>CM071595.1:253510995-254115579 GCA_036435485.1 Saposhnikovia divaricata | reverse complement strand
AATTATGACCAAAGATTGCTAATATGTCGCAATAATTATCATATTATATTTTGTTTCACTCAATCAACACACACACATCTATAATGTGTAGATTTAAAATACATGTGATTGATTGGTCTAGTATATCCAAAATTTATATATAATTTATTTATTTTTTAATATAATATAATATATCATAATTCGAATCAATGAATCACTACTACAAATTTTAACTTAGAATACGCCACTTAGATAGCATTTTTTTCTATACGCTATGTAAGTTAGATACTTACATAGCTCTTGTTTAAAAAACGTTATGTAAGATGTTATAAAAACGGTTGAAAAGAAAATGTAAAATAAAGAAAAATAGTACCATAGCGTTTTTCTGAGAAACGTTATCTAAGTTACAACTCTTATAACGCTTTGGAGAACGCTTTGTAAGTTACCATATTCTAAGTAATTTTTTTTTAAATTTTTTTGACATCAATATTACATCCTTATATTGTATTTCAACACCATTGTTCTCTACTTTTCTCCATCGTTTGTGTATCCATCAAATGGAAGAAACTAATCAAACACATATTTGAACAAAGTTTTGTTCTTTGGGTAAATTCAGAGGAACAAAGATTTGTTCTCGGGTTAAATTAAGTTTCTCTTGGCAAATCTTGGGATTTCGCGAGCAAATATGAGCAAAGTTTGGAAATTCTGGCAAATTGATTTGTGGGTATATCTGAATTACTTCACAACAAATCGATTTCTGAGCACTTTGAACTTCCCTGCCTTATAACCGATTTGTGAGTCTTTACAGCCTACTGAATACGATTTGTATAATATGCTTATTTTAGGGTTTCAAATTTTTCGGTTATGATTTTATTTTGGGGCTTTACTTTTCAGATACTTAATTAAAATGATGGGTTGGAAGAAACGATTATAATTATATTTTAACTGTGATTTTGGGCAAAAAATCGAGAAGTGAATCCCAAGTATTACAATCACGATCGTTTCTGCTTAGTTGGTCTTTGTCCTCACTAGCTCTATTAACTCACTGTAAACATTTATAGGTTTAATGTAATTTTTGTGTTTTCATTGTTTTTATCTATAGATTTAATATTGTAATGGAACTGCCCTGCCCAAGTTGCAGGGGAAGAGGTTATACTCTATGTAGATAAGGCGGAATAGAAAGATCTAGAAAAGATTGTTCACAATGTGATTGAAAGGATCTTGAGGATTTGCCACATGAAATGTTGGAGTTTACAACGTCTGCGAAGAAGGATCCCGTGTTTCGTAAAATTGATAATGTTCATGTGATGGAGAAGTCCAATATGGTGACATATAGAGGTCCTACAATGATTGCAACTACTCTTCAAGAAATTGCAATTTTGTTAAAGAAAAGTGCAAGCTGGGACTGGTTTATAAACCTCAGCGCTTCAGATTATCCTCTTATGACACAGGATGGTCAGTTTAAATTTGATTTTTAATTACTGTGATTTATAACAAATTTCTCTTGTCAATTAGAAGTTGAATACTTTGATATTATTGCGATAGTATTTGTTGCAGTAGTCCATAGTTGCTTTGTTGTATTGTAAGATAATATTTTTTAGTAACACTTGCCAATATCATAATGTACAACAATTATACTAGGCCTAATGGACACCTAGGCATTCTGCTAGGCCTTTACGCCTTGGAATGTATGGTGTTTGTTCTCTGCCATCCTGTAAGAGCTTCCTTATATGCTATCTGATTATTAAATATAATTCTATATACTCTGTTTTGTTATCTCATTCGCAGTTAATTATAGCAGCAACTGTGAATTACATGTTGGATGCTGGAGTGCAATGGGCAAGTGCACCTGCAGTCAAAGTGAGAAAACATTGAATGTTATTTTCTTAGACATTTCAGATAGCGTTGTTTACTTCACAATATCATATGAAGTGAGAAAATTATTGCTCCGTTGCAGGGTGTGCGAGATGCAGCTGTGGAGTTGCTGCATAGTTTAGTAGGTGTGCGATTGTAAGTATTTTATTTTAGGGTTTTTACTGGGCTTCAAATTTTGGGGGTTTTTATGATTTTGGGGTTTTTAATTGGTCTCTCTCTCTCTCTCTCTCTCTCTCTCTCTCTCTCTCTCTCTCTCTCTCTCTCTCACACACACACACATGCATGTAAACTGTTTTAACAACCCTGCTCAATCTGAGCCAGGGTGTTGCACAACCCTTATTGTATCTTTTACATGGACTCAACACTGATAGTAATAATTATTCGAAACCAGCAGAATTTGAGGTACGCTGATTGATAGGTTTTCACTTTTCCATTGCTGTAGGTATTACTTGGTCTCTAGGCCATCGCATGAAATTTTCTTACATGTAGGTAGTTAATCATATTAATTCTCTTTTCTCAAGTGATTCTACTTCCTGTTTGTTTTCTTCCCACCCCTGTACCATCATATTTTTTCTTAGATCAATTAGGTAGCGCATATGTCTTATATTTCACTCGTATTTGGTGGCCTAACCTATTAATAGTGAAACTAATAGAAACACTAATTAGTAGTCGTACTTTACCCAAGGCAAGTGGTAGATAAGAATCAGATGTTTAGGTTTGACATTTATGACCAATAATGAAGATGCTTCATAATTTAGTGTTGTGCAAGTTTAGTTATTTTTCTTTTAGAAAGTATGTTACTGTGGCATTAGAATTAGATAATTGTAAATTAGGATTTCTTACATTCCTCTGTTTGCACCTCTTATGATTTTGTAGTTTCCTGAAGCTATCTTTAGAACCATTTTTAAGATTTTCTTTGTCTTTTTGTGGATCTGTTTTGTGATGCAAAAGTTTTTGTTTAGCACAGACCAAATATCCTAACGTCAGACTCCGATTCCCATTACATTGACAAGCTTAGTGCAGACAACACTCATCAGAGAGATACTTGTAAGTTCTTTTTATGCAACTATATCGAACATTGTTGACCTGCGTTGATTGCAATAGTACATTTAACTATTTAAGAGCTTCGCTATGTTATATATCAGTATGAAAGAGCTGCGTTGTTTGTGTGTACTGGTAATTTGGTAATACTTCTTACGTCCCTAATTAACAGTAAAGTTCCGTACTATTTTTGTTAATGAAAAGGGCCTATACAATATTATACTTTAACAAGAGTAGTGAGTTAGTACCATAGACGATTGTTGCCTGTGCACTACTTTACTCACTGTAAAATGCAACCATTGCTGTAAATTATATATGGGCTTTCTTTATCAAGAATTATATGGCCTTTTGATCATCCTTTAGTAGGCTAGGCAACTATAATCATCCCACAATTCTCTAGATTATTGACTGAAATATAATCTCTATTACCAAAATTGATGTGTTTATTATTAATTTGTCAGCCTGATCATATGAAAATTCTACCTGACATGCATGTGTGTGATATGTATTCGTACTCACCGGATCAATATTAATTAGTTTCACTGGTAAAAACTCAAGATTACAACCAGCATACTGCATATACATTAATCTAGGCACTTACAAATATACTGCTTTACTCACTGTAAAATAGCTGTTCGCTATTTTGTATATTCTTTTTGTTTGATTTAGTGTTCAAGTATCTATTGTTGGTAAATACTGTTGCTGATCTTATTTTGCGGGACTTGCAAACAATCCTGATACAAAGCTTCAAGCTGTACATACACTTTCTAGCACACGGAAAGTGAAAACATGATTCTCGGCACTCAAGATCACTACGAGAAGAATTTGGTGGGATAATTGTACAACTGGTTCCTCAAGGGCAAATTGTTACTAAATTGGCTTTTTATGTTTTATTTCAGTCACTTGTTCTACTTAGATTTTGTTAATATTGTACAGATTGATCAATGAAAGACCTTTGTTGGTTATATTTTTGGTTTTTAATGCATTTTATGATATTTGAAATATGTTTGAATTCAGTAGTAATATATGAGTTGTTACACTATTTCTTGTTGTGATTTGGGTTCTACATTGTCTAGATTTTATGGTATTTGTTGTTAAATTTATGAATTTTTAGGAATATTACAAGTAAAAAAAATGGTAGCTAGAAAAATAATTGAATTGGAATAAAAAGAAGTGCAATTAAATAACATTAATACAAAATAAATTTTTTTTTTTACAAAATATTGTGCTTACATAGCATTTCCGTAGGAGCTATGCAAGTGCTATTGTTTTTACTAATATAGCGTTTCTGGAAGTGCTATGGAATTGCAAATATACTTAGAAAACCCTTATTTACATAGCACTTCAAAAAGCGCTATTTAAGTTGTATACTTGGATAGCACATAAAATAACGCTATGTAAGTGAATTTCGCTTACATAGCGCTGGCTTACATAGCGTTTAAAAACGCTATATAAGCTAAAAAAACGAACGCTATGTAAGTTGAAATCTGTAGTAGTGAATGTAAGAATAAATTGATGATTAAAATTTATTAATACCTCGCAATAGCTAAAGTACCTAAAACTTGTTAATATGTCGCACTAACTAAAGTACTATATCTAGGGTTCAATTCCCACCAATATCATTATTTTTTAAAAATAATGAATAGAAGGATAAATCAGTCATTTCAGATGGAATAAAATGTGTAAGGATTTAAGATGAAATAAAATGTCTCATCAATTATAGCCCGTTGTTGGGCTATTATATATATATAATAGATAATAGATAAGATAAGATTTCTGAGTTTTTTCTGGAAAAAATACTATTTATTTTGCGACTTATGGAATCTCAAACATACATTAAATACTTGTATAAAAAAATTATCAAAATATGAAAATTTTATCCAAAAATAAATTCATAATAACTTATTTTAAAATGAGCCAAACAGTACCTATGATGATGGGAAAATGACTTTTATACTTCCAATATGACCACATGCATGCATTTTATATAACACATGGTTTCAAAGACGAAAGGTAGTAAATTAGGTGGCATTTTAGTCAGCAAATCAAATTATCAAAACAAGTACTTTGGGATGTTTGGGGTAACTTTTTTTCGGAATAAGTCAACTTATTTTAAGACAAAGTTAGAGATTCCTAACTTTCCAACTTATTTTGCAACTTATTTTTGCAACTTATTGAATCTCAAACATACATTAAATACTTGTATAAAATTTTTTTTTCAAAATATAAAAATTTTACCCGAAAATAAGTCCATAAGCCCATAAGTTAAGGTTAGCCAAACAGGTTACTTATCTCGCTGACTATGATCCCACTTGCATTATTTCATAATTCATTTGACTAAAATTTGTAAAACTAGAAATGTTTCACAGAAAGAATGTTTGGTAAGATGAAAAGGTTAGATGACGGTCGGTATTTAGTTAAAAAATTTCTTTCAAACACTAATGATTTTACAAAAGAATAGCTTTCGAGAATCATAAGAAATGAATTTCAAAAAGAGTAATATTAGGTATCTCAAATTGGTATATAAAAATTACTCCAAAATAATGTGGCAAAGCTTACATGGCATAGTGAAAATTTTTGATTGGATGGTTGGTGTGAATGCATGGAAGTCCATTATTATTATAATCAATTGAATTGCTACACTTGGCAATTGGAAAATTTTTTGGGAACCAATTTGGAATACCCAACATTTTCCTTTCAAAAATTAACTATGGCTTGTCATTCCAAATTCAACTAATCATTTATTTACTTCTAGGAGATGTTCATAAAGTTCTTTTTGTTATAGCAGAAGGAATATGCATTATACCATTGTTTTTTGACAAGACTAACATTCTCATTAATGAATTGCGTCAAGATATAATACCCCGAAAAACGGAGTTTCTATTGTTTAAAGAACTCATTATACTAACCAAAAGACATGCAAGCTGTCCTTGGAAACTTAGATAATAAACTCAAAGATCCAAATAGAAAACCTACAAAAAGACCAACGAAAGGTCTCATTAAAAACCCACGAAATGCAAAAATCCTTTGGGAAAAAAATTCAAATAGAAAAAGAGTACCCTCTATTGACACAAGAACAACGATTCACAAAGACTCCTAAGACTGTAGCTATAAATAAATTGCTAGGGACTTCTTGTTGATTCCACTAAAATCCCAAAATTCTGCTGTCATCCATCTTCTCTTTACACTTCTTACCATCCAAGAAAAACTGAAAAGATCAAATAAAACAACCAAAACAAATAAATCTATGCTAAGGAACCATTAATCGAATATACATTAAATAATAATTATATGCAGTATACTTAATAAAATTGAACAGTTTTATATATATAACCAAAGGGATTCCCTTTGGTTAGGCATATAAGACGCCAATTTCTCATAAAAGATCTAATAAAAGTCATCTAAAATGGCAACAAACTCGTCAACTGACGACATATCACGAACACCAATAAAATGGTTCAAAAATCAAAAAAATATGACACATCCTTATAGGCACCAAAATCCATATAAAATGGCACAATATGTCTTCTCCTTAAAATGTTTAAAAAATATAAAAAGTCCTCATAAATGACATCGGTTCTTTTCTTTTCTATTTTAAAAAAAAACTTAATGGATTGACTAATATTGCTCATTAAAAATATAGCCGATACAAAATAAAAATATCTAAAAAGTAAACAACTTTAAAAAATTACCTTGTAAAACATTAAATTAATACCATATTTGATCGGTTAGTTGACTATAATTATAATTAAAAATCTTGTGACATATAATGTATGGATGGATTCGCTTTAAAATCTTAAGACTTTATATAGCAACACCGTAATCAAACATATATTAATTATCAATATTAACAAATACTTAAATAAATAAAGGTTATAGTTAGAGGTGAGCAAAATTTTCCAAACACGCCCAAACCATCCAATCCAAACCGCCCAAACCAGAATTTACGGTTTCGTAACGGTTCGGGTTGGTAACGGTTTCGATTATTTAAAAATCGAAAAATAATGGTTGGGTTCGGTTTGCCTTGTCAAACCGACCAATATAACCCGTTCCACTCGAATATATACTAATATTTATTAATTATTTTTTATTTTTAAGAAATATAATTTAAATTAATAATTATTATATAATTATATAAAAAGAAAAAATGTACTTACAGGATCACATATGTAAAAAGAGTAAAGTGTAACACTATAAGACTTTGTGCATTTCATATCCGATTTTGTAACATTGTAAAGTCTCAATAATGCTTGTGCATTTCATATTCGATTTTTTATTTATTTTTAGTTATGTAAGACTTTGAATGGTGATGTATGATTATATTTTATGAGACTTTGTACGTTTTTTTGCTGGTCTGTAAGATTTTGTAACTTAATTACCAGACTTTGAAGATATTTTGTGTGTCAGTCCATTGATGCATTGTACATTTGTGTCGATTAAATTTTTGCAAGTTTAAAATTTGTTAAGTGGTTTAAAATCCAACCCGTCCAAACCAAACCGTTATAATTTGGACGGTTTTATTTAGTACTAACGGTAACGGTTATGGTAACGGGTTGCCAAATTCCAAAATCATAAAATATGGGTTGGGTGGTTTAGTCCTTTCAACCCGACCATTGCTCACCCATAGTTATAGTACTCTTTCTAAACTGAATTCTAATACTAAGTTAAGTAAACCGTCTCAAGAGAATATTATACTATTTAACTGTTAAGTTATCAGTTCTCCTCAAATTTCAAGGTGTTATAAATGATTCGAACCTAAGACTTTCCACAACCAAAACTCTGATACCATGTTAAATTACCAGTTCTCCTAGAATTTCGAGGTGTTAGGAATTGGGAGGATCATACATTTATCTTAACTAACATCATAGCTTGAGATTTTAGGAGAACTGACTTAACATTAACCAATTGAAACTTTTATTTTCTCACCAATAATATTGATGTATAGCTTAGTTCCAGGAACTTCATGAACTTAAAATTAAGTACACTGAACATGGAGGGATTCACGTCGAAAAAAAGACATGGAGTGATTGAGCTTAATTAGTTGTTGATATTCAAAATATATATAGAAAAAAGAAAGATGATGATTGCACATTTATATATAGGAGGTGAGGCGGTGGCGTTACATACAGCATACAACGTACAGTTGGTGAGGAGCATATATAGTGGACCTCTATTATATACACACACTACACAATATATGCACGGCAAGCACTATGCGTATTAGTTCATGCATAGACTTGACAAAATCCAAATCTTAGACATGTATCTTCTCTTCCAGGCTCCAGCTATTTTAATTTCCGGTGGATTTGCACGTGTAGTTCAAGTCAATACAAGTGTCATGGTCGTGTCTTCTATCATTTGTTTTAATTACTTTTAATTTCCGGTGGATTTCCGGTGGTGCAAGTGATGTGTAACATGCATGTTAATAGTCTGATCAACTTAGAGATAGCACACAACACCAGCTTCTTCTTTTTCCCCGAGAATTTTTGGAAAAATGGTTGTTGGTGAGGATTGAACTTGGGTCTTCAAGTTATTTAACATATCTTTCTATCACTACACCATTCAATCACATATGTTGTAAATCATACACATTATAGATGTATGTGTGTGTTGTGCGAATATAGTATGATTACTAATTTATCCATCTATTCTCAATTTTTTGAAAAATTTATGGTTGGTGGGAATTGAACTTGGGTTCTCGAGTTAATTAACAAATCTTTTTACCACTACACCACTCAATCACATGTGTTTTAAATCATACACATGAAAGATGTATGTGTGTGTTGTTTTAGTGAAAAAATTTTCTAATATTATAATATTACGACATATTAGTAATTTTTTGTCATGTTGCATTTACATTTATTGATTTAAACTATAACATATTAAATTAAAATATGAATTATTGATACATAATATATGGTTTGATAATATTATAAAATTGTAATAACAATAATAATCAACATAATAATAAAAAAATTACTGTATAATTATTCCCTTAAACAACCTAAGCACTCATCTATACGTGTTTTCAATAATACACATGATATCTCTATGTATACCGCTTAAGCGGGGCAATATTTGGTTTTATATAAAGAAACAATATGAAATGCATAATGTATTTTTTATGAAAAATATTACATATATGATAAAGTCAATAACTAAAGTACTTTATTACTGATTTGAAAGCACCAATTTACTCCTAAGTTCCTATTAATATATAGAAGTATTATTCTTAATGATATTCAAACGTGGATCACCGAGTTAAATTATGCATCTTCATACCATTAGATCACATATTCACATGTATTTTAAATTATACACACAATATATATGTGTGTGATATTGATGAAATGTTATTAATTAAATATTACTGCATTTTAAATGAGTTTTGGACTATTTAATGATTATCATTTATCGATAAAATAACTACGTAAAATACACAATTGGGTTATAAACCGATATTATAATTAATATGATGGATATTATCTAACAATATATTAGAGTAAAAAATATTCAGGTGTTAACGTAAAATGAAAATTTTATATTACTAAATAAGATATATATACTGATTTATTAGTCAAACTATTTGGGTCATAAAAATGTTTGGCTTCAAAAAAGACGAATTCTACAAATAAAACATTACTTTTTATATACAAATTAGTTAATGTTCAATTTAAAATATGACATTTTATGGGGAAAAAAAGACCATATATTATATATTATTTATAAAGGTAACTCAATGAAAGTCAGGCGGAAATCGGAAGAGAAATAAAGGTAAAGAATTCTTAAAATGAAGAAAGTAGAAGAAAACAAATAAAAGAGTTAGAAATGTAGTTTTAAGAAGTAAAAACGCATGACCTGAGAAGTTTTAGAAGATTTACGAAGGTTTTTGATTGGAATCAGGACTAAAACCTACATTCTCAGAATGTAGCATCTTGAAGACTATTAAATTTTTACCTTGAATATTATTGGAGATCCAGCTAAATGGATGCATCATTTTTGAAGAAAATTTAGGAATGTAGGTGCTCTAAAAAATCGTCTTAATTAATAATTAGACAACACGTATAAAACACTCAAATTATATTCTATGGCCCACAACAAAATTAAAACCTGACATGATTGCTATCAAAACTACTCATATTAGTTTTCAAAGTACAAATTTGAACATATTTAAGTAAGTACACAATAACCACATAGGCAATTAACAAGATTAAATCTATGAAAATCAATTATTGTTAGCACAAAATTACGCAAGCGCACGTAGTCACAAGTAATATAATTAAAGTTCGTTCCACAGAGATCTGGTTAAGTTTAATCAGTAAATATGCCTATGCAACAATGTTTGGTTTTAATCCACTGCTAAAACAAATAACAATTTTGGTATTGATTAACTAAATTAAACTAAGATGCAAATATTAAACTAAGAATTAAATTAACTAATGAGACTGAAATCGAAGTACTAATATGAGAATAAACATGGGATCCTAACTTCATTAAATACTTCCCTTAGATCTGACGCCTTTAATTTCTATATTGATATGGGCTAAAAATAAGCCCTAAAGACACATTTAATATGGCATTAATTAGACCCAGCATGGTCCAAACGTGGGGCCCATTAATGAGGTCAGAACCCCTATTTTGACATTAATTTCGTAATTAATATTGAGGGAAACAAACAGCTCAGCAATAAGAGTTGGATAATGATATTATCTCCATCAGACTTAGCCACCAAGGCATCCAATTCGATATGGAAACTGATTCCTACAAGGAATAGATCTGGAACCTTCCTCAAGGAAGACTTGTCTACCAAGTCTTTGACTCCTACCATAATTCTAAGGCTCCTACAGCCTATATAAAGGGCCTGACCCCTCATTCTCAGAACTACGTTGGCTTGATTCTCTAGCAATACAGAGATACGTAGGCATCTTGTGAGGACCGATTAGTCTCGAACACAAGAACAGCCATTAAAGCTCGAAGCTCACCATCCCTTGTATTTAATACATACAAACCCTCGTTTTTATTCCACAACATTTGGCGCCGTCTGTGGGAAGACAACATCAACCATGGTTCAAACACGAAGAACAACACCAGTTGTAACTGAGGCCGTGCCACTCAGCTCTGCTCCACCCCTGACCGAACAGGCTCCCCCAGTATCAGGGGCGATCATCCAACAGACTCCCCCAGCATCAGGGACGATCATTCAACAGGCTCCCCCAGCATCAGCTGTCATCATCCACTCTCAAGTTTCTCAGCAACCAGGGGTGATCCCCCATGCTGAGAGTACGTTGCCTCTGACCAATCAGGCAGGACAAGCGACCAACTCTCTCCAGATTGTTGATCCGAACAACCCGCTACCAGGGGTACAGATCCATACTACGGATCTCCCCTTGAACACTAATCCCAGGCACGGTCTGCCCAACTACCCCCCGATGACTCAAGGTTCAGGACCAAGTGGTCATGTCTTACAAATCCGGGACCGAGATTATGATGACTACTCCGGCCCTTATACTGATGATTCATCGTCTGAGGATGATGATCGTGATGAAGCCCCGAGGAGGCAACGTTCTAGAAGAGAGCCTCAAGGAAGGACTCAAGGGATCCATGATGGACCTCCACCAACGGCTGAGGAGAGGATTAAGGCTCACGAGGCTGAGATCCAAAGGCTGAAGGATGACATAGCAATGGAGCAAGCAAGACAGAATCAAACTCGACCTCCTCCAACCTCAGGAACGATTCCCATCATTGATTTGGAGAGGTCTTCAAGGAGACAAAGAAGGGCTGATGCCTCATTCGGAAGAACAACCACAAGGATGGAAATTCCCAAGGGAAACCCCAAAGATCTGATGCCTCTAGGAGATCCTGATGATTCAACACCCCCGTTTACTGAGGAGGTGATGAATGCTCATATTTCTAGGAAGTTTAAGATGCCGACAATTAAGGCTTATGATGGAACGGGTGATCCCGCAAATCACGTCAGGACGTTCTCGAACGCACTGCTGCTGCAGCCTGCAAGTGATGCCCTAAAGTGCAGAGCGTTCCCCCAAACCCTGTCGGGCATGGCTCAGAGATGGTATAGCCGATTGCCTGCGAACTCTATTGGCTCTTTTAAGGAGTTGAGTGCCGCCTTCATTAGCCAATTCATTAGCGGAAGGGTGCATGAGAAGAGCTCCGCATCTCTTATGTATGTGGTGCAAGGAAAGAATGAAAATCTGAGGGACTACCTCAAGCGATTCACTAAGGAGACCCTGAATATCACTGATTTGGAAAATAAGGTGGCAATGGTAGCCCTGGAGCAGGGAACCACTGACCTCTTCTTCAAGAGATCATTGGCGAAGCATCCCCCTGAGAACATGGCTGAGCTCCAACGAAGGGCTGATAAGTATATTAAAGCTGAGGATAGCTTGAATAAAGAAACCACCGTAGGTGGAGGAGGAAGTAACAATGACTCCAAGAAGCGAAAGCAAGACAAGGACTATGATGATCAAGAGTATGATGCTAGGGACAAGTATCCCCGAACTAGCGAGGACTCCGACTCTGCCCCTAAGAAGAACCAAGGGTCAAGGTTCACTGAGTATGCAAGGTTGAATACTCCTAGGAGTCGAATCTTGTTGGACATTGAGAATGATAAGGATTTCAGATGGCCGAAGCCACTCAGGGGTGATCCCGCAAAGAGAAACCAGAATCAGTATTGCAGATTCCATAGAGACGTGGGGCATGACACTGACGATTGTAAGCAACTCAAAGATGAGATTGAGTTTTTGATCCGTAGAGGGAAGCTGAGGCACTTCACTAAAGGTGAAGACCGTTCTAATCAGAGAAGAGACTATAATAGAAGGGATGACGATCAAGATCGCAACCCACAGCCCCGAGGGCCAGTAATCAACATGATCTCAGGAGGCCCAACTGCGGCCGGGACAACTAGGAACTCTAGAAAGGCTTATGCCCGAGAGGTGTTGCACATCGTGGGAGAGGCCCCGAAGCGTGCAAAAACTGAGGTAGCGATTAGCTTTGATGACTCAGACTTGGAAGGGGTGAAGTTCCCCCATGATGACCCGTTGGTCATAACTCCTGTGATTGGAAACTCGGAGGTGAAGCGAGTCTTGATAGACAATGGAGCTTCCGTTGACATTCTGTTTCATGATGCGTTTGTGAAGATGGGATACACTGATTCTCAGTTGACCCCCAATAACATGCCTATATACGGATTTAATGGAGTAAAATCCAAAGTTGAAGGGACTATTCAGCTGCCTGTAACTATTGGGCAAGAGCCCAAGGAGGCCACTCAGATGTTGAACTTCCTGGTAATCAAGGCAGCTTCAACGTACAACGCTATCCTTGGAAGGACTGGACTTCATGCATTTAAGGCTGTTGCCTCAACCTATCATGTGAAGATCAAGTTCCCTACCAGGAATGGTGTTGGAGAACATAAAGGTGATCAGAAGATGGCACGAAGCTGTTATGTAGCCTCGTTAAGGCCTGATGGAGTCGGGGGGCAGGTCCTTCCGATTGAAGACATAGATGTCCACAGTGGTAAGGAACACAAAGAAAGGTCAGCAGGGGACATCACACAGAAGCCTCGGACAGCAATTGAGGCTAAGGCGTTAACTGACTTTGTGGTTGAGTGTACCATTGGCAACCAAGAAGTCGGGGGGCAGGAGGTAGTACCCTAAGCAGGAAGTGAACTTCAGAATAAGAATGAGGAGACCAGAAGGAGTGGTGGGTGCTCTATTTTGATGGAGCATCAAAAACAAAATCAAGTGGTGCAGGCCTAGTCTTGCAAAACCCCGATTGGGCTTAAGTTATTCTAGTAGGACTTAGCTTCATATTTATATAGTAGAAGTAGAAATAAGGTTCATTAAAACCATTGCAGAGCATGTTGCTCCGAGTAGGACAGTAGTACTCTATGTAAGGGTTGAACCCATTTCAAGTTATTAATGCAAGATTGTTTTCCATTCATTGATTGTGATTTTATTTATGTGCCAAGCACCTGATGTGTGAGTCAAAGAAGACCAAGTACCAAAAATAAAAGAATACACGAATGAAAATAAACGAATGCATACCTCGAATGGTAGAGTTAGGTTACAGCAGATAAGAGTTTAAGTCCTTGAAGGATCCTGGATAAAGACAAACGTTGAAGTCCTGATGGAACACCCGCTGAAGAAACATGTTGCATAGCATGAAAGCCAATGGAAGGCTCATCAAGTGGGCAATCTAACTAAAAGAATTCGATGTTAAGCCTAGTACGACCATCAAAGCTCAGGCTCTAGCTGACTTCGTGGTTGAATATACCATTGACAACCAAGAAGTCGGGGGGCAGGAGGTAATAGACCAGGAAGGTCAGCAAGGTGAGAAACCCCTGGAAGAGAAGAAGGAATATTGGATGCTCTATTTTGATGGGGCATCAAAAACAAAAAGCTCTATTTTCATGGGGCATCTAAAACAAAAACCAGTGGTGCAGGTTAAGTTCTGCAAAGCCCCGATGGGTTCACACTCGAGTATGCCTTGAAGATTGGACTTCCAAACAACCTGCAACAAGGCGGAGTATGAAGCTCTGATGGCCAGCCTTGGATTGACGAGAGCCTTGAGGGTGAAGAACCTGAAAGTTTGTGGAGACTCAAATCTGGTAGTCTCACAAGTCAATGGAGAGTTTGAGGCTAGAGAAAAGAATATGGCCAAACACTTGAGGATTGTGAAAGCCGTGATAGCCCCGCTCGATAAATGCCATGTTGAGTATATCCCAAGAGAGAAAAGAACATTAAGGCCGAAGCCCAGTCTAAGTATGGCTCTTCTGAGATAAAGAATTATGCAGAGAGCTTTTGCTTCCAGGTCCTGAAGACCCCACCATCGAATCAAAATTGGTAGCACCAGTTGATGTAAGCTGAAGGATAGACCCTCTTCGAGCTCATCTCGAGACTAGTTGGCTCCCTGATAATGCCTTGAAGGCACAGAAACAGTTAGTGAGAGTGTTGAGATGAGAGGTCCTTTGTCATTCCTTACTTAAAATCTTGAATCTCAAATCCCGACACAAAATTTTAGCCTTGATGGCCAAAAAGGCTGTCTGCCTCCAATCAAATTTGTCATTTGAAGTTTAAGGACTCGAATCAAGAGCCTTCAATCGAATATAAACCAAAGCAAGGTCCTGTGAGCATAAGAAGAAGGTTGGAAACCTAGAATCAAGAAAAGAAGGTTAACAACCAGCCAAGACACACCGGACTTGAAGTCAAACGCTGAGGAGCAAGTGAACTTCCTGAACGATCAACTGAAAAGTAAGACCTCCTCCGTATGAAGCAAGGGGGGCAAGAACTAAGGGACTTCATCATTCCTACATCTTAGAATGAGAATCAAGGGAATCAAGGGTTGATAATAACCTTAAAACCAAGGTCTCAGCAAATAAGTTAAGGCCCGGAAGGTCACAAGTCAAGGTTCACGAAACCATTTAAGGCATAACAAACACCTCATATTGACCTGAAACCTCATGTTGGTGATCCAGAACACCAACATCAACCTTAGAATCCAGGCCTTGTGTTATAAATCAAGGGCTAAGGAACTAAGTTGAAGCCTTAGAAGGCCAACAAAGCTATCAGATCCAACCTTGGATCAAGAGATTCGTGAACAACTCAAGAATGAGTAACTGAATCAACATTCCAACAAGGTGGATGAAAGGTTCAAAGTAATTCTATGTAAGATTAGGCAAGCATGAAACCTTTGAAAGGATTTTGAAGCTTTCTCGTGGAAGGTTTGGAAACCCATTTACTATGACCAAGAATCCTGGTCGAAAAATTGTTCGACTGAGCCACGAAAAAGGCCATTAATTCGACCAGAATCCTGGTCGAAATGACCAAGAATCCTGGTCGAAAAACTCTTCGACGAGGCCACGAATTTGGCCCTTAATTCGACCAGAATCCTGGTCGAAATGACTAGGAATTCTGGTCGAAAATCCGTTCGACCAGGAGAAAATTGGACCCTTAATTCGACCAGAATCCTGGTCGAAATGACTAGGAATTCTGGTCGAAAATCCGTTCGACCAGGAGAAAATTGAGACCTTATTTCGACCAGAATCCTGGTCGAAATGACCAGGAATCCTGGTCGAAAATCCGTTCGACCAGGAGAAAATTGAGACCTTATTTCGACCAGAATCCTGGTCGAAACGACCAGGAATCCTGGTCGAAAATCCGTTCGACCAGGAGAAAAATGAGACCTTATTTCGACCAGAATCCTGGTCGAAATCCTGGTCGAAAAATGTGAAGTGTCCTGATCGAAATTTGAGATCAAAATTCAGAAATTTGAATCGAAATGATAATTTCTGAATAGCTCGACCCCAGCCAGGGGCTCTGCCCCTTGGACCCCGCCAGGGGCTGCCGCCCCTTGGACCCCGCCCGGGGGCTGCTGCCCCCGGACCCCCGCTAGTGCCGTTTAGCACCGTTTAGAATCGCTTAACATTGTTTAAGTGTCGTTCAAGGCTCGTTACTGCCCATAAGCACCGATTAAGTGCCGATAGCACCGTCAGTGCCGATAAGCACCGATTAAGTACCGATTAGCACCGTTAGTGCCGATAGCACCATTAGTGCCGATAAGCACCGATTAAGTGCCGATTAGCACCGTTAGTGCCGATAAGCACCGTTCAGTGTCGTTTAATGCCGGTTGGCGTCACTTAAACGTTGTTTAAGTGTCGTTTAAGGCTAGTTAGTACCGTTTAGTGCCGTTTTATGCCGTTCAACGTCGTTTAAACATTGTTTAAATGTCGTTAAGGCTGATTAGTGCCGATTAGCATCGAATTAACATTGTCATAAACGCGTCGGTCGCTCCATGCTTTACATAAAGACAATACTCGTGAAACACTAGTGTATAAAGATGAACCCTGACCCGAGTCTTGGAAAGGACCGTTAAAACTTCAAGGAAAACCTGATCAGTTTTCCTAGAAGTTGGGGGGCAAATGATATGGGCTAAAAATAAGCCCTAAAGACACATTTAATATGGCATTAATTAGACCCAGCATGGTCCAAACATGGGGCCCATTAATGAGGTCAGAACCCTTATTTTGACATTAATTTCGTAATTAATATTGAGGGAAACAAACAGCTCAGCAATAAGAGTTGGATAAGGATATTATCTCCATCAGACTTAGCCACCAAGGCATCCAATTCGATATGGAAACTGATTCCTACAAAGAATAGATTTGGAACCTTCCTCAAGGAAGACTTGTCTACCAAGTCTTTGACTCCTACCATAATTCTAAGGCTCCTACAGCCTATATAAAGGGCCTGACCCCTCATTCTCAGAACTACGTTGGCTTGATTCTCTAGCAATACAGAGATACGTAGGCATCTTGTGAGGACCGATTAGTCTCGAATACAAGAACAGCCATTAAAGCTCGAAGCTCACCATCCCTTGTATTAATACATACAAACCCTCGTTTTTATTCCACAACATATATGCAATGGTTTTGATATCTGATCGAATAACACGGAACAAGTATACGCTACCTGTCAGCATACGCATACCAAACTAAACATACATCCACAAAAGAGATAGAAGATGAATAGACACCAATTATGCTTAGACCCTATATGTCTATAGAATTTGAAAACATAACGGTAGAAGAACAGGTTATCCATTAAGATCACATAGGGTAGTATAAGTATTTTCATCTCACACCACAAATCATATTGATAAGAAATTATGAACCTATGCTAGCATGGCAAGTTCTAAATCTCAAGATCCACTTTCACTTCACAAGAGATTAACAATTCAATTTAGATGTTAGCTACGCATCTAAAAGCATTAAGATTAACCATACGAGGATATCAATTTCACATCACACACAGATCTTTACAGCATCAAGATACTAAGTTCCATAAGTAAATCCGTTAGAATCCCATGACAACGATTAGCCCATAATTGAACTATTCATCGTCATGGGATTTGATGAAAACATGATAATTAATAAGATATGAAAGAAAGGAACAATAATATTAATAAAAACAAGAGTTGAGAGAACAAATCTATAATCCAAAGTATACAAAAGATGAAGTAGATCTAGATCTTTGCTTGTCACCTAGCTTGAATCCTTCTCCACTTTTCTCTCTTGCCGTTCTACGTTACAATAATAAAAATTTGATACAAATTACAAGGTATGATGTGTTTAAATAGACTCTAGAAGTCTTGCCCAATAAGCAATTACCTTCTATTACAATTAGAATTCGATTAAGGTACCAAAAGCTGCCCAAAATACGATTAGAATTAGAAAAAGGGCAAAACTGGAATTTTCTGCATGGCTTATCATAGACCACGTGCTATATTTTATTCAGCACGTCTCCTGCGCCTGAATTCTATCCCAAGTTATAGAAAATCTCTCAAGCTTCGCGTGAGCTGTAAGATCGCTGAAAACGGACTTCTAGAACTCCAGATATGGCCAAAACTGTGTAGACTGCGCAACCTCCCCGGAAAATCCGAATTTTAATCAATTAATCCTCCAAACACGATAGAAGCATCACCCATAATCGGCATTCTAGTAATTCTGCACAACTAAGCAAAACACATCAAAACTACAATAAACTTGAGGCCAAGTCAATCAATTTAAGCCGAATTTAAGCGATCCAAGTGGATATAAAATCCACTTATCACACCCCCAAACTTAAACCGATGCTTGTCCTCAAGCATAAACAATTACAACTAACTAACTAGTACCACTTCTGTAGGTGATCACGGTTGCATTTGGCATATGCAACAAGCCCTTTAAACCCCTAGGCAGCCCTAGTGGACGAGTAAGGTCTCGTGAGGGCCTATAGTGAATGAACCCACAAAATCCATTTATCCTAATGCAATGCAATGCATTAATGCAACTAGAATGAAAATGCAACGATCCCCTTCAAACTAACCAAAACCAACTAGTAAGCAAATATCTTAGAGAATGCAACTAAATCCAAATAGAGCTCAACCAAGTTCCCGTATACTAACAATACATGAACAGAAACGTGCGTGCGTGCAATGCTCATCAGAAATACTCCCAAAACTAGGTCAAAGATCATACATGCTCTTCGTCAAGACAATCATAGGTTTATAAATAGAATAGACTGTAGACACTTCATAACCTAAGAACACCTCCATCCTTATCCAAGGTAGACAGAAATTCATGCTTTATTACTTACTACTACGACACATATATACAAGCATGCTTATTTAACCGTGCAATGGATGAGACCCCGAAAGGCTTATACAATAATACCCATGTAGCGAGCGTTGGGTTAGTGGATCCCAGACTATAAAAGCCTTAGGTCACTAGGTACAAAGTCCCCGCGAACTTAATTGCTCGAGTATTAAAGAGCTCACCCTAGTTAATTTTGCATATAAACAATTGAAACTTATTTTTGACTTTTTTTTTTCTTTTTCTGTTTTTTTTTCTGCTTGTTTTTTTTTCTCTATGCAATCTGGAATGAGAATTCTCAATTCAAACCCTAGACTACTCATATAAATATGAGCCGGCTACTAGCCATTTGACGCCTAGCCATTATTGACAATTATTTACAATTTAGCATGAAATCCCTGTTTTCCCCCAAACTTAGACTTAAGTGCTCCTACGCTATCAAGGGAATAACGAAAATTCTAGATATAAACAAGTGATTAAATCTAAAAACATCCAAACAAGCATGACCCTAACCTAGCCCAAAAGCACCCAATGAGACTGTGAAAAGATTTTGTTTCCGAAACACATAAGTCAATTTCATAGAAACTATAAGTCAACCCTCTATTCATCATTACCACACTCAATAAGAAACCTACCTACCAATCAGAATTAGCGTGTTCTAAGGGATCATGAAATATGCATGCCATGAAATGCAACTAATATGAACTCACATGGTATACGAAAAATAAAAACAGAATGTCCTATATGAAACAAACATAATTAATACGAACATACATGCATGAATTACTACTACTAACATGCAAAGCATGAAATCCTACATGAACACATAATACAACAACTACTAATCCCTCAAACCACCCCCAAACTTAAAATATTCAATGTCCGCATTGAATGGAAGTAATTACAAGGGATAGCAGAACATACCTACTCGTCCTCGCTCTCGTCATCCTCGTCATCCTCGTCGGATGAATCAGGTGGAGGATACGGAGTCCGAGCTCCATATAGAGGCCACTGAACAGCAGTACCTGGGGACTGAAAAGCTGCATCCAAAGCTACGGCCATGTCCACGGAGTACTGGCGACTGCTAACATGCATAGCATCCATCCGCCTAGTCAGTCGACAAAAATAGGTATAAAAAACTGACATATCCACCGTACGCCGCGGAGGACCTGCCATAACAACTCCCGGTGCCCTAGAAACATGTGGTGGAGCGCCCGCTCCCTGACCACCAGCACCATCAACAACAAATCCTAAACCCCGAGGATGAGGAATGCCGCCCGGCCACTCCGTCAACCGGTCAATAGTAGCATCAGTAATGGAAGACATAGGTTTATGCACCGACTCACCTTCGTACCATTTTGCTTTCGAAGCATCACAGAAGTACGCTATGATAGAAGCATAAGGAATACTAGACAACGAATTACTCCCCAAATACCGAAGAATATTTTGATTAATAAGGTAACCAAGGTCAACATACTCACCTTTGAGAATACCCCATAACAGAATAACTCTATCAACAGTAACATCGGACACATGGCTTGACGAAATGATATTAGAACTTATGAACAAGAACCAAGCCCGTGCAAAACTCGACAATGATGCAGCCGGAAAATCCTTTTCTCGGTGGTACCCGACCTACACTTCCACTCCGTACCCGGAACACATAGCTCACTAATGATAGCATCAAGATCAACATCATCCCTAGTCTTTTCCCCCAATCCGTAGCACCTCTAGGTTTAGGCGGTTGCCTAATCAAAGTACGAATTGCACGAGGCGAATAATCCACCTTCTGGCCCCTAACAACCGTGGAGTTCTTCCTTGCTATCGAAGCATTAGCATAAAACTCCCTAACCACATCCAATGGGGCATCATTAGCAAACTCACTAAATAAAGTCCATCCCCGCTCACCAATCATAGCCTTCATTTGCTCATAAGTACATGGCACAAGCCTCGTTTCCTGAATAACCCCCTTGGAAACTAACCTATCATACTCCGCCTTGGCATCCTCATTCACAAACTTTTCCAATCCATCTCCCACAATAGCAATCTCATCCGAAGATGGACGAGTACTACTACCACTACCTACTAATCGTTGTCTCTTAGGAGCCATTACAACAATTACCAAGCAAAGAACCACAATCTCCAACAATTCACCAAACAAAAGAACCCCCAATTTACACACTCCAAGAACCCTAGCTTGCAAAATTCACAAATTCAAATAAAAGATGAGATAGAATATTACCCAATTGAATCAAAGAGGTGAACTTGCTAGATTAATCCCCAAAAATTCAAATTTGATTCTCCCTTGCACTTTGAATGGATGGAAGTTGAGAAATTTGGGTTTATATAGATGGGTTTGTGTATGTATAGGTAAGGAGGGTGTATGTATATAGATAATGGAGATGGAAAAGGAATTGGGAATTGAATTAGATGTAGGATATGATTTTGATATGTAGAATATGTAGGATATGATTTTGGGGATTAGGGTTTGAATTGAATTTGATTTAGGATAGGAATTGTGTAAATAATAGGATAGGATATGAGAGAGAAAGAATTTTTTTTTTCGACTGAACAGTAGCTTCCAGCGCTTCCAGCGCCAACAGCGCCTGTGGCGCAAGTCGTCCCTGCGTTTCACAGCGCCTGGGGCGCGGATGGCGCCTGTGGCGCGAGTCTCCCCTGCGTTACACAGCGCCTGAGGCGCGGCTAGCGCTTCTAGCGCGGGCTGCTCCTGCTGAAAAAAATTCTTTTGTTGTTTTTTTTTTACAATAAAATTTTATTTTTTTTTCCCTTTTTTTTTTCACACTCTTCTCTCTCTCTCTCTCTCTCTCTCTCTTTTTTCTTTTTTTTGAGAGAACGAAAGAAATACAACATAATACAAGAGCGTGGGTTGCCTCCCACGAAGCGCTCTTTTAATGTCAATAGCTTGACATTCTTTTCCGGATTCAAGTCAACGCCAAAATGGCGGAAACCTTCTCGCGTTGAAACGATCCTCCATAATAATGCTTCAACCGCTGTCCATTTACTTTGAAAGCATGATCCAGTGTTGTTTCATAAATTTCAATAGCTCCATGTGGATACACCGACTTAACAATAAACGGACCCGACCACCGTGACTTGAGTTTTCCCGGAAAAAACTTGAGGCGAGAATTGAATAGCAACACTTGTTGACCCGGTACAAATGCCTTTGGTACCAACCTTTTATCATGCCACCTCTTAACCTTCTTCTTATACATCTTGTTATTTTCGTAAGCTTGCTCACGAAATTCCTCAAGTTCATTTAACTGAAGCAACCGTTTTGCACCCGCAGCCGTGATATCTAAATTCAATTTCTTCAACGCCCAATATGCCTTATGTTCCAACTCTGTAGGCAAATGACATGCTTTCCCATAAACTAACTGAAACGGAGACATACCTAAAGGAGTTTTGTAGGCAGTTCTGTACGCCCACACAGCTTCATCCAACTTCAATGACCAATCCTTACGAGACGGATTCACCACTTTCTCTAGAATTCTCTTGATCTCCCTGTTAGAAACTTTAGCTTGGCCATTCGTTTGAGGGTGATAAGCAGTGGCAACACGATGCGTCACATTATATTTTGCCATCAATGTAGTAAACTGGCGATTGCAAAAATGAGTTCCCTCATCACTTATTATAGCACGTGGAGTTCCGAAACGCGTAAAAATTTGCTTATGCAAGAAATTCAATACCACCTTTGCATCATTGGTCGGCAACGCCTTAACCTCGACCCATTTAGACACGTAATCCACAGCTAGCAAGATGTACTGATTATTGCATGAAGAAACAAAAGGTCCCATGAAGTCAATCCCCCAAACGTCAAAGATCTCCACCTCAAGAAGCATGTTAAGAGGCATCTCGTTCCTTCTAGAAATATTGCCAACCTTTTGACAACGATCACATCTCAACACAAACTGATGAGCATCCTTAAACAAGGAAGGCCAATAGAAACCTGCTTGAAGCACACGAGCCGCTGTCTTTTCTCCGCCATAATGACCACCATAAACAGTTGAGTGGCAATCTCGCAACACACCCTCCATCTCAATATACGGAATACATCGTCTGATCATCTGATCTGCTCCTTGTTTGAACAGAAATGGTTCATCCTAATGGTACCACTTCACATCATGTAGAAACTTCTTCCTTTGAGCACTCGAAAGATCTGGAGGAATAACATTGCTAACCAAATAGTTCACATAATCTGCAAACCATGGCTCTTCATCTTGCACTGCAAAAAGCTGCTCATCTGGAAAAGATTCATTAATAAGAGATTTATTATGCAATTCCTTACCGTGGTCCTCTAAGCGTGAGAGATGATCCGCTACTTGATTTTCCGTGCCTTTCCTATCCTTGATTTCCACATCAAATTCTTACAAAAGAAGCACCCAACGAATCAATCTAGGCTTTGAATCCTTCTTTGACATGAGATATCGAATAGCAGCATGATCCGTGTACACAGTCACCTTCGTACCAAGCAAATAAGACCTGAATTTCTCGAAACCATAGACAACTGCCAGCAACTCCTTCTCCGTAGTAGTGTAGTTCAGCTGTGCATCATTGAGGGTTTTACTAGCATAGTAAACCACATGAAAAATTCTATCCTTCTTTTGACCAAGCACAGCTCCAACAGCATAGTCACTAGCATCACACATAAGTTCAAACGGTTCCTCCCAATTAGATGCGGTAATGACTGGTGTAGTGGTCAACTTCTTCTTCAAGAGCTCAAAAGCTGCAAGACACTCATCATCAAACTTGAAAGGAACATCCTTCTCCAAGAGATTGCACAAGGGTTTAGAAATTTTTGAGAAGTCTATGATGAATCGCCGATAGAAACCCGCATGACCAAGAAAACTGCGAATTCCTTAAACAGAGATAGGTGGAGGAAGATTTTCAATTGTTTCCACCTTAGCCCTATCCACCTCAAGTCCTCTACCAGATACCTTGTGCCCAAGAATAATTCCCTCTCGCACCATGAAGTGACACTTCTCCCAATTAAGCACCAAGTTAGTCTCCACATAACGTTTCAAAACCAAGCCAAGATTATGCAAGCACTCGCCATATGAAGTACCAAAAACTGAGAAGTCATCCAAAAAAACCTCCACATTCGAGCCAATCATGTTTGAGAAAATAGCCATCATGCACCTTTGAAAAGTGGCGGGAGCACCACAAAGTCCGAAAGAAACCCGTCGGAAAGCAAAGGTACCAAAAGGACATGTGAATGTGGTCTTCTCTTGATCTTCTGGAGCAATGCAAATCTTATTGTAGCCTGAATAACCATCAAGGAGGCAATAATACTCATGTCCCGCCAACCTGTCTAGCATCTGATCAATGAATGGTAGAGGAAAGTGATCTTTTCTCGTGGCTTTGTTGAGCTTCCTATAGTCCATGCAAACTCTCCACCCCGTGACTGTTCGAGTAGGGATGAGCTCATTCTTTTCATTAGCAACAACTGTCATGCCTCCTTTCTTTGGCACACATTGAACCGGGCTCACCCAAGAACTGTCTGAGATAGGATATATAATACCCGCATCAAGCCACTTTAGAATTTCCTTCTTCACCACCTCTTTCATAATCGGATTAAGTCTCCGCTGATGCTCAACAGTAGGCTTAGATCCCTCCTCTAGCAGAATTTTGTGCATGCAATAAGAAGGGCTGATTCCCATGATATCTGCTATAGTCCAACCAATGGCTGATTTGAACTCTCTCAGAATTCGCAAAAGCTTTTCTTCCGCACTAGCTGACAAGTTAGAGGCAATAATAACAGGTAATGTAGATGCATCACCAAGAAAAACATACCTCAAGTGTTCCGGAAGTGGTTTGAGTTCAAGTGTAGGAGCTTCCTCAATAGATGGTTTCAAGCGCCCCTCCGAATTTTTAAGTTCTGCTAACCCAAGAGATTCAAAAGGCAAATCAAATCTCCTTTTCCAAGGGGCTGAATTTAGCTGCTGAAGTTGCTCGACTATTTCCTCATCTTCAAAATCAGAGTCACCAACTAAAACTTTTTCCAAAGAATCCGACTTAAGCAACTTCTCCATTTCCATAGTAACTGCAGAATCAACCCAATCCACCTTCAAACATTCTTCTTCATCTGAGGGTAATTTCATTGCATTAAAGACATTAAAAGTGACATTCTGGTCTTGCACCCTCATGGTGAGCTCCCCTTTCTGCACATCAATCAAAGTCTTTCCCGTAGCCAAGAATGGTCTTCCCAAGATTATGGGAATCTTCTTATCTTCCTCGAAATCCAAGATAACAAAATCAGCAGGAAATATGAGTTTGTCAACTTTCACCAACACATCCTCCACTATACCTCTAGGATATGTAACTGAACGATCAGTCAACTGCAAAGAGATGTTGGTAGGCTTCGGTTCCGGTAGACCAAGCTGCATATAGACTGACAAGGGCATGAGATTGATGCTAGCTCCCAAGTCACACAAGCACTTCGCAAAAGACAAATTACCAATAGTGCATGGAATAGTAAAGCTACCAGGATCCTTTAGTTTTGGAGGCAATTTCTGTTGCAGCACAGCACTGCACTCTTCCGTTAGAGCAACGGTATCTAATTCCTCGAGTTTCAACTTACGAGAAAGAATCCCCTTCATGAACTTGGCATAGCTTGGCATCTGTTCAAGAGCTTCGGCAAAGGGAATGTTAATCTGCAACTTCTTGAACACCTCTAAGAACTTAGCAAATTTCTTATCCAACTGCTGCTTCTGGAGTCTTCTAGGATATGGAGGAGGAGGATAGATCTGAGTGTTCTTCGTAGACTGCTCCACAGAATTTTTAACAGGTTCCTTGCTCTTCTCTACTTCACCACCTTGCTGATCAGCCACCAAATCAGATTGGGCAATTTCGGGCACTGCAGATTTTTCAACCTGCTGATTCTGAACATCTTCATCTTCTTCGACTGCTGATTTAGGGCCTGTTGTAACTTTTCCCGATCTCAAAGTCACAGCCTTCACCTATTCTTTGCCATCCCTCCTACCTGGATTTGTTTCCGTATCACTAGGAAGAGTTCCTTGTTGCCTACTAAGTAAGGCACTTGCAATCTGTTCCACCTGGGTTTCCAAGACCTTATGAGAAGCTTGCAGGTTCTTCACCATCATCCATAAATCATCCCTTTCTGGTTTTTCATTAGATGATTGCCCCGCATGAGCCTGGGGCTATTGCTGCTGAAATCCCGGAGGCTGATATGATTGCCTTGGAGCATACTGCTGCTGATAACCTTGATTGAATGGCCTTGCTTGCTGACCCTAAAACTGCTGATAGGGTTGCTGAGGTTGTTGAGCACCTTGGTTGTTTCTCCAGCTGAAGTTAGGATGATTCCTATTGTTTGGATGATAGGTGGCTGGAACTGGTGCAGCAGGTCTCTGAAAATTACTTACGAACTGTACTGATTCAGAAGAGATAGCACACTGATCCGTCTCATGTGCGCCCGCACATAGCTCACAGACACTAGCAACCTGCTGAACTCCATAATTAGCAAGAGAATCCACCTTCATCGTGAGAGCCTTCAACTGAGCTGCAATAGCTGAAGCTGTGTCAACTTCAAGAACACCTGCTACCTTACCTTGAGAAAGCCTCTGTGTTGGATTCTGATATTCGTTAGCAGCCATCATCTCAATAAGATCATAAGCTTCCTCATAGCTCTTCGCCCACAGAGCTCCACCTGATGCTGCATCTAGCAAAGGCGTAGACTGTGCTCCCAACCCATTGTAGAAACCATTAATAACCATCCAATCAGGCATGCCATGATGAGGACACTTTCGTAGCATCTCCTTATAACGTTCCCAAGCCTCACACAAAGACTCGCCAGATTGCTGTTGAAATTGAGTTAACTGGTTCCTTATTGCTGTAGTTTTCGCCATAGGGAAGAATTTAGTAAGAAACTTCTGAGCAAGATCATCCCATGTAGTAATGGAACCAGCTGGTAGAGAGTGTAACCAGCCCTTAGCCTTATCCCTTAAGGAGAATGGGAAAAGCCTCAACTTGATAGCATCATCCGACACACCATTAAATTTGAAAGTGTCGCAGATCTCGATAAAGTCCCGGATGTGCATGTTAGGATCCTCTGTCGAAGCACCCCCAAACTGAACCGAATTCTGCACCATCTGAATTGTACTCGGCTTGATCTCAAAGTTATTCGCTGCAATAGCTGGCCTGACAATACTAGATTGTATGTCAGTAATCTTCGGCTGCGAATAGTCCTTAAAAGCCTTGACTGCTGCTGGTAAATCTGCCATCTCGTTTACTGCTGCAAGTTCTTCTTCTGCCAGTTTTTCCTTACGAGCCTTCAAACGTTCAAGTACCTGAAAACACAACGAAACAAACAACTAAGTAAGAAATCCGAGTCAGTGAACGCTAACGACCACTGATGACAAGCACATAAACTAAACAAAACACCGATGATCCCCGGCAGCGGCGCCAAAAACTTGTTAGCACAAAATTACGCAAGCGCACGTAGTCACAAGTAATATAATTAAAGTTCGTTCCACAGAGATCTGGTTAAGTTTAATCAGTAAATATGCCTATGCAATAATGTTTGGTTTTAATCCACTGCTAAGACAAATAACAATTTTGGTATTGATTAACTAAATTAAACTAAGATGCAAATATTAAACTAAGAATTAAATTAACTAATGAGACTGAAATCGAATTACTAATATGAGAATTAACATGGGATCCTAACTTCATTAAATACTTCCCTTGGATCTGACGCCTTTAATTTCTATATGCAATGGTTTTGATATCTGATCGAATAACACGAAACAAGTATACGCTACCTGTCAGCATACGCATACCAAACTAAACATACATCCACAAAAGAGATAGAAGATGAATAGACACCAATTATGCTTAGACCCTATATGTCTATAGAATTTGAAAACATAACGGTTGAAGAACAGGTTATCCATTAAGATCACATAGGGTAGTATAAGTATTTTCATCTCACACCACAAATCATATTGATAAACAATTATGAACCTATGCTAGCATGGCAAGTTCTAAATCTCAAGATCCACTTTCACTTCACAAGAGATTAACAATTCAATTTAGATGTTAGCTCCGCATCTAAAAGCATTAAGATTAACCATACGAGGATATCAATTTCACATCACACACAGATCTTTACAGCATCAAGATACTAAGTTCCATAAGTAAATCCCTTAGAATCCCATGACAACGATTAGCCCATAATTAAACTATTCATCGTCATGGGATTTGATGAAAACATGATAATTAACAAGATATGAAAGAAAGGAACAATAGTATTAATAAAAACAAGAGTTGAGAGAACAAATCTATAATCCAAAGTATACAAAAGATGAAGTAGATCTAGATCTTTGCTTGTCATCGATCTTGAATCCTTCTCCACTTTTCTCTCTTGCCGTTCTACGTTACAATAATAAAAATCTGATAAAAATTACAAGGTATGATGTGTTTAAATAGACTCTAGAAGTCTTGCCCAATAAGCAATTACCTTCTATTACAATTAGAATTCGATTAAGGTACCAAAAGCTGCCCAAAATACGATTAGAATTAGAAAAAGGGCAAAACTGGAATTTTCTGCATGGCTTATCATAGACCACGTGCGCGATTTTATTCAGCACGTCCCCTGCACCTGAATTCTATCCCAAGTTATAGAAAATCTCTCAAGCTTCGCGTGAGCTGTAAGATCGCTGAAAACAGACTTCTAGAACTCCAGATATGGCCAAAACAGTGTAGACTGCGCAACCTCCCCGGAAAATCCGAATTTTAATCAATTAATCCTCCAAACACGATAGAAGCATCACCCATAATCGACATTCTAGTAAGTCTGCACAACTAAGCAAAACACATCAAAACTACAATAAACTTGAGGCCAAGTCAATCAATTTAAGCCGAATTTAAGCGATCGAAGTGGATATAAAATCCACTTATCAATTACATGTTTCAAACGATACTAATCATGAATAATTTAATTAAAAAAATACTATTTAAGCTATCGACCCGTGCCTCGCACGTGTTTTTATGCTAGTTACAAAGAAAGTTGGATCAAATTGTCCAAAATGTCACTAACTCAATATTATGCCCCAAATGTCACGCTAAAATACTACATCATGTAACTTTTTTAATTTTTTTTCCACATGAGGAGCCAACTCATCAATGTTGTCTTGATAGTTTTGACTAGTGATTCATCGAAAAGTAACTGTTGTGTTATGATGATAAATTGTACATTCGTATATGGAGTAGGGGTTGTGTTTACCCAGAACTCTATCATGTATTGAACAAAGATTTGGTTTCTTAATGAAATTTCTTTCCTTGGCAAAAAAAAGAGAAAGATTGAACTCTTAAATTCAGCTGCAGGGTGAAATCACGTAAACAAATCAATTTGATGTTTTGGCCCATATATTATTTTACTCATAAATCTTAATGGAATATCATTTGGATCAAGTAATAATAAATATCAAATAAATAACTCTAAATATTTGTTTGAAAATTAAAAATAATTTTTTGTTGATTCTGCACATTTTTTTGAATGCCACCGCAACTAAATAAAAAATTGTTAAATTCTAGTATTTAAGAAGATATATTTAGAATTATAAAAATTCATTTACTATTTATTTTTAATTTTATAGTAATTTTCTTTGTTTTAATTATAAATACATAGTAAATAAACTTTTTAAATTCTAAATATATTGTCCGAAATACTAGAATTTAACAACTTTTCATTTGGTTGCGGTAACATTCAAAAAAAAAATGTGCAGAATCAAAGAAGAATTATTTTTATTTTTTGAACACATATTTAGAGTTATCTATTTGATATTTATTATTATTTTAATGATTTAAATGATATTCCGTTGAGATCGGTAAGTAAAATGATATATAAGATTTATTCCAGTAACCACTGACAATTACGCTAGTATAAAAAGTATTATACACAGACTTGCAGGGTTGGTCATAAACAATTTCAGATTCGGAAAGATCTTTATTTCCCAGTAATGACAAGTGCCTTATGAATCTAGAGTCCAGTACTATAATAATCATAAATTGCTATTTTTCTACTGACTTTAATTAAGATGTTTATCTCGGCCTATTACTAATGAGGCCAAAATAATAAAACCCAAACTCAGATTAACCGACCAGTGTGGTGATTTGATATAGTGAAGGAGCAGTCCAGCCCATTTAGTAGTGTTTCTTTGATAATCTCTTTCACGCATCTTAACTAATTAAAAAAATTGCTAGTACATTTGCTCCCACCAAACTTGATAGTCCATTTATTGAACTTATAAGCTTGGGATGTTAAGGGTTCTACAGTCACAACCACTCGGACACAGGTAGTAGGTTCCATTTAGTAGTTACACATCATTTAGAAGTACTACATCTAATTTTCTTAGCGGGATTGTAAATTATTTGAACAAAATGAATTTAATATGAATATAAATATGTCATTTATAAAATATACAAAAATTATTTGAACAATATGAACTTGAATTTGAATATGCATTATAATTTTTTTTATCAAAGTTTGTTAGTGAGATATAAAATTTTTAAAAAAAAACTAAACAGTAAACTAAAATACCATCAAATTAATATACTTGAACATCTTTTTATGAATCTTGTCACTGTCAAATACATAAAAAGTAATTAATGAAATTAAATGTTAATCAACCCCTGTAAGACCTTATAGTTTTGGATGCTAAACTTAATATCATTTGAAAATGAAATGAATTTAAAATAGTTATTTTCAAATATTTATATTAAATTACATTAATATTTAATGTGTATATCAATACGTGCAAAGTCTAGTTATGTTACATTTTGTAAATACTCTATATTTTTTCCTATGAATATTATAAATTATTAGGAAAGAGATAATATTTTTGAATAAATTAAAAGCAATTTCTTCCAAGCTTTTTTAAACTTAGTAAATTTCACGAAAAACTTTAATTTTATATTTCAAGGTTCAAATCACTTATTACACTAGTATATTTCTTTTCCTCTCCATATATAGCATTCCTCTATATATATTACGGGTAAAAGGACACTTTCATCACTGTACTATTTTCGGAATTGCAATTGCACTACTGTACTACAAACGGACTACTGTAATTTAGCATTTTTAACAAATTCACCACTCTCGTCAATCAAATCATAACAAATTCACCACTACTGTTTTACAATTTGACTGACAGGAGTGGTGAATTTGTTAAAAACGCTAAAGTACAGTAGTCCGTTTGTAGTACAGTAGTGCAATTGCAATTCCGGAAATAGTATAGCGGTAAAAATGTCCTTTTCCCCTATATATTACACACTCTATACTTTCAATCTCCCTACATTATTACACTAGTCTCTCAAATCAAATCTCTCTCTCTCTCTCTCTCTCTCTCTCTCTCTCTCTCTCTCTCCCTCTCCCTCTCCCTACATGTTACACTAGCCTCTCTCTCTCTCTCTCTCTCTCTCTCTCTCTCTCTCTCGTCTCCACTGATTATACTTATATCTTCTTTTGGCCTCTCTGCATACCTACTCACTTATATAAAAACACACACATATCCCTCTTGTCTAGCTCCATGTCTCTCTAAAGTCAAAAACAACACACACATATTAATATTTACTACATTGCAACAATATTAGTGTGTGGTTTCCAATGGGTGAATCATCAAGAAACAAACGGCCACCGCCCATAACAACTGACCCGAATGCGAAACGAGCCAAACGGAGCACCGGAACAACACCAACAAACGGAACAAAATATCCTGTTTACAGAGGAGTCCGAATGAGAACATGGGGCAAATGGGTATCCGAAATCCGAGAACCCAAGAAAAAAACTCGGATCTGGCTAGGCTCATTCTCAAACCCTGAAATGGCAGCACGTGCCCACGATGTTGCCGCACTTTCTATAAAAGGAAGCACCGCTTTCCTCAACTTTCCCGAACTAGCTGATCAGCTACCTCGGCCTATTACTTGCTCTCCAAGTGATGTACAAGCGGCGGCTGCAAAAGCCGCCGCGATGGATCACCTCAGTCCTAATTCACCAGCCACCTCCTCATCATCGTCAGTACTAATCAACGATGAGGTAGCGGCTTCTCATGAGGAACTTGGAGACATAGTGGAGTTGCCGAGACTTGGAGGGAGTTTCGAGACGGTGGAGTCAACGAACGAGTTCTTGTTCACGGACGATGGGTGGTTCTTCTATTCCCCGCAGTGGTTGCACGGTGTTGATGATTTTACAGGTGGTGGAATGTTGTGGGAGATAGAAAGTGGTAATTATAGTTTTGAGACATTATTACGGCAACATTAATTAGTTAACTACTTCAAATGGTAATGGTAATTAATAAATTTTTTGTCCTCCACTTTTTTTTTTCCCTGAAATATCTTTACTTTATCATTTATATTAAATAAAGTTTCCACACTTTTTGTGTAAGGTGAATCTTTGTGTGTGTATAAATGTGCGATATATTAAAAATGTTGTACAGTTATATCCTATCTATACTATTTATAGTATTTTATTAAAGTCAAAATATTAAAAATTTGTCGATTTAGTTATTATAATTATTAAAATAAATAATATGGTTTTTGTTACGGTTATCCTAATTATTAAAATAAATAATAACATAATATGATTAATGGTAATCAATCGATTGCTTTTTTTACGTTTACTTTTAGTTGAAGATATTACCTTTTATAAACAACTAAAAAACATCAATTGTATCATATCTTCCAATCATTAATATTTCATTTCTAATTAAAACACGTTACCTTTTTTATTTAAAACTAATCTTACAATCATTAATATATACCCGAAAATATTACACCAAATTTTCCCCAATTATTAATAAAATATATTAAAAGTCCGTATACATTGTTTATAATAAAGAAACATTAGTATAATCCGTAAACATGAGTTTATTAAATTATATTAAATTAAAATTAAAAAATTATTAAAAATAATGATTATATAAAAACATAATTTTAATATTAAATAATATTTATAACGTAATAAAAGAAACCCGTGCATCACACTTGTATTGAAAGTTTGTCGATTTAATTTTCGGCACGGTCATCCTAATTATTAAAATAAATAATAAAATAATATAATTAATGTAAATTAGCCTATTGTCTTTTTTAATTAAAAGACGTTTACTTTTAATTGAAGATATTCCTTTATAAACACCTAAAATATCATATCTTTCAATCAATAATATTTCTTTTCTAATTAAAACACGTTAACTTTTAATTTAAAATATCTTCTTGCAATACGTTGTTTATAATAAAGAAGAATTAGTATAATCCGTAAACATAAGCTAAAAGTAAGCCCTAAAAATACTATTAATGATGTATAAATTAAACCTAGTTTGGTCCAAATACGAAGTCCATTAAGACTATCTCCAACCCAAGACACCAAAATAGTGTCCTAGGAACACTATTTTGGTGATAAAATTACACAATTTACAAAATGCACTCCAACCCATGGTCATTATACTTAGACACTAAAAAAATCTTTCATGAATAAAATAGAATATTCTAACTTTGTTCAATTTTTACATTATTAATTTATCATTACGATCTTATTTTTATAATTAAATTTGGTGTACGTGTTGTTTATAATTCATGATTAAGAATTTTTTTCAAGGTTTAATGTGAAAGCTTACAGTAAAAAAAAAATAGAATTAACTAGAGCTAAGAAGAAAAGAAGTTTCAATTGAAAAAAATTTAAAGTTAAAAATTACAAGAACAAATCTATTATCTATCTATTATATATATAATACCACAACATGTATCATTTTAATCCATCTTAAATTACTATTTTGACCCTCTGCATTCATTAATACACATCAATTGAAATTCGTATTTAATGTGCATTCATTAATATACATTAATTAAAATTCGTATTTAATATGTTTATTTAATACTATCTACTTAATTATAACACTTTCGTTACATTGCAATTAATTAAGCATTCGAAGAAGTTTGTGCCGCGCACGAGTATAGAAGCCTTGGAACTCATTATAAATGATCTAACATTATTGAAGAAATAATACTGGAACATTAACTTCAGATTGCTAACTACATATTTTTGCTATGCAATCTACAGAATAAATTAATTTTGTGTACTATAATTTAGTATTTTTACTTTATAGAAATGTGTCTAATACAATATTTTTTTATACTTTCTAGGCGTACATTACTTGACATTCTGTAATATCAAATACAAAAAATACATGACTCTGAGCACTTTGAAAAAATAAAGGGTACATTTGAATATTTTAACCAAAATGGAAGATCTTGAAACGGGGACAAAATAAACGTTGGTTAAAAAAGAACGCGCTAAACTAAAAAGAATTTAAATCGTCACAATATCAATTGCTAATATTAATATCAAAACGTAACGAGAAAAACTGCAATACCAATTATAAAATAGAGCAATCTCGTGCCTTGCACGGAAATTAAAGCTAGTAAGTATAGTAGGACATACAGTAAAATCTCTATAAATTAATATTGTTGGGGCCAGCATATTTTATTAATTTATCGAAATTATTAATTAATCGAGGTTAAATTTATACGGTCACTATTTTGTTGGGACCAAAAAATTGTACAGAAAATATTAATTTATCGTGATATCGAGTATTAATTTAACGAGGTTTTACTGTAGATGGAAAAAAATTGTTTTGTTAACAAATATAGAAGCATTGTTGGAATTTTGAAAGCCACCAAAATTTGGTGACCAAGGATCACCAAATGTACTTTTATCACCAAATTTGGTGACCCAAAACTCATTTGGTGATCTTGGATCACTATTTTAATGTTGCATTGGAGTAGGTTTGATACTATATTCATCACTATTATAGTGATTTAGTGTTGGGTTGGAATTGCTCTGATGAAGCCCAAAACCCTAAATATTAATTTCGTAATTAATATTGGGGACAATTAGCAACTCAGCAATAAGAGTCAAATATGGATATTACTTTTACAAGAAGTAACCATCTAATCATACATGGAAACTGCACTACACCAGAAATTGAATCAGACAATACATGTTATACAATGGTTGCAACAAAAACCGTTGTCCCAAAAATATTTAACAAAGGTGAAATGTTAGTTAATGAAAAAAAGTTGTGTGTCTTTACTGTAGAGAATGGTTATTTAACGTTTTTAAAAACGTTGTCTAACCGGTGCCCCTTTGCTCAGATGAAACAATGATTGATTACGGAGGTATTGTGTAATGTGTATTAACACAAGTGTGTTTCAATTCATAATAAACCGTTATACATAATGTGTCTTCAGACAATGGGTTTTCATATATGTTGCACAATTATGACAATAGTTTTTAAGCACATGTTGTGTTAATATATATATATATTGATAATATATCATCCAGTCGTATGGATGATAATATATATTGATTATAGTGATGTACAACAAAATTAAAATATTTAAAATTATTCTTGTATGAGTTTATAATATAAATCCTCCAAAAGTACTACTCCTTCTAACTAATCTCGTCCCGATTGAACATATTTAAAAAAAACATTTTGACGATCCAACTGTACAGATGATATTATATATTGAAATAGTGATTTTCAAAAAAAAAAATAGAAAATATCAAATTGTTCTTGTATGATATTTTAAGGGTAAAAGCACATTTTCACCACTGTACTATTTCCGGAATTGCAATTACACTACTGTACTACAAACGGATTACTGTACTTTAGCGTTTTTAACAAATTCACCACTCCCGTCAGTCAAATTATAACAAATTCACCACTACTGTTTTACAATTTACCAAACGGAAGTGGTGAATTTGTTAAAAATGCTAAAGTACAGTAGTTTGTTTGTAGTACAGTAGTGCAATTGCAATTCCGGAAATAGTACAGTGGTGAAAATGTCCTTTTCCCCGATATTTTAATGACCAACTATCAAAAGTACTGTTTGGTCAAACTAGTCTAATTTTGGAATAACTTAGTATTAAATTCCTTTTTCGATGATCCAACCATACGGATGATAATATATATTGAATATAGTGATGTGTAAAAAAATTGAATATTTAAAATTATTCTTGCATAAGTTTATAATATAAACTCACCAAAAGTACTACTCCTTCTAACTAATCTCGTCACGATTAAAAGTACTCTATTTTTTAAAAATCTTTTCAGATGATCCAACCGTACGGATGATAACATATATTGATTTTAGTGATGTGCACAAAAAATATTTAAAATTATTCTTGTATGAGTTTATAATATAAATCCTCCAAAAGTAAAACTCCTTCTAACTAGTCTCGTCCCGATTGAACGTACTGTATTTTTTTAAAAATCTTTTTTCGCCGATCCAATCGTACGAATAATATTATATATTGAATATAGTGATGTGAAAAAAATAGAAAATATCAAATTACTCTTGTATGATATTTTAATGTTCAACTATCAAAAGTACCCTCAAAAGTACTAATTGGTCAAACTACTCTAATTTTGGAATAACTCAGTATAAAAATCTTTTTTCGACAATCCAACCGTACGAACGATAATATATATTGAATATATTGATGTGCAAAAAAAATTAAAATATTTAAAATTATTCTTTTATGAGTTTATAATATAAACTCACCAAAGTACAATTAACTCCTTCTAACTAGTCTCGTCCCGATTGAACGTAATTTATTTTTTTAAAATCTTTTTTCGATGATCCAACCGTACTGATGATAATATATATTGATTTTAGTGATGTGTAAAAAAATATTTAAAATTATTCTTGTATGAGTTTATAATATAAATCCTCGAAATTAAAGTACAACTCCTTCTAACTAGTCCTGTCCCGATTAAACGTAATCTATTTTTTGAAATATTTTTTCGATGACCCAACCATAGGGATGATAATATATATTATTTTTAGTGATGGGCAAAAAAAATATTTAAAATTATTCTTGTATGAGTTTATAATATAAATCCTCCAAAAGTACAACTTCTTCTAATTAGTCTCGTCCTGATTGAACGTACTCTATTTTTTAAAATCTTTTTTCGATGATTCAACCGTACAGATGACATTATATATTGAATATAGTGATTTGCAAAAAAAAAAACAGAAATTATTAAATTATTCTTGTATGATATTTTACTAGTGAACTATCAAAAGTACTGTTTAGTCAAGCTATTCTAATTTTAGAAAAACTCCGTATTAAAATCTTTTTTCGACAATCCAACCGTACGAATGATAATATATATTGAATATAGTGATGTGAAAAAAAATTAAAATATTTAAAATTATTTTTGTATGAGTTTATAATATAAACTCACCAAAAGTACTACTCCTTCTAACTAGTCTCGTCCCGATTGAATGTAATCTATTTTTTTAAAATCTTTTTTCGATGATCAAACCATACGAATGATAATATATATTGATTTTAATGATGTGTAAAAAAGATATTTAAAATTATTCTTGTATGAATTTATAATATAAATCCCCCAAAAGTACCACTTCTTCTAACTAGTCTCGTCCCGATTGAACGTACTCTATTTTTTTAAAATCTTTTTTCGACGATCCAACCGTAATGATGATATTATATATTGAATATAGTGATGTGCAAAAATAAATAGAAAATATCAAACTATTCTTGTATGATATTTTAATGGCCAACTATCAAAAGTACTATTTGGTCAAACTAGTTTAATTTTGGAATAACTTAGTATTAAAATCTTTTTTCGATTATCCAACCGTATGGATGATAATATATATTGAATATAGTGATGTGTAAAAAAAATTAAAATATTTAAAATTATTATTCTCTAAGTTTATAATATAAACTCACCAAAAGTATTACTCATTCTAACTAGTCTCGTCCCGACTGAACGTAATCTATTTTTTAAAAATCTTTTTTCGATGAACCAACCGTACGGATGATACCATTAAGGTTGGTAATACTTCTAGGGAAACCTAGAAGCCCAACCGACCCAGAAAATGGGAAAGGGAGAGAGTACAAAAGAGCAAAAGACTTAAATGGCAGCCTACCGGCACCGAAAAACTACACCTAGACAATGAGCAAGAAAAGCAAATTCATGCAGACAACAAAAGGCCTGAAAACATTGCAAGTAAAGCATGGGACTACTGAGAACCTCCTCCATTAACGGAGACTTGGTCATGTGCTACTTCTTGTGCTTGAGCCTGTGCCTCGCCTGCTGGATTGAAACCGATAACAAAACCATGAGCATTAGTAGGGATGGGGCCAACCATAAGCTGAGGAATCGGTGGTCCAAAACCCATATCCAAATCAGGCTTCTCTTGGAGACGACAAAATGGAACTGTAGTGTAGAACATTGAATCCGAATTGTTTAAACCAACCACTGCAAGGTAGTGTGCAGTGCGGTTTGCTGACTCTGCCACGTATTTGACGACATTGGCCCATTATGGGTTGTGGCCTAGGAGTTTTTTGATCTGTTCCACAATCCAGAGACATGTTCTGTCTCCTCTCCTATCCAGACGTGTGATCTCAAAATAAGGATTGAAGTTATCCGATTCGATCATCACTATCTCACAGTTTTCCAGCCTAGCTTGGTTGAGTCCCATATGAAAAGCCCAGAGTTGTGTAGCTAGTGGAGAGAGACCTCTCATAGAACCTGTGAAGACTTTCACAATGCGACCCCTGTGATCCCTAATGATAATCCCCACTCCATTTGTGTTGCCGTTAAACTGTCGAGATATTTGAATAACGTGGACATTGACCTTGAATTCGCCTCTGAGTGGTGCATTCCATGTGTAGTAAGCCATTTGTGAGAAGTTGTAAAACTGAGTGTGTGAGAGGATACAATAGTAGTGATCTGTTATATAGCCAGAATTGTGTGTATAACCCTGGTAATACAATCGATAACCTGTGGTAAAAGACCATCTTTGACTCTTGCAGTGAATTGTCTGATTGAGGGTACAAAAGTGCTATGTGTGGGAGTACAAAAGTGTTATGTAGGGGAGTGGTGTGCAAAAAAATATATTTTAAATTATTCTTGTATGAGTTTATAATATAAATCCTCCAAAAGTACTACTCCTTCTAACTAGCCTCATCCTGATTGAACGTACTCTATTTTTTTAAAATCTTTTTTCGATGATCCAATCGTATGGATGACATTATACATTGAATATAGTGATGTGCAAAAAAAAAAGAAAATAAAAAATTATTCTTGTATGATATTTTAATGATCAACTATCAAAAGTACTGTTTGGTCAAACTATACTAATTTTGGAATAACTCCGTATTAAAATATTTTTTCGACGACCCAACCGTACGGATGATTATATATATTAAATATAGGGATTTGCAAAAAAATTATAATATTTAAAATTATTCTTGAATGAGTTTATAATATAAACTCACCAAAAGTACTATTCCTTCTAACTAGTCTCAACCCGATTGAACGTAATCTATTTTAATGATGGGCAAAAAAATAAAAATTTTAAAATAATATTATATGATATTTAGTAGTATTAATAGTATTATTTTATATATATATTAAAAGTATCAACCAAATATTCCCCCATTACCAAAAATATTTCCCCCTTTTCCAAAAATTCTTTCCCCTCCTAAACCAAAATTTTATTCCCCCCATTATTTTCAGTTCACAGCTCCCTCCCTCTATCCCCATCTCTTTTTCTCGATCTCACACATAGAGCTCCCTCTATCCCTATCTCCCCTTCTCTCTCACACACCATTTTTGAAAGGCATATGATTCAGCCTATTTGTAGTTAGAGGATCCTAATCCAATTAAAGTAGTTTGTAATAAGTAAATAATATCAACTGTCACAGGAATCTCATAAGGTGATAACTGTCAGAAGAAAAATCAACAAGTCAATCTATAGTTTTGATGTTTCACACTGAAGAAGATTCAGTTGCCTGATCAAGCATCAGTGTAGCATTGAAATACATGGATTTATTTCAAGGACAGAGGTTTCTATAAGTGATAAGAAACAATATCAGTTCAGAATGATCGGAGAGAGTGAAGAAAAGAAAAAGACCACAGTTTAATGTCAAGATGAAGAACAGAGATTGGAGATTAGTCGTTCATGAACCAGACAGTACATCGAGCGTCAACAAAAGTCCAGTGTATGTTCGTTATTATAATTACGTGGTCCTCAGTGAAGTTTTGACTATTAAAAGGAGTTGTATTAATTCTATTTTAATTAATTAAATCAAATAGTTAATTTAATTAAATAAATTAATTCTATCAGAATTAATATATTTGTTAAAGTAATTATTAGATTAATTAAATAAGAATTAATCTGAAAAAGAAATAATTAATTAAGTGATTTATATAAATCATTTAGTTAATTATAATCTGAAAATATATAACAATATAACTATCTAAGGATAGTTATACCGATTGTTATATATAGTTCAAAAGGATAGTCATACAAAGGGAATGGTTTGGACAGTCATATTAAGTTCAAATAATAGTCATACCGAAAGTCATATACAAAGGAAATGATTATTGGACAGTTATATTCAGTTCAAAAGGAGATAGTTATACCGAAAGGTATATTCAAGTCAAGTGGCTATTGGACAGTCATATTCAGTTCAGTGGATAGTCATACCGAAAGTTATATTGGAATGGTTAGTCTTATCCAATTCAACAGGCTGTCATGGATAGTCATACCGAAAGTTATATTTAATGGGACAGTCATATTTCTTTCAATGGATAGTCATACCGAATGTTATATATGTGTTAATTGATTGTTATATCAATTAAAACAACACAATATGACTATGGACGGAATATAAAGATCAGAAGCAGCAAAGAGGCAGAAGACAATTCACTTACAACTTCTTAAAAATCCCAGCAGCTCATATCTCTCTCTCTCAAGCTCAAGAACACTTACAAACATAATTCTGGAAATTCAAGTTCATCTCTTTTGTAATATTCTATCCGTTGGAACTTGTTTATGTGTGGTTCTTGTAATACTAGCGAATTAAGTTTCCTAGTTCACAACTTGATATCTTGATTTTAATTAACTAAATTAGAAAAGTTCATGTCGAATTTTCTAATTAGTTATTAATTACTTGATAATCATTTGGATTGATTTTGTAACACACATCAAGTTAATATATTGTTATATTCAACTTGAAATTTGTGTTGTATTATTCCGCTCAAATTTGTTTAAGTTAAATTTTATTTAAAGAACAAATTTCGATAAAATGGTATAGATTGTATTCAACCCCCCCTTCTACAATCGTATCGGACCTAACAATTGGTATCAGAGCTTATTGATTGATATACAAATCAAGATCCTAATTTTACTCCGCCAAAAATCAATCTTGAATTTTTAACTCTCTTAAAAATTCGTCATGTCTTCAAAAAGTATTGTTAAGATTCCTATGTTTAATAAGGACAATTATTCAATGTGGAAAAATAAGATGGAGTTGTTCCTTGATGTCGCAAATTCCAAATATTTGGGTGTTCTACAGAATGGACCCATAATTCCAATTCAACATACAACTGAATCAATAGTTGGAGGAGTTGTTGTAACACCTGCATCAACTAGTCCAAAGCCTGCTTCTTCTTTTACTCCGGATGAAAAGGAGGATGCTGGACTAGATAAGAATTTGAGACTTATTCTGATAGATTCCCTAGATGTTGTTATGTACAGTCATGTCATAAATTGTAAAACTGCAAAGCACATGTGGGAAACCATTGAGACTATTAATGAAGGGACAGATGAGGTTAGGGAGAACAGACTTCAAATTTTGACTTCTGAATATGAACATTTTAGAGCTGGTCCTAATGAGGGCATTCAGGAAGTGTTCGAAAGGTATAACAAAATAATCAACAACTTGCAAGTTCATGGCAAGCAATATACACAGAAGGAGATTAATATGAAGTTTTTGTTGACAATGCCCACTCATCTTGAACACAGGATAACGGCCATCAGAGAATCGAGAGATCTGAATAAGATTTCTCTTGAAAGATTGTTTGGTGTTCTGAAAACCTATGAACTGGAACAAGTACAGCAGAGGGAGGTTACTGGAAAAGGAAGGGTGCTAAGCTCATCTACAGCTCTTGTAGTTGAAGCACCAAAGGAAGTGGAAGCTAAGGTTGTTCTACCTTACAGCTCAGACAAGGAACAAACTGAAGTTGAACAGGGTCAAACACCATCTATTCAGGATGGTGGAGACTTTTACTCACTTGAAGAGCTAGATCAACTTGAAGATAAATCCATGGCATTAATGGTAAGGCAATTTGGCAATTTTAGATTCAGAAGAAATCCAAAGTACAGGTTCAAGTCAAATAACAGATTCCAGAGAGGAGGCTCTTCTTCATCTAGTAACAGGGGAGGATACAAAACTGGATCTGTTGACAGAAGCAAATTTCGTTGCTTCAACTGTAATGAATTGGGGCATTTTGCCACTGAATGCCAGAAACCCAAGCAAACTCAAAGAAGAGACTTTGCTGCTGAGAAGAAGAAACCTGGGAAAGCTTATGTTGCAGCCGGTAAGAGTTGGGATGACACGGATAGCGAAGATGAAGAATATGGAAATCTCGCGCTAATGGCAATTGGTGAATCATCTGATCAGCAGAACGGACAGGTAACTCTTACTGACACTGAATTAATTCGTAGTCTATATAATTCCTTAGGTAATGCACAAACTGGATATAATAGACTAGATCTACTAAGCACTAAACTTGGAAATGAAGTGTCAGAATTGAAAAAGATTCACATTAATCAAGATCAACAAAGAGATGAAATAACAATGCTTCTCACCAAGGAGAAATCTATTCTAGAAGTTGTTGGCAAACAAATGGCTAGAATTACTGAACTTGAAACGCAGGTCAGGGCTTGTTATAATTCTGTTAAGATTTACAAGGAGTTCTTTAACAAACAAGCTGTTGAACAAACAGTAGGGATAGGGTATGGCTACAACGAAGCTGTTGGATTGTTGGGCATAAATACCCCTAACCTTGTTAGTGCTGAAGAAAGAGGGATACCGCATGTTCTTAAGAAAGTTAAAGATCCCCTCTTTCAGAAATCTGATGCTGGACCACCAGATATTCTTTCTATGGTCATCCAGGAAGAAATAAGAAATGAGGACAGTGCTAATGGCATCGTTCTTGGAAATGTCAAAACTACTAAGAAACCAGTTAAGCATGTTGAGTTAACTAGTTCGTCTAAAAGTAGTTTAAGTAACGAGCAGTTGAAAAAGAAAAATACCATGTCTGATATGCACACCATGCCTATTAATGATCCATCTCATAAATCATGTGGTATTATTAATTGTATAACTTGTGCTTTTAATAGTATGCGAGCATATTTTAATGGTAGCTATGCATGTCATAAACAGACTGCTCCGCGACAGCATATGAACAGGAACAATAATGTTCGGTCAAAGACTGTTATTCCTTCTCAAGTTAGGAGAGAGACATTTGAACCTAAGAACAAACAAAGGGTTACGAAGAATGTTTACCAGGTCAAGTGTCCAGTCAATGACACAAGTGTCCGTGCTGTTAAAGAAACATGGATACCTAAAATAAAACAAAAGATTTTCAAATCTGTTTATAAGGTTAAATGTTTATTGGTTAAAGATGTTAAAATTAAAAGTGTTGCTTTGCCTGATAAAGGCCAATATTTTAAAACCGCAGGACCCAATCAAATTTGGGTTCCGAAGAAGGTTTAATCCGTTTGTCATTGCAGGGTGTTGAGCAGGTTGAACGTGTAACCTGGATCTTGGATAGTGGATGTTCAAGGCATATGACTGGAGATAGAACCCTGCTAACAAACGTGGTGGAAAAGGCCGGCCCAGTAGTTACCTTTGGAGATAACAGCAAAGGTAGAACTGATGGATATGGCAGACTTGAAGCTGGAAATGTTATCATAGAAGAAGTGTCCTTTGTAAAAGGACTTGAGCATAATTTGCTCAGTATCAGTCAATTCTGCGACAAAGGATTTGATGTCCTTTTTAACAAAAAGAATTGTCTGATTTCTCACAAAAGAAGTGAACAACCATCGCTAACTGGAGTCAGAAAAGGAAACTTGTATGTAGCTAACTTGAATACGGGAAGCACTGAAGAATTCAATTGCTTCTATTCTAAAGCATCCACAGATGAAAGTTGGCTATGGCACAAGAAGCTCTCTCACCTGAATTTCAAAACAATGAACTCTCTTGTTAAAAGAGAATTGGTGAGAGGTTTGCCTTCTATGGAATTTACACAAGAAGGACTATGTGACGCATGCCAAAAAGGGAAGATAAGAAGGGCAACTCACAGGAGCACTAATACATCATCAATAACTGAACCATTACAATTACTTCATATGGATTTGTTTGGTCCAGTTAATGTGATGTCAATGTCAAAGAAAAGATATGCTCTAGTGATTGTTGACGATTTCTCTAAATTCACATGGGTTTTGTTCTTACATTCCAAAGATGAAACTCCACAGTTAGTGATTGATCATATCAAGTTGATTGAGCTTGATTCAATGTATCCAGTAAGAGCGATAAGGTCAGATAATGGAACTGAATTCAGGAATGCAGTTCTAAATGAATTCTGTACTGAGAAAGGTATAACAAGACAGTTCTCGGCTCCAAGAACTCCTCAGCAAAATGGGGTAGTTGAAAGAAAGAATAGGACCTTGGTTGAAGCTGCTCGTACTATGCTAAGTGAATCAAGCCTTCCATTAAGCTTTTGGGCTGAAGCTGTCAATACTGCATGTTATACCCAGAATCGAACGCTGATCAACAAAGACTTAATGAAGACACCTTATGAAGAGTACTTTCATGTATTTGGAACAAAATGCTTTGTGCTAAAAGAAGGAGACGATCAAGGTGGTAAATTTGAAGAAAAAGCACATGAAGCAATTTTTGTGGGTTATACTAGAAGAGCATATAAGGTGTATCTAATTGATCAACAGAAAACAATGGAAAGTGTCAATGTTACATTTGATGACACAAAACTTCCTAATATCCAAACTGAAGATTCATCTGAAAAGCTGTCTTTTGAAGATATGACAGATCTAGAATCAGATGATGATAGTCCACCTGATGTGTTTGCTGATGCTAATGACAACAATGTCAATGATGAGACTAATCAGAATAATGGTGATGAAAATCATGATAATGTTGAAAGTGTCACTAATGATTCTGAACAATCATCTAATCAGCCTGGCAACAACTCAGGGGGAGTTAATGAAGGATCTACTAGTCATATTCAACATCATAATGAAGATCAAGGCGAATCATCAAGATTAAATCTTCCAAGACAGACTGTCTGGAATAGAGCTCATCCTTTTGAGCTAATCGTTGGTGATCCAGATGTTGGTGTAAAGACTAGAAGAGCTTTTCAAAATCAATGTAATTATTCAGGGTTTCTATCTGAAATGGAACCTAAGAAAACTGAAGAAGCTCTTTCAGATCCTGATTGGGTGATTGCTATGCAAGATGAACTCAATCAATTTAAACAACAAGAAGTGTGGAAGCTGGTGCCCAGACCGACAAATAAAACAGTGGTTGGTACAAGGTGGGTATTCAGAAACAAACTTGATGAAGATGGAACAGTAACAAGAAATAAAGCAAGACTGGTAGCAAAAGGTTACTCACAATCTGAAGGCATTGACTATGATGAAACCTATGCTCCAGTGGCTAGACTTGAGGCCATAAGGATATTCTTGGCATTCGCAGCATTTTCAAACTTTAATGTTTATCAAATGGATGTCAAGAGTGCCTTTCTGAATGGAAAACTGGATGAAGAGGTATATATAGAACAGCCACCTGGTTTTGAAGATCCAGATTTATTGGGGTATGTTTACTTTCTCTTTAAAGCTATATATGGTCTTAAGCAAGCACCAAGAAAATGGTATGACACACTCTCTGAATTTCTACTTGAAAATGAATTTACAAGAGGTGTCATAGACAAAACTCTCTTCACAAAGAAACATAAAAAGGATACGATATTAGTCCAAATCTATGTGGATGATATAATATTCGGGTCTACTAATGATATTCTTTGCAAGAAATTTGCTAAGTTAATGCAGGGTAAGTTTGAAATGAGCATGATGGGTGAGCTGAAGTTCTTTCTTGGATTGCAAGTAAGTCAAAGGACAGATGGAATATTTATCTGTCAATCCAAGTATGTCAAAGAGCTTCTCAAGAAATATCAGATGGAGGACTCATCTTCAGCAAGAACACCATCATCGACAGCAGTCAAATTTGGAGCATGTGAAAATTCTATCAAGGTAGATATCACAAGCTACAGAGGTATGATAGGCTCATTACTTTACCTTACTGCAAGTAGACCTGATATTATGCATGCTACGTGCTTGTGTGCAAGGTTCCAATCGGATCCTAGAGATGTTCATCTCATTGCTGTTAAACGAATCCTGAGATATCTTAAGGGTACGCCTAATTTTGGCATCTGGTACCCTAAAGATTCTGGTTTTAATCTTGTTGGATATACAGATTCAGATTATGCAGGAAGTGTTGTGGATAGAAAAAGCACCTCTGGGAGTTGTCAATTCCTAGGTGGTAGACTGGTTTCCTGGTACAGCAAGAAACAACAAACAGTTTCCAACTCAACAGCTGAAGCTGAATATATAGCTGCTGGAAGTTGTTGCGCACAGATTTTGTGGATCAGGAATCAGCTGAGAGACTATGGTTTTGTACTAGATAAAATTCCTATTTTATGTGACAATACAAGTGCCATAGCTATCTCTAACAATCCTGTGCAGCACACAAGGACAAAGCATATTGACATCAGGTATCATTTTATTCGAGAGCATGTCATGAATGGTACCGTGGAGTTACTTTTTGTACCTACGGAAGAACAAACAGCAGATATTTTTACTAAGTCTCTTGACGAATCCACATTCACCAGACTTGTTGGTGAATTGGGTATGTTAAATAGTCCTAGTAATTAAACTAGTTAATATCTGAGGTTTGATCTTTAATAATTTTCAAGTGATTATTGTGTACAATATTTGTTATTTGAAATCACTTGTTTAATTATTTTATCAACTTATAATGTTGCTTGTTTCTTCTTAAGGTTTTATCACTATCTTCGTTATACATCTCTAAATACTTCTTGTAATTTTAGAGTGATTCATTTTCCTTAAAAATATTTTTCTCGAATTTTACTAGCTGTAGTTTATGAGAAATCTATTTTTCCTGAAAATGTTTTTATTTTAAAATCAGTTTCATTATTTTTTTTGTGTGTGTTTAATAAATTATATTTTTTTTCTTGAATAATTTTCTATATGGAAATTATTTTATTAGAAAATTGATATTTATTAATTCACCAGAAATAATTTTGTATATATTCAATATTTTATTTATTTTAATTTGTAATGTTTGTCCTTTTGTTATTAATGTTTGATCTCGTAAAAAGGACTACCTATGATCGTGTGTTTAATTGTTATTAGGTTTGCTGATTTTAGTGTAAGTTATTTTACTAACTTTTGACTTGGTTGTTGATAAAAATTAAATTGTTTTTTTTTGAATTTGCTAGTTCTAAATATCCTGTTAATATTTAGATTTTAGGATAGTTATATTTGTTGTTTTGTTTATATTACAATAGATATAACAATTAATCTGATTGTTATATTTGTATTTTAGGGTAAATATAACTCTAATTAGTATATTGTTATAATTTTGTTTTGTTTGAAATATAACTGTCGAAAATTCAATTTTGCATTGTCATACTCTTTGTTTTTCGATAGTCATATTAGTGTTATCTTGTTAATAAGAATGTTATATAACTATGTAAATAGGATAGTCATATTACGTTTATACGTAATATAACTATCGGTATGACTATCAACCGATAGTCATATCTTGTGTGTGTTAGATAGTCAAATAAGTTAATTAAACTAGTATATAACTATGAATATAGGATAGTTATATTTTGTTTAACACATAATATAACTATCGGTATGACTATCAACCGATAGTCATATCTGAGCTGAATTATATATAAATCGTTAGTAATATTGATAGTTATATTCAGTTATATTATCTTGTCAGCGTGTTAAGTCACCTGAGACACTATTTCGAACGATACATACATATACACGGTGTATAACTATCGAATTGCTGCCGATTTTCTGTCTCAATCACACTCGAATCACAGTTCTAAGAACAAAATTCGATTACCCATTCAATTATCTTCAAAACCGTTGCTTAAATGTAAGATTTGGTTGTGTTTTGAAGATTTTTTGTTAAAAACTTCGGATTTTCGATTTGAAATTCAAGAACGATGGTTGTGATTTTTCAAAAACTAAAAATAGACGTGTGTTTGTGATGTTATGAAGATCATTGCCTCAAATTTTCAAAATTTTTGGTGAAGAATTCGATTATTCGAATTTTTATTTATTTATTTATTCGAATTTTGTGTATTAATAAGTTTAATTGCTGAATTTTGCAGATTCTCTAAGGTTAAAATTTGATTTGGAATGGCTGACACTTATAATAATTTTGAGATTGTTAATCACAACTTTATTGGATATTTTAATCCCGAGGATTGCTCGGTGGATCGTTTCAAACCGTGGATATCTTTTCTGAACGATCATAATATCTGTAGTCATGCTATAACTGCAAATGTTCCCATGAAATTTGGTCCGCTTAAATTAATGTGTACTACAGCTATGGTGGCCTCAGACAATAGATCATTTTCTTTCAACTTCAGCGATAAGACATATACAGTGGATGAATCTGTCTTCAATGCTGCTCTGAGACTGCCTACTGAACAATTTAATGAGCCTCCTTCAATTGATGAGTTGACACATTTCTTCACACATCTGAATTATCAAGGTCAATTGGATCTTAAGCGTCCCCTGAAAAGTAACATGGTTCAAGAATGGAACATATTCTTCGAAATCATTGCAAAGGTCTTTGCTAATTCTACCAAGAGTAACAACACTGTTATCACGGGAATGTTGCAGTCTATTGGTTACTCAATTGCTTACAACAGAAGAATCAATTTTGGTAACTTGCTCTGGCCTATTTTGATAAATCGTGTGAAGAAAGCTAGGAAGAACTTTGAAAAAGGTAAACTGGTTAAATGTCATTATCCTCGATTTTTGACATTAATTTTTAATCATCTTATGCCTACGGATCAGCCTACTCCTTTTCAAAATGACCGAGTTCAATGGTCTGGTAAACCAAATAAGAAGTTCTACACAAGGTTGGATACTTCTGGTACTCTGGCGCATGTTCCAGTAGTCATAACACCATATATGTCTACATTCATAAATTTGCCAAATGTGGTGGCTCAACCAGTTGCTGAGCTACTTGCAATTGAACAAGCTCCAGAACCTGAAGCAGAACACACAGCTACTGAACATCAACCAGAACCTGAACCGTTAATTGATCCTGAACCTCACTATCAAGTGGATCAACCCATTCAAACTGAAGATGTTGGAAATGTAAATGATCAGGTATTTGACTCAACTTCTACTCAATATCAATATCTTTCTGATAGTCAAACAAGTGCGAGAAATGACCAAGGGGCTGTACAACCACAACCTCTAACCCAGGTCAATACACCAAATACTAAATCCAAATTCTCCAAATACTATCAAAGAAAGAAATTGTCAGTCAAACGATACAATCCGAGTAGTGATATTCTGAGTGAAACTACAGTTCTGCATTTTCAAAAGAAAAGTAAAACTACATCTGAGTCAACTGTAAACCCTTTCAGTTCATCAACTACTCCCTTGTTACTTACAATGGGGGAAGACATTTTCTCAAATGAAGCTGAAAACACTCTCATGCAAGTTGACCAAGTTACAGTGCCTGCCATTGTTACGGCAGAAGAACTCTCACAGGTTGATAGGGATTTGCGAACTCCCATTGCACCACCACTGACCTTCCAAGAGGAGGCTAGGGTGATTTCTCCTGCAGGTACAATGGATGCAGCTATGGATTATGAGAGGAGTGATGTGAGAATTACTTCAAATCTGAGTGAAACACTAGCACGTTAGGTGAGTGATACTCAGAGAGCTATTGAAGTGAGAGCACACACTGACACAAACACTCTGTCTCTTATGGAACAACTTGCTCAAATGAAAGAAAATCTTGCTCAAGCTGAAGAGGATAACAAGAACTTAAGATTTGATATGGATAACATGAGAACTATCCTCAACAACAAGATCAGTGCACTCAAGCTAACTCAACAACAAGCAATTGAAGACTCTGGAGATGTCACAGTGGCTCAAGATCTCATTATATCTTCAATGTCAAATCAGATTGAAGATATTCAGAATAACATGAATGAACATCACTTGTCCACTGAACATCGACTTAGTCAGATTGAAAGGCAGAATGCACTTCAAGCAAAAGGGTTGACTCACTTGTATAACATCATTACTAGAACTATCACTCCAACAGAAGAAGAAAGAAAGTTCTTTGAAGGTCAAGATGGAGGAGGTGATGGTGATGAACGTGACCCGAAGCCTGCTGATTTTGTTCCCTCTGTAGAGGATTCATCAACTAAGGGGGAGAAGTCAAGACATGGAGGAAGTTCAAGTAAATCTAAATCTGATCAAGGAGCTGATCAAGGTGATAGGAGAGATAAGGGGAAGAGGAAAGAAATTGGAAGTTCTGACATGCATGAAGAACCTGAAGATATTGAAGGTTACTACTACACAGGTGAACCAGATAGTATTGACATGTTTGCTGATTTAAAGTTCACAGATGTGGGAGAAGTATTACCTGAACCAGATCTCAGGGACTGGGAAGATGAAATGCCCATAGACTCAGAAGCTGAAGCTGAACAGATACGTCTAGATTTTGAAGCTGAAGCAGAAATTGACAGACAAGAAGCTCAACTAAAATTGAGAGATGATAGGCTTAAAAAGACATTGGACTTGATTGCTCATAAAGAAAAACTTCAAAAAGAGGAAGCTGCAGCAATGCAACGCCAACATGCACTTAAGGTACAAGCTAGGAGAACATACATCAGATTAAAAAGTGGTGACAAGTGGGAACGAGCTCAAAAAGCTATAGACTCACCACAAATGTCTGAATATGATGATCGTCGGCTAAGTGCTATTCTTGATGAGTTTAAGAATTCAAATCCAATACATGAAGGGTATGTGAAAGCCTTACAAACAGAAGTCGTCAAGATATCTTCTGCTTTTGAACCAAGAACCGATGAGTTAGTAATCTTCGTTGAATGTCATAATGTTGGAACATTCAGAGTGTCCCTTCAATTCTTTTATGACAGATCTTTGACAGAACTCTGGGCTCTTAGACCAAAGGTAAGAACATCCTCTGAGTTGGGAATACTACTTCATGAAAAGTTCAAAGAGTTTGCTGAAAGAGCTGGACCGGAAGTGATAGAAGAGCCTAAGCAAGTGAAGTTTCTTAAAGGTGAAGTGATACATACAGTCAAACTTCAGATGAAAGATTTGTATGAGCACTCTGCTAAACACTTGGTATTTGTGGAGTACATTCTTAGAAATCATGGATTTACTTCTCAACTTAAACGGGAAACTGCAGATCATATCAAATCTTATGCTCAAACCAATGTGAAAGACTATGAAAAATTCAAAGGTGAGTTGAGGAAATCACTTGGAATTCCATTGGTACTTCCTACAAGGCTATCATCAAGGAAAGAAATGTTAGTTGATGTTGAGCTACATAAAAGCCTACCAGTCCTGAATGAAGAAGAAGAAGAAGAAGGAGAGTTCAGACCTGGAGGAAGTGAAAACTGAAGAATCGCTCTACTTGTGATATTTTTAGAGCTTAGATAGAACAAGATAGCATAATTATACTATGTGATCAGTCTAGAGGATCATCTATCTTGTATTTATCTTTTCTGTTTGAATCTGGATAATGTTATATATGAACCAGAACTTTTTCATTATTTACTTAGCATTTAAAGTTTTATTCTTTACTTATTTAATTGGGATTAGTTGAAGAATCCTCTAGGTATTTGCTTGTTACTGTCTAACAAACAAATAGGGGGAGATTGAAAGGCATATGATTCAGCCTATTTGTAGTTAGAGGATCCTAATCCAATTAAAGTAGTTTGTAATAAGTAAATAATATCAACTGTCACAGGAATCTCATAAGGTGATAACTGTCAAAAGAAAAATCAACAAGTCAATCTATAGTTTTGATGTTTCACACTGAAGAAGATTCAGTTGCCTGATCAAGCATCAGTGTAGCATTGAAATACATGGATTTATTTCAAGGACAGAGGTTTCTATAAGTGATAAGAAACAATATCAGTTCAGAATGATCGGAGAGAGTGAAGAAAAGAAAAAGACCACAGTTTAATGTCAAGATGAAGAACAGAGATTGGAGATTAGTCGTTCATGAACCAGACAGTACATCGAGCGTCAACAAAAGTCCAGTGTATGTTCGTTATTATAATTACGTGGTCCTCAGTGAAGTTTTGACTATTAAAAGGAGTTGTATTAATTCTATTTTAATTAATTAAATCAAATAGTTAATTTAATTAAATAAATTAATTCTATCAGAATTAATATATTTGTTAAAGTAATTATTAGATTAATTAAATAAGAATTAATCTAAAAAAGAAATAATTAATTAAGTGATTTATATAAATCATTTAGTTAATTATAATCTGAAAATATATAACAATATAACTATCTAAGGATAGTTATACCGATTGTTATATATAGTTCAAAAGGATAGTCATACAAAGGGAATGGTTTGGACAGTCATATTAAGTTCAAATAATAGTCATACCGAAAGTCATATACAAAGGAAATGATTATTGGACAGTTATATTCAGTTCAAAAGGAGATAGTTATACCGAAAGGTATATTCAAGTCAAGTGGCTATTGGACAGTCATATTCAGTTCAGTGGATAGTCATACCGAAAGTTATATTGGAATGGTTAGTCTTATCCAATTCAACAGGCTGTCATGGATAGTCATACCGAAAGTTATATTTAATGGGACAGTCATATTTCTTTCAATAGATAGTCATACCGAATGTTATATATGTGTTAATTGATTGTTATATCAATTAAAACAACACAATATGACTATGGACGGAATATAAAGATCAGAAGCAGCAAAGAGGCAGAAGACAATTCACTTACAACTTCTTAAAAATCCCAGCAGCTCATATCTCTCTCTCTCAAGCTCAAGAACACTTACAAACATAATTCTGGAAATTCAAGTTCATCTCTTTTGTAATATTCTATCCGTTGGAACTTGTTTATGTGTGGTTCTTGTAATACTAGCGAATTAAGTTTCCTAGTTCACAACTTGATATCTTGATTTTAATTAACTAAATTAGAAAAGTTCATGTCGAATTTTCTAATTAGTTATTAATTACTTGATAATCATTTGGATTGATTTTGTAACACACATCAAGTTAATATATTGTTATATTCAACTTGAAATTTGTGTTGTATTATTCCGCTCAAATTTGTTTAAGTTAAATTTTATTTAAAGAACAAATTTCGATAAAATGGTATAGATTGTATTCAACCCCCCTTCTACAATCGTATCGGACCTAACAATTTTCCTCTACTGTCTCACCGTCTCACCATCTCTCTGAAACCTTAGTTTTAAAACTCACGCTCACACAATCAAATTGTAGTTCCATTAATCACAAATTAGTAAACCCTAATTGGTTCAATTGGTCTGAGACTTCTTCAAATTAGGATTTCTCAATCGATATCTTCACTTCGAATTAGGGGTTTTTCAGTTTATATTCAATTTATTTCTTAGATGAATTAAATGCCATTTGTTCTAAGCATGAAACCCAACTTGAGGATAATTCTTTTGATCCTAAGTCCGTTGTTAAGACTTTTGTTGGTGAGTCACCCACATTCGTTCTTAATCCATCTTTTTCCATTCTTGAACAGTCTTTGGTAGTTGATAATGAAACTCATCATGTTCTTTCTAGTGACTTAGTTCATAACCAAGAATTTATAATAATCAATTTTCTTAAACAACATAAAGAAGCATCAAATTGATGTATGAATCATGTTAGGTGTATGAGTTTTATTCTGGTGCATGATCAAATTTCTCTGGTGGATAATCATGTTTTTGTGGGTGTGTTTCATATGTTTGATGATTGTGTTACTAATGAAGTTTTTCCTCGATCTGGTATTGGTTAATATATCTGTTTCGTAATGTATCTCCCATATAATCAAGTGTAGGTATGGGGGAACAACTCTGTGTGTGTGTGTGTTTCTTTTATATGTGTGTGTTTTATAGGTAATTGTTTTTCTCCGTCATCCCTTATCATGTGTTCTCGTCCTTTTACTTTGTCATTTTTCTCTCATTTACATACAGTGAGGACAATGCATGATTTAGGTATTGGGGAGGGATATAATAGTATTATTATAAAAAAAATCCAAAAAAAATTGAAAAAGGCAAAAACCCAAAAAAAAATTGAAAAAATCAAAAATATTTCTAGCCTTGTGAAATGATTACTTGTTAAAAGTTGGCTTGATGCACCCTTACATGTTATAGTACTATTGTGTTTCTCATGCTTTTGATTGAGAAGTGATATGCTAAGTTCTTGTGCACACACATACACTAGCGAGTTGAAACTAGTAGACTTATTGAATGTTGTAAGTAATTAAAATGACATGAAAATGTACAAGAAGATTTGGTTTGCATGCTTTGAGTACAAGTAGGTGCATTAAAGAGACTTTCGCTTGGGATTGATTATGTTTTGCCACCTAGTGAGATTCTGAGCCTATATGCATATCTTTTGCATTTTATATTCGTTTGCTTGAGTGTCTACATATTGTTTGCATTGCTAGCAGTTGTTTGAGACCTTTCTTGAAATGTGTGACATTATTTGATGATAAGATGATAAAGGCATTTAGGAATAACCTATTATTATCCAAATTACCACACCCTTTATATATGATCAATTAGTTACTCCTTTGAGCTTTATCATATTTTTTTCGGTGACACACCACATTACTTACCTAGACCTTTTTCTTGTGTAGCCTAATGTATACTTGATCCCAATTATCAAAGGCTAGTAGGAAGTTGAGGGAGTAATAAGGTGTGTGAGATGGGTTTACGTTTGTTCATTACTTTTGGGGAAATATTAAGTTTTGTTGCTTACTTATTAGTCGTTGTTCAAGAAAGTTTTGAAGAAAGATTGTGTTTGCTTATATATTTATGAAAAAAAATTGAAAAAAAAAAGAGAAAAAAAAAATGATATGAGAGCATACTTATGTTTCTGTGTTTTGTGTGATCCTTCTTCATTCGACTAATCAAGAATTTTGTTGGAAGAAAAATTAGAAAATCTATGTATGGGAGGATGTATGGTGTTGTGTATGATTTATTATGGTTCTTACTAGCTTTTGACACTTCACCTTATTTGGCCTTACTTGACATACCTTGTCCCTAGCGCCATTACAACCCATATAAAGACCTTTTGATTATCATCATTAATGTATGTTATGTTAATGTTAGATTTATACCAAGTGTCAATCATGCTTATGATTTTGTTGGAATGGAGTGATACACTTACCATGTTCTTGAGTGAATATTCTTTTGTGAGTGAAAGGTGAGTTATTAATTATTTCTGCATATGAGATCCCAAGTTTTGACTCTAAGGTATACTCTTGTGGGCTTAGCATGGTTACCAACTTATTTTTACACTTGACATGACTTTTGAGGACCTCTGCATATTTCTTTGAGTAGACTATGTGAATACTTACACTTTACACACCAAGACAATGCAAATTCACTTTGATTTCTTAAGTTGATGTAGCATGAGATGACTTGTATGTGTGGTGTTGCATTGAGCAATCTTTTACATGAGGTAGATGGATTTTGTAAGTACATTCACTATAGGCCCTCACGAGACCTCACTCGTCCACTAAGGCTGCCTAGGGGTTTAAAGGGCTTGTTGCATATGCCAAATGCAACCGTAATCACTTATGAAAGTGGTATTATCTATTAGATAGTATTTTATATTATATTTTGCACGAGGACGAGCAAAAGATAGGTATGGGGGCATTTGATAGGTCCATAATTCATCATATTTTTAATACCTATTTTATGTTCGTTTTCATAATTTTATTATTTAATAAATTGTTTTATTATTTTTTTTTTGTCAAGAATATACATTCTCGTATATGAATTGTATCGAAATACAATACCGGCAAAACCGGAGAAAGGGATTTAGTTTCTTTCATTCAATAAAGTTTATCATCTAACCGAAGGACATGCATAGATGTCCTCGGAAGTTTAGATAATAAGACTTTAAAGTCCGAAAAGAGACTTCCCAAAATCTTCTCACCTGAAAAAACAACAAGAAAACTGATTAAAAAATAATATTTATAAATAATATTAAAGTAAATAACACAGCAAAATTATTCTTAAAACCTAGTGATATTAAAAACATTATTACAATTTGTGACAAAAAAACATTATTACAATAAAAAATAAAAGTAAAATCTAATTAACTGTAAAAATATAATCTAATCAAAGGGAAACCCTTTGATTAGACACAGTAACACTCATCTAGACCAATAAAATTTAAGTACACACATACAAACAACTAACTAATAGTCACAACTCACAATAATAAGTAGTTTACTATACCGGCCTCCTGAAATTGATTACAAATATGACAAAATAATTATCATCAATAATGACCCAACTCGTCAAAAGACGACATCATAATAACCCAAAATTGGTCCAAAAAGCCACAATAAATGGCACACCCTCAGAGGTACAACAACCATATAAAATGGTACAATTATATTATTTAAGACTTTTCAAAATAAGAAATCAAACCAAAAATAAAACACAATCAATTAGTCCACTTAAAAGTCAAAGCCCCAAAAATACGAATCATTTAGCATTTAATAAAACTGATTTCAAATCCTCTTTAAAATTATCAAAAAACAAATTAATCATTTATATATGATTACCATTCACCAAAAAATAAGCACCCATAAAATAAGCCTAAACAAATACATATTAAAGACACACTAATATCTATTAATATATAGATAACTCAGCATATCTATTTTCTTAGAACGAAATCAAAGACAAAATAAGTTACCATAAAAACCAATCAATCCATTTAATGAAAATTAAAAGGAGCTTATCAAATGTATTAGTAAATAAATAGCATAAATACCATAATTGCAACTAAACAGCCGCGTAATTCATGCAACAAATTTGATTATAAAATTAACACTAACAAGATTTGTGGAGAAATTATAAGGTTGACATTTAAAAAGTAACTGAATATTAATTAAATATCTTTAAAACTACCGTGTCACAATTAAGGCACAATAAAAACACATTTAAGACACATAAATCAAAATCAGTTATGAAAATTAAAATAAACAAACAATAGAAAAAAATTCAAATTTTGATTGAATCTATTTGACCTATTTGACTGAAAACATAGCAAGGTCAATGACACTAATTAGTGGCTAACAAGTATGACAAGACAACAATACTAAAATGGTTACTAGGAATCATCAACCGACCAGCATAATGAAATAGAACTTCATAAAGTATATAACCAATTTAGAAGTGAAAATTCCAGAGCAAGAGAGGTTGTCTAACCAGCCAACCATTAACTAAATAACATAGCCTGTTGTCGCTAAAGAACAACAAACTAACCCAGTACTACAAATAAAATAATAATCATTCGAAGCCAGATGTTATTGCTACATAGCAAGTAATCACTCTAAGAAAAAAACATTGTATCTTACAAGATGGATAAAAGCCAAAATCCAACTAGAACCTACTCATTTGTGTGTGTGAAAATTTGGGCAAACCACAAAATTAGATCCAAAACCAGAGAGATCCAGATAGATTTAATTCCAATCTTGGAGAACAACATTAATTATACAGGATAACTATAACTAATTATGCCAAGCCATTCAAAATGTTTGAAATATACACAATGTAAACAAGTATACAAAACTGGAAGAACAACTAAGATCAAATCAATAATCACAGACACCATAATCACTCCCAGATGACACAAACACGAACTTGACAATTACAAGATGATATAGGCAAAATCATTGAAAACGAAACAACAAAATCACATAATTAACACAACTAAACGATCTATACTCAATGATCAAACAAAATGAAAGAAACCCACCATCAATAAGCATTTTAACAAACACCCATTGTGCAAACTCGAAATGGGGATGAATAAAATCAAGGATCAGACATGAAAAGCACATCAAGAACAGCATATATTAATATTGCGATTTACCAATGAAATCAGACAAGGCGGCCATTGGTGAACCTTCCGGTAGGAATGTAACCCAAAAATGATAGTGAAACAAGAAAACAACATAAAACTTGCCTGGGCACCCTTTATTTTTTCCGTAATCGTTGGATTTTGATCGGGAAGTCCAGCCGGCGGGAAGCCAGTCCGACGATTGTTCCGGTGACATCGAGAGAGAGAATTTTTGTGATTCAATTATTCAAATGATTATTTTATAAATTGTTTTATTTTGTTTTGTAGAAAAATAAATAAAATCAGATTTCAAGCAGGAAAAGGTGAAAAAAGGCAAGGAGGTGGAAAATACTTGAAACCAAATAAATTATTGGAAAAATCGAATACTTATCGGAGAAGAAAAAGGAAATTGAAGAAATTTTATTCGAGATCTGATTTTTAATTAAGAACCCAAGCCCTTTATTTTTCCATATATATATGGGGCTTCTCACACCTATTTAGACAACAATCTAGATAAATAATTTAGGAGTAGGAGTAGATTTAATATTTGTCCTTTGAAATAAACAATTTTTATTTGCTTTATTCAAACACTTTTCTGTTATTCAATTCATGCTTTTAAATTCTTGTTTGTTTTTCAATATCATGTCTAGCGAATTTTCTTCTCCTAGGATGAAGATGAAGTTAATTTAATTATTCTTGATTTCTTATCGTTCCTATTAATTGATTCTCATAATTTTTCTTGGTGCTTAATTGTTCAATTGACAAAGTGATTTTGATATATTATTGTTACCCAATTTAATTTTCATAGCCTATGCTTGCTCCTTGAAGTTTTGATAGGTTATTGTTAGATAATGAAAGGATATCTTCGGTATAATATTTATTTTGGTATTTGTACGATTTAACATAAAATTTAAATACACGTAGAATCCTCTCCACTAGGTCACATATTTAATTGATTCGGTCAAAAGTCAAATGGTCAATTCTAGCAGAATCCGTCACATGGTCTATATTTTAAATATAAGAGATATTCCATTTCGCTCAAAAATCAAATTATATTTTACGGAATATATCTCTTCACCAAGGCAATAAGATCGAAAAAGAAATATCAAGATTTGATATTTTTTAGATCTCCGTTGCAATATTGATAAGGCGACAAGCTCAAACAAAGAATATTAAAGAGTTGATGTTCTTTAGAGAACTCGTGCTAAATTTAAAAACGATCTGTTTTTATCCGAAAAAGAATTCTGTCTTCGCACTCAAAATGTTTTGACATCCTAGAAAAGACTTCTTATACTCAAGTATATTAATATTCAGTGGAAGAATATTAATGCTTGTCCTCATCTCGTGTTAGAAATTTTTTTAAGTAATTTTTCTCCCGTTTCGTAATTAAATCATATTTCGAAGAAAATTATTTTATTCGCTCAAAAATATTTCCTACGCTCTCATAATATTTTATATATTAGGAAATATATTCTAAGTATTCATTCTAGTCAGAACATTGGTCAAAAGATTTATCTATTTCACGGAAAGACAAATCGTATTTTATTCTGAACCGAAAGCTGATTTAATCGTTTTAAATCTAAATAAAATACTTACACTTTCTAGAATGACTTGAAACTTGAGATTGATCATTTAAATGCCATTTTATATTCATGGTAAAAGTTTCGGAATTTTTAGAGAATTTTGGTCCGGCACGAAAATCGAGGCAGTGGGTCCCACGTTTGACCACGTTTGACCAAGTCAACTTTGACCAATTTTGACCAAAATCTCCAGAATATTATTTTACAATATTTCCAAGTGTCCCATAATTTTAGAATTATTTATTGGGTGGTTTCGTATTTTTCGGGTATTTAATTAACGATACAAGTTACGTATTTAATCGTTAATTAATACGAGTACGATACAATAATAAAACACAGCAGATTTCCTATTCAAAAACCACCTCAAAGAAACACAAACCACTCCCAACAAACACAAACCACTTGCCATGTTGGCAATCCAAGTGAAAACAATCTCATCCCTTCATTTTTATTCAATCCTAACCATTCCTTTCACCCAACTCTCTCTATAAATTAAACCCCTCATCCACCCATTTCCAACACAAGCTAAGAGCCAAATACATGCTGGGAATTTAGAAGTAGAACACACTTTCATATTTATAATATCTCTCTTCATCTACTTCATCTCAAAAACCTTCTCTCTCTCAAATATATATCCATATATACAAGGTTTTTGATACACCAAGCTTAGTTCCACCCAACCAAGCTTTGTCCACCCAAGCAAGCTCATCTTCAACCACTTTCCGGCCTCCCGAAGGGCTGCCCAAGTTCGTCCAACGTCCAAAATCTGGCCGAACCTCCGGCGAATTTTTCCGGCGACTTTTAAAAGTGGTAATTTTTAGCTTCGTCTTTGTGTTTATATTTGAGATTTGTGCTTAACTTCTCTACTCCATCTTAATCTCTATTCTTGGATCTATATAAAGATTCCAAAAGTCTCTTTATAAAAAAGAACAACAATATAAACACAAGTTCAACTCATATATCTCTATTGCAATATATTTAAGCAAAGAGTTGAACCAAGTACTTGATCTTTGAAAAGAATCGTTATATTACAAGAATCGTTATATTCCAAAAGTCTCTCTCATTTCTCTCTCGAGTTCTCTCGCCGCTCCTCAAAACCTTCGGTCAAAACCTTGAATCTTTACCGATTAAACTCTTAAAACACTTCGAATCGAGTCTTTCTTCTTAGATTATATCAGTTAAATCAATTAATTGATATAAATATGTGCTGGGTAGGTCAAATCGAAGTAATTCGAAGCACAAAATCATCAGTTCTTGCTATGAATTGACTGATAAAGCTCGAATTAAACATGAGTTGAACGATTTGAGAACGATTCGGAGGGTTTACATGAGTAGAGAGCTGCGTTAATGCTTTCAATGGCATGAATCGGTGCACGCGGAGGATAACTCAGTCCGCGACTGAGTTAACCAGGTAAGTCTCAAGCGACAAAATGCCGTCCTTGAGCTCAGGTGATATTCCTTAACTTAGATCGAGTAATAAAACTTGATTAATCATCTGAATATGCTAATTCTTGGCTGCATGTATGTATGAGTGATTGATTACATATATGTTTGGTGTGATTCGAAGTGCTCGATTAATTAAGTGTTGTCGAACAGTTATCATATGTGATTTGGTGGATTTTAAGTATTGAAATTCTCTGATCAATTCGTGATAATGATCTTAATGATTCGTATACTTGATTACTATTTAAGTGTTTGTTCAATTTGCTAAGGCCATGTTTGTTCAATATGTGAGGTTAAATAGTTGCATGTAAAGTACGAGTGTTGATCTAGAGTAAAACCTGTTGCTTATGTGGTCTCTATGATTGTTTACTCGAATAAAACATGACAAATCTATGGTCTTGAATGATTATGTGCTTGTAACTATGCTTAATGCCTCAGTATGAAATATGGATGCTCAACTATTGATATTGGTACTGTTGTAATTGTATTGAGATACTTGTCCCTCAAAATTTATGCCTTGAACTCTGTGATTCAAAAAAATTGATTTGATCTTAAAAGCTTAACTTTATGTATGATGATGAGATCGTATTAAAATAATACATATCTTATGTTAAGGATAATAATGTTATATAGTATGCCTGATTGACAAGAATTTATCCTGATACTTTTTGAAATTAGATATACTTTGCTATGAAGGTTGATGATATGAGATATAATAATGTGTATTGATGCTCTTGACTGGTACAATTATGTGAAAAATTACAACTGCCATGAATTACTTGCTATATCTGAACCCTAATTACCTATATTAATTCTTGTGAAGAATTCTATCTCAAAATTTGAATATTAATTCTTGTGCTTCATTGCTGTTACCCTTGATCTATAAATATGTACATAAGTGACAGGTGGTGAGTAGCTTATATTATGAGATTGATAGTGTGTGACACATGGTGATACTTTTATTACTTGTGGATCATATAATTTGTAACAAATAATGGAGACTTAGTAATTTAAAGTCACAACACACACTTGCCCCTGCATTAAGACCTGGCCAGGAATCCCTTTGAGATTCCGGGTATCTGGATCACTGATGTGGCTGGTCACTTAAACATTAGGAAAATAAATGTGCTTTTTATTAAATTTCTGTTACATTTTCTCTATGTTACATGACTTGTCTTTGGTACAAGTAAATTTGCTGCAGTGTGCTTATGTGGTTAAATTATAATCTGTTCTGTGCATTCTATTTAAAAGGTCACATTTTTAGTACAAAGTATGCATAAAAGATTATTGACTTTCAAAGAACTGACAAAACTTTTTTAAGCTGTCACAGTCATATCAATCATGAGTACATTCATTTATGGTATTGCATTCTCTTACATAGAACCTGCATTCAGTTTTTCAAACTTCATGACATCATTGTGGGCCATAAGTCCTTTCTGTTGGCATTCTGCACATCCCCTTCTTCCTCTGTTCCCTCTCTATGGCTTCTATGCATTAAATGAACTGTCCTTGAGAGCATCTTCACATATAATTAATACATTCTAAATTCCTTGTGCTTCTAAATACAGCTGTATACATGCATAATCCGGACTGAACATACCTGCTTGTGTGTTCTTGTGTTAGATTTCTTGAATCTTTTTGAAAATTTCATTTTCCAAGATATGCATGCTTGTACTAAATACTGTTCATCAAACAGTAATTTTAAAAAAAAATTATTTTGAACTTGATTGTTTTTCTATAAATTGCATTGCATTTCTTCACACACACACACACACACACTCAACTGCTCTACACTATAACAGCTTACTACACTATGGACTTTACCAAACTTCCCTCAAACCCTAACCCTAGAAACAAATATGAAAACCCTTCTCTTCTTGACAACATGGAACAAAACCAGTTCATCCATTCTAAAAACTCTTCCTTTAGAGTCATTCCACCAAGACTTCAAAACCTAAAACCAAACAGAAAACCAAAAAGGTGCTTCAAAAGTCCATCTATACCCTTCTACCAGAGCTCTAAGTTCCAAGCTCCAAACACCCCAAATCCCAGACCAAGAAAGCCCTACTGGCCAAGAACTTATGCAAGAAGATTTGCTGTTTAAAACCCTAACCCTGTTCCAAACCCACCTTCACACCCTGAACTTATTAACCCTTCAGACTCAAAGAAATACCTTGAGATGGTAAAAAACATCCGACCAGGTATAAACACTCAAGTTCATGGTCCTGTAGCTGACATAGTGAAGGCAGCTAAGTGGGAGGGGTTAGTATGTCATCTAGGAAAGAAGTACTATGTCAATAAGATGGGTGAGTTTTACCTAAATATGAGGCTTACTAAAGGACTAAATGGTACTTTGCATTTCACTACTATAGTTGATTAGAAACCTATAATGATATATCATAAAACCATCAACAAAGCATTGCATTTACCTGCTGTCCTAACTGATGAACCTTGCTTGGATATCTACTCTTATTTTCTGTTTAATAGGGGTGAATATAATGCCATGCTTAGTGTCTTGTGTGAGTCAGATGTCCCATTTGGTCTTTGTGATAATAATTGTGGTATACACTACAAGCACTTTGCACATAAATTTCAGTTACTTGCTTTGATCTTAAGAGCCAATGTTCTTCCAAAACCTAACCAAAGCAAATACTTTGACTTCTTTGACATTAAAGTGCTCTACTTGCTTAGGTTTAACAAAATCAAATTCAGCATTTCTTATGTTATCTTGTTGAACATGATTAATGCAAATCTTATTGACTACATGCCTTATGGTTTGTTGATTGCCTCCATATTTGATATCTTTCATATTACCATGCCTAGCAATTCCACCTTTGTATCTGATTCTCATATTACTCCCACACACATTAGGGCACAAGTGCCTCTTATGTATTGTGAACCTCAGCCTCCTATCCCCACCTTGATTCCTAAGATAATTCCTGAAGAGAATGTGTACTTGGCTGACTTTAACTGTGTTAAGTTGTTAATTCAGGAACAAAACTTAGAAATTAGGAGACTAAAAATTGAGAATGAGGATATCAAACTTAGACTAAGTTATATTGAGAGTCTTGCTGCTTCCACTCTGGGACAGAATGGACCTATGGATATGGAGATTGTTAGCACTTATCAAGTTCAGTTAGTAGAAGATGAAACTTTAGTTAATGAACTACGTAATGTGAATGTTGGTTTATGAGGTCTTGATGAGAATGGTCTGCCTGATCTTGTTGGAGAACTTGGTTTTGTAGCTGCTATGGAAGAAGCTACTGGATGATTTGCTTGTTTAAATGTTCTGTGTTACTGCTGCTGGATGTAAACTACTTTTGATGTTTTAAATCTATGTGTACTTTATCTGGTTTGTAATTTGGTTTATTATCTGAACTTGGTTTGGTGAGTCTATAACACTCACTTGTGAACTTCTGGTTGTTATATTTGGTACTTTGCTGGTTGTTAAAATCAGAAGTTTGTGAACTTCTGATAAGTTGTATTCGGTAAACAGGTTCAGGAATCTGTTCTAATTAATCACTGAACCACAGTGATTAATGTGAACAAATTTTCAATTGTAATATAATCCTATCCTGATAAATCTTGTGTTCTGTATTCTGTCATCTACAACTAACCTATGCAGCTATTCCATAAGTGAGTATTCTTAAAGATTCATCCCTCTCAAGAATGGTAAGTATTGCTCATATTCGAGTGCAAAGGTATAATCTTTTCACTCTCTACCCTTATTTGTTTATAGCATGCTTCATGTTGTATATTGACTGAGTTCTTATGAGGACTTGTAAGCCTGTTTATCAATTCTCTAGGTTGTACTTAGGATTGATGATGTAAAAGCTTTTCAACTAGATTGTATTAGAAGCTACTCATGTAACCAGTATTTGTGTATAGAACGAATATTGAGGCTTGTACCACGTTTCTAGACTGTATTACCAGGATTTGTTGCAAAAGGTTTATATATTTGAGTCGTGCAATAACTCGAATTAGGTTGCATCAATTAGACTGTATTAGAGTTTGCGGATGTAATCTGTTGTTTTTGAACTAGAATGTAGTAGGATTTTCTTTATGTAAGTTCATAATCTACGGTCACAAATTTTATATGTAACATGTTTAGAAGACGGTAGGCCCTGCCTCTTGTAAGTTCGGATTTATAATGTGTCTTTCAACTGTATTTGCATGAACTGTTGTCAAACGTTTGAAAATATATATATATCATGCAATACTGGTTCCTCGTATGTACTCGACTGAGTATTATAATTCACTTGATATTACATTAAAACGAATATGTATGATAATAACATGTTGTTATGTTTCGTATATATGCCAAGTGATATGATCTCGATAGCTACATGTTCTAAAAAGGAAATAGTACATATTAAGGGGAAGAAAGAGATTATGTAGTAAACTTTTTAACAAAAGGGGAAGAAAGGATTTTTACTCATAAATTTTCTTTCAAAAGGGGAAGAAGGGGTACTTATAATAATTATTTTTGGTTCTTTACCAAACAAAAGGGAAAGAAGGAATACCATTCAAAATTTAAAAAATTTCGCATTCCTCTGACTAACAAGTAATTTTGTTTTTTGCAGGAATCAATTAAGTTTCTTGGAAAGGATTGATAAGTATTCTCCCTTAGATTAATATCTTTATGTGCAAAATATTTTCAAATTCATGCATACACTAAGGGGAAGCACACACTCAAAATTTAAATTTTATATTTGTTTGGCAAATACCAAAAAGGGGAAGATTGAAAGGATATCTTCGATATAATATTTATTTTGGTATTTGTACGATTTAACATAAAATTTAAATACACGTAGAATCCTCTCCACTAGGTCATATATTTAATTGATTCGGTCAAAAGTCAAATGGTCAATTCTAGCAGAATCCGTCACATGGTCTATATTTTAAATATAAGAGATATTCCATTTCGCTCAAAAATCAAATTATATTTTACGGAATATATCTCTTCACCAAGGCAATAAGATCGAAAAAGAAATATCGAGATTTGATATTTTTTAGATCTCCGTTGCAATATTGATAAGGCGACAAGCTCAAACAAGGAATATTAAAGAGTTGATGTTCTTTAGAGAACTCGTGCTAAATTTAAAAACGATCTATTTTTATCCGAAAAAGAATTCTGTCTTCGCACTCAAAATGTTTTGACATCCTAGAAAAGACTTATTATACTCAAGTATATTAATATTCAGTGGAAGAATATTAATGCTTGTCCTCATCTCGTGTCAGAAATTTTTTTAAGTAATTTTTCTTCCGTTTCGTAATTAAATCATATTTCGAAGAAAATTATTTTATTCACTCAAAAATATTTCCTACGCTCTCATAATATTTTATATATTAGGAAATATATTCTAAGTATTCATTCTAGTCAAAACACTGGTCAAAAGATTTATCTATTACACGGAAAGACCAATCGTATTTTATTCGGAACCGAAAGCTGATTTAATCGTTTTAAATCCAAATAAAATACTTACACTTGCTAGAATGACTTGAAACTTGAGATTGATCATTTAAATGCCATTTTATATGCATGGTAAAAGTTTCGGAATTTTTAGAGAATTTTGGTCCGGCACGAAAATCGAGGTAGTGGGTCCCACATTTGACCACGTTTGACCAAGTCAACTTTGACCATTTTTGACCAAAATCTCCAGAATATTATTTTACAATATTCCCAAGCGTCCCATAATTTTAGAATGATTTATTGGGTGGTTTCATATTTTTCGGGTATTTAATTAACGATACAAGTTACGTATTTAATCGTTAATTATTACGAGTACGATACAATAATAAAACACAGCAGATTTCCTATTCAAAAACCACCTCAGAGAAACACAAACCACTCCCAACAAACACAAACCACTTGCCATGTTGGCAATCCAAGTGAAAACAATCTCATCCCTTCATTTTTATTCAATCCTAACCATTCCTTTCACCCAACTCTCTCTATAAATTAAACCCCTCATCCACCCATTTCCAACACAAGCTAAGAGTCAAACACATGCTGGGAATTTAGAAGTAGAACACACTTTCATATTTATAATATCTCTCTTCATCTACTTCATCTCAAAAACCTTCTCTCTCTCAAATATATATCCATATATACAAGGTTTTTGATACACCAAGCTTAGTTCCACCCAACCAAGCTTTGTCCACCCAAGCAAGCTCATCTTCAACCACTTTCCGGCCTCCCGAAGGGCCTCCCAAGTTCGTCCAACGTCCAAAATCTGGCCGAACCTCCGGCGAATTTTTCCGGCGAACTTTTTCCGGCGACTTTTAAAAGTGGTAATTTTTAGCTTCGTCTTTTTGTTTATATTTGAGATTTGTGCTTAACTTCTCTACTCCATCTTAATCTCTATTCTTGGATCTATATAAAGATTCCAAAAGTCTCTTTATAAAAGAGAACAACAATATAAACTCAAGTTCAACTCATATATCTCTATTGCAATATATTTAAGCAAAGAGTTGAACCAAGTACTTGATCTTTGAAAAGAATCGTTATATTACAAGAAAGATCATATCAAAGTACTTAATCTCAAAAGTTGTGAGATTATTCAAAGTTGTAACAATATTTATTTCGTTCGGATTCCCAACTAACATCTTTAGTGTTCCGTGGGATATTCAAATAACGAAATACATCATACAACTTAAACTTCTTAAAAGAGCACAAGTTTAGCCACTTATTTATCGCACTTACTTTACTTGTCGTGGCCATAAACTTATTTAGTGCAAGAAGTTAAAATATAAGTATACTTTGACATCGCATTTAGTCAAACAAAAGTATACATCTTAAAAGCCTTAAGCCCATTAGCTTAACGGACTTTATATATCAACAAACTCCGAGTTATATTTATTTTATCTCATCTTAACGGAGTATTGTTATTAAAGTATTCTTGGATTTAAACGATCTATCAAAAGAAAGAATACTACTTCTAAAAAGCACAAGTTAGCCACTTGTTTATCGCACTAATTTAACGCATAATAGCGGCCCTCGTTTTATCCTATAGATAAGCGAGTTACTTTTATTGTCTTGTGTGGCTAAAAACTTGATTCGTGCAAGAAGTTATAATTATACCTCGACATCGTATTAGTCGAACAAAGGTATATAATTCGAAGCCTTAAAGCATTTTAGCTTTTAAACAAGGTCTTCCAATATTACTCCAACATTATTTATATCTATCGGGAGTAATTTATAAAAGTATACTTTGATCTTAATTTTTATATCAAAGCAAGTATACTTACAATATAACTTAATATTCCTATACGAATATTAAAGTTACATCTTTGGACTTAGTACCGTAACATACTAGTCCAACTTATATTTTATTCATCATATTTGTCTCGTAGATATTGTTGTCTAACTTTTGTAGTGAGGTGAAGTTGAAGTGAGGTGATTCTCGTTCTAAGACCCAAGTCTTAGGCACTAGCGGGGAGTTAGTGGCCTTTGCACCGTGAGGAAGAGGAAAGACCCAAGACCTATCATCTAAGACCCAAGACCGACAAAAGCAAAGAATCAATAGTCTACACCAAGGGTTCTACATCTACTTTGAAGAAGTAGCGGGGAGTTGCTGTCTAAGATAAGTTGTGTAGGTTTCACAACGACTTTGAGGGAGTAACGGGGAGTTACGGTGCATGACAAGTCTTGTGGGTATTACATTTATTTTGAGGTAGTAGCGGATAGTTACGTATCAAGATAAATATTTGTAAGGTTGTATAAGGCTTCTCCGCCTACTATAAAGGAGTCTCTTTATAGTGGAAGAAATCTCGAGTCCGGAGAGGAGCTCGGGGACAGAAGTAGGGGTGAGCGAATCCAATAGGGGTTGCGCCATCGCGAACCAGGATAAAATCTCCTGTGTGGTATTTTCTTTACTTGTCGTTTACTTCCGCACGCATAATTTGCTAACGACTCGGTAAAATATTTTAAAAAGGGAAAAATATTTTTAAAACGCCATAATAATTTTTAATTGGTTATTAAGCTATTCAACCCCCCCTTCTAGCTTAATATAGCCCTCTTACGGGACCTATCAGTTGGTATCAGAGCGGTGCTTTTTAACGTGTTTGTTGAGTGATTTGCAGACTTACAGGCACAACAAGAAGTGATCCGCAATGGCGTATCTAAATACCATTGGTTGTGGTGAAGGCCTATCTAGCTCTCGCCCTCCTCTATTTGATGGTACCACCTTTGCAACATGGAAACCAAGATTCCGCATCTATGCTAGATCTCAAGGAGTCAAAGTTTGGATGGCCATAAAAGACGGAGTTGTTATTCCTACCGAAACTATTGATGGTGTCGAAGTTGAAAAGAAGGTTAGTAAATATACTCTCGCCGAAGAAAATATGATGAATACTGTGGCTAAAGCAGAAATGGTTCTCACAAGTGCACTTGCCGAAAAAGAATATAAACGAGTAAACAATTGCAAGTCGGCACAAGAAATGTGGAACAAATTAGTGGTTACCTACGAAGGTACCATTGATATAAAAGATTCTCGAATGGAAACACTTATCCATGAATACGAGAACTTTAAACTCCAAGAAGGAGAAAATATCATCGATATGGAAACAAGATTTACTCGTATTATCGATGAATTATCTCAACTCGGAAAGAAGTATTCCCGAAATGAAAAGAATCGACGGGTTCTTAAATCTTTACCTCCTAGTTGGAAGGTTAAAGTTACTACAATTAAAGAAATGCATAATCTAAATGATTATGACATCGATAGTCTATTCGGAAACCTTCGTGCATACGAAGAACACAATCTTCCAGATAAAGTCATTCCCAAAGTGGAAGACAAAAAGAAAAATATGGCTTTAAAAGCTATACTAATCGATGAAAATGAAAACGACGAAGATTTAAACAAAGAACTACAAGATCTCGATGAAAGCGAAATCGCTTTACTAACGAGACAACTTCGTCGTGTGCTTCAAAGCAAAGCTCAAAGATATGGAAAAGGCTTCCTAAAATCAAATAATCAACAAAGAGTTTTTAACTCTAACGGAAGGCCAAATTACTCTCAAAATTATACTCCAAAGTATAAAAGTAATTTTCCACCTACGAGCTATAACAAAGGCAAAGGCACTCAAAATAATAATGCCTATCACAATGCCAATAACAATAACAATCCCACTTACACTCCTCCTAAAAACAAAGAACCAAATCCGGAGGAAACACAAGAAGTATGTTTCGAGTGTAAGCAACCGGGTCACTTTAAAAGAGAATGTCCAAAACTTTCTAAAGGAAGAATTCTCGTGGCCGAAAATGGTTGGGATTTGAGTGAAGATGAAGAAGCTCTGGAAGCTAGTGAAGAAGTTGTCAATCTATGCTTAATGGCTATCGGAGACGAAACTACATCAACACAAGCCTCCACTTCAAATCAAGAGGTAAACGCTAATCTCAACTACATTTCAAATAAATTGCAATTAGATGAATCTAACTTGAATTTAGTTGATATGAGTAAGTATGATTTGATTGAGCTTGTAGTAGGCATCAACAATAAATATAAAGATGTTGATAAAAGACTTCATCTATTATGGTCCGAGAAAATGAAACTCGAAGAAATGCATTACACGCAAAGTAAAGAGTTTACTCGGATGATGGATTTGAAAATCCAAAATGAAAATGAGATAATGTTCTTGAGTGATCAAAATCATCGCTTGAAAGGTGAAGTTAACACTTTCAAGGACAATGCTCTCAAACTCGAAGTAGAAAATGTGGCTTTAGTACTCCAAGTGGAAGAACTAGAAAATGAAAAGTCACAATTGAATGACAATATTAGTTCACTCAATGTTGATCTCTTGAACTTAAAGATTCAAAACGAATCAATGATTCGAAGCAATGAAGAATCTCAATCTCAAGTAAACAATCTTGAAAAAGAGAATGAGCTATCACAAATCTTTGAGTCAAAAGAAAAAGAATTACAATCGGAAACTCAAAGATTAAAAGAAGAAAATTTTAAGCTCATGTCTCAAGTCATGGATCAAGCTAGATTCTGTGAAAATAAGATTGATGCCTTAGAAAGAGAAAAAGAAAATCTTGAAAATGTTATACAAAGGTTTACTAAAGGCAATGAGATGTTGGATAGAATGGTACACACTCAAGTACCCCGTAACCGTGAAGGTTTGGGATACAATAGAAACATTCCCCCTGTGCAAAATATTCAACCACGGGTTCAACCTAGAATGGCTCCTCCTCAACCACAAATCCTAAAATGCACATATTGCAACAAAGAAGGACATTTGGTTCTTGATTGCGAATACAAGAGTGGTGAGATTAAGGGGAAGCATGTATGGGTTCGAAAAGGAACTAGACCATACGAGGTTGAAAGACGAGTACCATTTAACAATGTTGCTTACAATGGTCAAAGGCAACAAAGGTTTCAACAACCTAGAATGTTTCAAAATAGAAACACAATGTATCATAACAATGCTAGTAGGTATGCTCCTAGAAATCAATATGTTCCAAATCGGAATTACTATCCTCAAAATGCTCCCTACTTTGCAAATGATATATACTATATGCAACGTGCTAACTATAGATCTTATGATTATGCTAGACCTTCACATCATGTTAGACACAATGCACCAAGAAATATCTATATGCCTAACAATGATTATCATATGCCTAGATTTTATCATGGAAATTCAAATGTTACTTATGATGGACTAACTCGAGGACCCTTAAGACAAAAGGGTACCTATAAATTTAATTGATTGTTTTTGTAGGTGTGTCTTGCCACTAAGCAAGACATGTGGTACCTTGATAGTGGATGTTCAAGACACATGACCGGTAACGAGTCACTTTTGAACAACATTAAAAAGGTAACCGCGGGTAGTGTTACATTTGGAGATAGTAGTAAAGGCATCATTGTTGGAATTGGAGACATCGGGAATAGTCATTTCAAGATATCCGATGTACAACTAGTCACGGGACTAAGGTACAATCTACTCTCGATTAGTCAACTTTGCGACAACGATTACAAGGTAATTTTTTATACTACTCATTGTTGTATTTTAGATAAGAATTGGAAATTGATTCTCACTTGCCCTCGAAACAAAAATGTGTATACATGTGATATGAGCAAGCATGAGAATGTATGCCTAATTACTACAAACGATGACCCATGGCTTTGGCATCGAAGATTAGGGCATGCCAACATGAAGTTGATTAGAAATATATCAACAAAAGATCATGTTCGAGGTATACCGAAATTGAATTATCAAAAAGACCATACTTGTGAAGCTTGCGAAATCGATAAACAAATTAGAGCCTCTCACAAAGCAAAATGTATGGTATCTACCTCTAGGCCTCTCGAGCTATTACATATGGATCTTATTGGTCCGGTTCCTATTCAAAGTCTCGGAGGTTATTCCTACACATTAGTAATAGTTGATGATTATTCACGATATACTTGGACGAAATTTCTCAAATCTAAAAGCGATGCTTTCGAATCTTTCTCTACTTTATGTAAAAAGATTCAAAATCAACAAAATAGTACCATAGTCTATATAAGGACCGATCATGGTAAAGAATTTGAGAATTCTAGCTTTACTAATTTCTGTGATGAAAATGGTATCACACATAATTTTTCCGCTCCGTACACCCCACAATCTAACGGAGTAGTTGAAAGGAAAAATATAACTTTACAAGAAATGGCTAGCACAATGCTTAATGAATATCGTCGACCTAAATATTTTTGGGGCGAAGCTATGTCTACCGCTTGCTATATTCTTAATCGGGTTTTGCTACGTCCTTTAAATCAAAAGACTCCCTACGAGCTTTACTTCGGCAAAACACCAAAACTTAGCTATTTTCGAGTATTTGGTAGTAAATGTTTTATTTTGAATTCGAAAGATTACCTTACTAAATTTGACCCTAAGTCAAGTGAAGGTATATTTCTCGGGTACTCTACAAATAGCAAGGCTTATCGTGTATTTAATCTTAAGACTCTTGTGGTGGAGGAATCAATGAATGTTGCTTTTGATGAAAGCAAACCACCACCAAAATACAAAGATCTTGTTGAAAATGACAATGTTGAACAAGATGATGTAGAAAATATTATTCGACAATTCGAAAATATGGATCTCGGGACCCCCGTTCCAAGAAATCCACTAGAATTGGTCGAAACGGAAGTTGAACTCCCAAAAGAAATTCCAACAATTAAAAGTCATCCCTTGGACAATGTTCTTGGAGACTTAAGTAAAGGAGTTCAAACGCGGTCACAATTACAAAATGTGGTTAATCATCTTAGTTTTCTATCTCAAATAGAACCTAAGACCGCGAAAGAAGCTTTGTTAGACGAGGATTGGATCTCTGCTATGCAAGATGAACTATTACAATTTACTCGTAGCAAAGTTTGGGAACTCGTTCCAAAACCCAAGGATACTTCCATTATTGGAACTAAGTGGGTTTTTAGAAACAAGTTAGATGAAAATGGAACGGTAGTTCGAAATAAAGCGCGATTAGTCGCTCAAGGTTATACCCAAATGGAAGGTATAGACTTCGATGAAACTTATGCACCCGTAGCACGAATTGAAGCTATTCGAATGTTACTAGCTTACGCGTGTCATAAAGATTTCAAGGTTTATCAAATGGATGTGAAATCGGCCTTCTTAAACGGGATTTTAGAGGAAGAAGTGTATGTAAAACAACCTCCCGGTTTCGAAGATGCCACACATCCGGAATATGTATATAAATTACATAAAGCCCTATATGGCTTAAAACAAGCTCCAAGAGCTTGGTACGAAAGGTTGAGCAAGTTCATACTAGAAAACAATTTTAAAATGGGAACGGTCGATAAAACCTTATTTACGAGACAAGAAAAGGATGATATCCTACTTGTACAAATATACGTAGATGACGTCATTTTTGGATCAACCAATGATGCACTATGTAAAGAATTCTCCGAAAATATGAGCAAGGAATTCGAAATGAGTATGATGGGAGAATTAAATTTCTGTTTGGGATTGTAAATTAGGCAATCAGACGAAGGCATCCATATCTCTCAATCCAAGTATTGTAAAGAGATGTTAAAGAAATTCGAAATGGATAATGCCAAACCCATCTCAACTCCTATGTCAACTTCTGAAAAATTAACAGAAGATCCTAACGGTATTCCCGTGGACACTAAGAAATATCGGGGTATGATTGGTAGCTTGCTCTATATTATCGCAAGTCGACCCGATATACAATATAGTGTTTGTAAGTGTGCTAGATTTCAAGTAGCACCAAAAGAGTCTCATTTATCCGCGGTAAAAAGGATATTGAGATATCTAAAAGGAACCACAGATGTAGGTCTTTGGTATCCGAAAGGAGTACCATTCGACTTAGTATGTTTTTCTGATTCGGACTATGCGGGACATTTAGTCGACAAAAAAAGTACAAGTGGTACATGTCAGTTTCTGGGAGGTTGCTTAGTCTCTTGGTTTTCCAAGAAACAAAATTCGGTATCAATCTCCACAACGGAAGCTGAATATATAGCGGCTGCAAAATGTTGTGCTCAAATCTTGTGGATGAAGCAAACACTAGCCGATTACAATATGAAATTTGATGTAATATCCATCTTATGCGATAACACGAGCGCTATCGATCTTAGCAAAAATCCTGTGTTACATTCAAGATCTAAGCATATAGATGTGAGACATCACTTTTTGCGTGATCATGTCAATAAAGGCGATATTAAAATGACTCATATTGAAACTGAGTACAATCTCGCAGATATTTTCACAAAACCATTAAATTCCGAAAGATTCGCTAAACTCCGTTTGGATTTAGGAATGTTGGAATTTCCAAAATAAATGGTTTATATATTTATAAATATTATTTATATTTATATCTATTTTGTGAAATTATTTATCATAATTTAGAGTCATCTCACGAATAAGAGATCTTCTTCGGACATAAAGAATCTCAAAAACTCAGATTCATCGATAATGATAACATATGAAACTTTATCGATCGGGTTTTGATTTTCATTCAAGAAGATAAATCTATTCGAATAAATATTTATCGAAATTTATTTCGGAAATATTTTTGAGATGCTATAAGTATGATATTTATGCTCACATAAAAAGTATCAAAATACCTAAATATTTTCTCATATTTATTTGATATTATTATATATTATTGTATAATAATTATGATTTTATAAAAGTATTTTCAGATATAAAAATTGCTATTTTTATGATTATTTTCGGGTATATATATATGACCCAATATGAGACCAACCCAGTTACACAAATCTGACCCGACCCAATACAAAACCCTAGCAATCCTGTCCGTTCGTTTTTAGCATGATCTAATCTCAGCCGTTTATTCCAAAAATACTTATATTCGCTATGAGAAAATTAGGGTATACTGTTTCTATCTCTTCGCCTCATTTCTCTGAAATCTCTCTCATTTCTCTCTCGAGTTCTCTCGCCGCTCCTCAAAACCTTCGGTCAAAACCTTGAATCTTTACCGATTAAACTCTTAAAACACTTCGAATCGAGTCTTTCTTCTTAGATTATATCAGTTAAATCAATTAATTGATATAAATATGTGCTGGGTAGGTCAAATCGAAGTAATTCGAAGCACAAAATCATCAGTTCTTGCTATGAATTGACTGATAAAGCTCGAATTAAACATGAGTTGAACGATTTGAGAACGATTCGGAGGGTTTACATGAGTAGAGAGCTGCGTTAATGCTTTCAATGGCATGAATCGGTGCACGCGGAGGATAACTCAGTCCGCGACTGAGTTAACCAGGTAAGTCTCAAGCGACAAAATGCCGTCCTTGAGCTCAGGTGATATTCCTTAACTTAGATCGAGTAATAAAACTTGATTAATCATCTGAATATGCTAATTCTTGGCTGCATGTATGTATGAGTGATTGATTACATATATGTTTGGTGTGATTCGAAGTGCTCGATTAATTAAGTGTTGTCGAACAGTTATCATATGTGATTTGGTGGATTTTAAGTATTGAAATTCTCTGATCAATTCGTGATAATGATCTTAATGATTCGTATACTTGATTACTATTTAAGTGTTTGTTCAATTTGCTAAGGCCATGTTTGTTCAATATGTGAGGTTAAATAGTTGCATGTAAAGTACGAGTGTTGATCTAGAGTAAAACCTGTTGCTTATGTGGTCTCTATGATTGTTTACTCGAATAAAACATGACAAATCTATGGTCTTGAATGATTATGTGCTTGTAACTATGCTTAATGCCTCAGTATGAAATATGGATGCTCAACTATTGATATTGGTACTGTTGTAATTGTATTGAGATACTTGTCCCTCAAAATTTATGCCTTGAACTCTGTGATTCAAAAAAATTGATTTGATCTTAAAAGCTTAACTTTATGTATGATGATGAGATCGTATTAAAATAATACATATCTTATGTTAAGGATAATAATGTTATATAGTATGCCTGATTGACAAGAATTTATCCTGATACTTTTTGAAATTAGATATACTTTGCTATGAAGGTTGATGATATGAGATATAATAATGTGTATTGATGCTCTTGACTGGTACAATTATGTGAAAAATTACAACTGCCATGAATTACTTGCTATATCTGAACCCTAATTACCTATATTAATTCTTGTGAAGAATTCTATCTCAAAATTTGAATATTAATTCTTGTGCTTCATTGCTGTTACCCTTGATCTATAAATATGTACATAAGTGACAGGTGGTGAGTAGCTTATATTATGAGATTGATAGTGTGTGACACATGGTGATACTTTTATTACTTGTGGATCATATAATTTGTAACAAATAATGGAGACTTAGTAATTTAAAGTCACAACACACACTTGCCCCTGCATTAAGACCTGGCCAGGAATCCCTTTGAGATTCCGGGTATCTGGATCACTGATGTGGCTGGTCACTTAAACATTAGGAAAATAAATGTGCTTTTTATTAAACTTCTGTTACATTTTCTCTATGTTACATGACTTGTCTTTGGTACAAGTAAATTTGCTGCAGTGTGCTTATGTGGTTAAATTATAATCTGTTCTGTGCATTCTATTTAAAAGGTCACATTTTTAGTACAAAGTATGCATAAAAGATTATTGACTTTCAAAGAACTGACAAAACTTTTTTAAGCTGTCACAGTCATATCAATCATGAGTACATTCATTTATGGTATTGCATTCTCTTACATAGAACCTGCATTCAGTTTTTCAAACTTCATGACATCATTGTGGGCCATAAGTCCTTTCTGTTGGCATTCTGCACATCCCCTTCTTCCTCTGTTCCCTCTCTATGGCTTCTATGCATTAAATGAACTGTCCTTGAGAGCATCTTCACATATAATTAATACATTCTAAATTCCTTGTGCTTCTAAATACAGCTGTATACATGCATAATCCGGACTGAACATACCTGCTTGTGTGTCCTTGTGTTAGATTTCTTGAATCTTTTTGAAAATTTCATTTTCCAAGATATGCATGCTTGTACTAAATACTGTTCATCAAACAGTAATTTTAAAAAAAAATTATTTTGAACTTGATTGTTTTTCTATAAATTGCATTGCATTTCTTCACACACACACACACACACTCAACTGCTCTACACTATAACAGCTTACTACACTATGGACTTTACCAAACTTCCCTCAAACCCTAACCCTAGAAACAAATATGAAAACCCTTCTCTTCTTGACAACATGGAACAAAACCAGTTCATCCATTCTAAAAACTCTTCCTTTAGAGTCATTCCACCAAGACTTCAAAACCTAAAACCAAACAGAAAACCAAAAAGGAGCTTCAAAAGTCCATCTATACCCTTCTACCAGAGCTCTAAGTTCCAAGCTCCAAACACCCCAAATCCCAGCAAATTCGGAATGAGCTCGTTCTTCTCATTAGTAACCACTGTCATGCCCCCTTTCTTAGGCACACATTGCACCAGACTCACCCAAGAGCTATCAGAAATCGGATAGATAATGCCTGCGTCAAGCCATTTAAGAATTTCCTTCTTCACAACTTCTTTCATAACAGGATTCAGTCTCCTTTGATTATCGACCGTAGGTTTAGCTCCCTCTTCCAAAGGAATTTTGTGCATACAATAAGAAGAACTAATACCCTTGATGTCTGCTATAGTCCACCCAATAGCTGATTTGAATTCCCTCAAGATTCTCAATAGTTTTTCCTCTTCTATGCCTGAAAGCTTAGATGATATAATAACAGGTAAGGTAGAAGAACCAAGATAGGCATACCTTAGATGTTTAGGCAATGGCTTAAGTTCCAAGGTAGGTGCCTCCTCAATGGATGGTTTAAGTCTAACATGAGACTTCTTCAATTCTGACAAACCCAATGATTCAAATGGAATCCCAAACTTCTTCCATGGAGATGCATTAAGATATTGCAAGTGTTCTTTATCCTCTTCATTCTCAACCTCCGAGTCATTAGCAAGAACTCTTTCCAACACATCCTCTTTTATCAAGTGTTGTGTCGCGGAGTTAACCACCTTGTCGACCATATCAATTTTGAGACACTCTTCATAGTCAGTAGGAAGCTTCATTGCATTGAAAACATTAAAGGTGACGTTTTGATCGTGCACCCTCATAGTGAGTTCTCCCTTTTGGACATCAATAAGAGTTCGGCCCGTAGCCAAGAATGGTCGACCCAAGATAATAGGAATCTTCTTGTCTTCCTCGAAGTCAAGAATAACAAAGTCGGCTGGAAAGATAATCTTGTCGACCTTCACCAAAACTTCCTCAACTATCCCTCGAGGATAAGTAACTGAACGGTCCGCAAGTTGTAGAGTCATGGCAGTTGGCTTTGGTTCTGGAAGACCAAGTTGTATGAAAACTGATAAGGGCATGAGATTAATACTTGCACCCAAATCACACAAGCATTTGCTGAATGAGAGATCTCCAATAGTACATGGAATGGTAAAGCTTCCAGGGTCCATCAACTTAGGCGGCAACTTTTGTTGCAAGATGGCACTGCATTCCTCCGTCAAGGCGACGGTCTCTAGCTCCTCAAGTTTCAATTTCTTCGAGAGTATGCCCTTCATAAACTTCGCATAGCTCGGGATTTGCTCAAGAGCCTCCGCAAATGGTATATTAATCTGAAGCTTCTTGAAGACATCCAAAAACTTAGCAAACTGTTTGTCGAACTTTTGCCTTTGAATTCGTTTTGGGTATGGAGGAGGTGGAAACACCTTATCTTCTACTTCTTTCTGAGCATTATCATTCTTACAAGTTATAGGAGTCGAGGGAGTAGCATTCGGTAGCAAATTAGGACCAGATTCGACCCCAGTATCAAAATCAGCTTTTTCTTCCAGAAGTTGCGGCGCTGCCGCGCCAGTATTGTACTGGGAAGCGGCGCTGCCGCGTCGTGCTATCTGCTCAAATTTTTCATTTTCTTCCTCGGTTGATTTTTCTTTGTCCTGACCCTATAGAATTCTTCCTGATCGTAATGTTACTGCCTGGACCTGTTCCTTGTGATCCTTCTTGCCTGGGTTCATCTCTGTATCACTCAGAAGCGTTCCTGGTTGACGGTTCAACAATGCATTGGCCAGTTGACCAATTTGATTCTCTAAAGTTTTCAATGACACCGCCTGACTCTTGTACATCATTCGAAGCTCTTCCAATTCAGACTTCTCAGACTGATTCAATGAATTCCCTTGAGATGGTTGAAATCCCGGTGGATTGAATGGTTGCCTTGGAGCATAAGGTGGTGGTTGATAGTTCTGATTATATGGCCTTGCATTGAACTGCTGATTTTGGGGTTGCTAAACACCACCCTGATTGTTGCTCCAACTGAAATTAGGATGATTCCGATTGTTGGGATGATAAACATTAGGCACTGGTTGCTGAGCTCTTTAAAAATTACTGACAAATTGTGCGGATTCAGATTAGATAGCACACTGATTCGTGTCATGAGCCCCTGCACACAATTCACACACCATAGCAACCTGGTTAGTCCCATGATTAGAAAGGGAATCTACCTTCATTGTCAACGCCTTGAGTTGAGCAGCAATAGCAGTAGCTGCATCCAAGTCCAGAATTCCGGCCACTTTAGCAGGTGGCAAGCGTTGAGTAGGATTCTGAAACTCATTGGCCGCCATCATCTCAATAAGATTATATGCATCCTCATAGCTTTTTGCCCATAGCGCACCTCCAGAAGCTGCATCTAACATAGGCCTGGACTGAGTTCCCAATCCGTTATAGAAATTGCTGATTATCATCCAATCCGGCATCCCATGATGAGGACAACGTGCTAATATCTCCTTGTACCTTTCCCAAGCTTCCCCCAAAGATTCCTGAGGTTGCTGAGCAAACTGAGAAATAGAATTCCAATAAGCTGTTGTCTTCGCCATGGAGAAATACTTCGTCAAGAACTTTTGAGCACAGTCTGCCCATGTTTTAATAGAGCCTGATGGCATAGAATGTAACCAACTCTTAGCCTTATCCCTAAGAGAGAAGGGAAATAGTCTCAATCTGATTGCGTCATCTGTAACTCCGTTGAATTTGAAGGTGTCACAGATCTCAAGGAAGTCCCTAATATGAGCATTGGGATCTTCAGCAGGACTACCCCCAAACTGTACTGTATTCTGAATCATCTGAATGATGTTTGGCTTAAGCTCGAAATTATTAGCCCCAATAGCTGGGCGAACAATACTGGTATGAATATCCTCCACTTTTGGCTGAGTGAATTCACTCAAAGCCTTCGCTGGTTGTGCTTGATCTGCCATTTCTTCTATTGATTCAAGATCGTCTTATAACCCGATGTTCTCAAAATCAAGTTTTCTTCTTGCTAGTTCTTCTCTACGTGCTTGAGCTCGTGTACACATACACTCTCAAAAAGTACCTGAAATTCACCAACAAGAAATTTGGTGAGAACGTCCTAGTCACCGAAATTTAATGACCACTGATGGCAAATACTGAAACTAAACAAATAAAACCGCGTCCCCGGAAGCGGCGCCAAAAACTTGTTACGACCAAACTCAACACGCAAGTGCACGTGATCTCAAGTAATATAGATAGCAAATAAGATTCGTTCCTACAGGGACTCGTTGTATTTTCTAGTTAATTCACTCACCAATGTATGATTATTATTCGATGCTAAAACAAATTAACAATTGGATTTTTGTTTATCACTACGATTACTCTAAGAATTATAACTAATTATCAACTACTTGAACTAAAAATTATATCGAATTACTTATGCGAGTAAAACATGGGATTTTAACTTCATTAAACAATCCATCTATAGTCTCCACTTCTCTAGCCTTTTCATGTGATTTGTTAATACCTGATCGAATACACAAAACTGATATAAGCCACCTTTCGTTGCACAAATACCATCCTAAATAACATCCAAAATAAAGATAGAAATCACTTAGTCTCCCAATTATGCCTAATCTCCATATGTCTATAAAGATTGAAACATAATGGTTGAAGTACAAGCATTCAATTGATCACATAGTCGTCATAAAACGGTTAGAGTTACGACACTAATTACGAATGATATTCTCACGCATAAACCTATGCTAGCATGGCAAGTTCTAAACTCTTAGATCCACTTTCGCTTCAATAAGAATTAACACACAATTACAGGAGTTAGCTACTCTCCTATAACGAATTAAATCAACCATGATAGGATATCACATCAATCACACTATAGGCATCGAGAAGAATCAACAAATAAACTTCATGAATAAATCCGCTAAAACCCCATGACAACGAATTAGTTCATAATCAAACTAATCGTCACCATGGGTTCCAACGTAAACATGATAGAAGAAAACGAATAATGATTTAATTAAATAACAAGGGTTCTAAAGAATACACCAAACCAAGCATCCACAAACTAGGAAGAATACAAGAATAAATTGTAAACTATCTTCTTCCTCGCTTCTTCGTGCTTCAAAACTCCGTAAAATACAATATGTGGTCAGACCTCTCTATTCTAGGGTTTTTTCCTTCTTTATATAGGCCTCCAAGTGCAAGAAATTCGAAAGGAATTAAATTTTGGCTTTATCTCGAAAAATCAGCAAAACAGAAATTTCCCTCAGTCGAACCAGCGCTGCCGCGCCGTCCAAGAGCTTCAACGCGGCGCTGCCGCGCCTCTTCAGATATCCCAGCGCTGCCGCGCCATATTCCTGCTCAACCACAGCGCTGCCGCGCCATAGCTTCTGTCCAGAACTTTGCAGTTTTTCCCTTTTTATTCATTATAACTCCGATTTGCTCTCCGGTTGCTCCCTTGCATTCCTTGAACACCTGTGATTAACATTCCTGCACAATACCCTAAAAAGAGATAAAAATACCATAACTTGTAACATTCGTTTTAAGCCAAATGGAAACGTTTTAAGTGAATAAAATACCCACTCATCACAGAGATACTTCAGTTAAAACATGAAAAGGCTGACCTTGGGCAACGATTGATAAGTACCAAATACAGATGACAGCATAGTGCAATTTGTTAGCAAGTTTGTGTTGTGACAACTCTTTATCTGATACAACCTTTCTCTTGTGTCATGAACATAAGGAGATTGAGAGCAAATATAAACTGCGCCAGGTAATGCTTAAACCATTAGTAACTAATTCATGTTAATTTGCAACTATAATGTGGGCTTGCAATGACGGAATAGTTGTATCATGCATATTCACTTACAACCTACTATCTCAACGGATGGGTGTGAGCCTAAAAACATGATTTTGCAGAAATGGTCCAATCTGATTGTTCTAAAATTACGTTTTTGTTTAGCAACTACAGTAAAATGTTTTCTGCTCAGTATAAAGCTTTAGGCATATGCTTTCTTTCATATTTTTGTATGTTAACTTATAGATGTGCCTTGTGAACAATATGCAGCAACTGGAAGCGGCAACCCAAGCTCAAAAAAAAGTAGAAGAGAAATCGAAACAGTTGAGGAGGACCTTCACATAACCAGAGATGGCCAACGTTTTTCTTGGGATTATGATGTTAACATTATAGTCAAGTATTTCGATTTTCAGTTTATAGTCTTGCGTCTCTGTTACATTATATAATGTATAGAATTTTTAAGTTACTTATTATTCTGGACCTTTGTTGGGTAACTTCATGTTGAAGTCCAGAACCTTAGCTCAGACATTCTATAACTTCTTTTCTCATGCATCAAAAACTCACTGTGCAATATTTAGAGTTAAATGCACTTTACATCCCCCAGCTTTACTTCAATTTCAATTATGTATATGTAGTTTAATAAATTGCACTTTGCATCCCCCAACTTTAAATTATAGGTCAAATCACAATCCCTTATATGTTTTCTATCAAAAATAATATTTCTTTTAACGATTGTATTGACAAATGCGATATAAAATTGTGTAGTGATTATATAATTTATATTTTAAGATGGTATAAATATATTTTAATGATTCTATACGTATCATATATCATAATAGTCACAACTTTATTTAATGAAAACATATTAGTTTAATTTATTACAAATATAATATAATTGATTAATGGTCAAAAAATAATATTAAATTATAATTTAAAGAATTTTAAAGTGTAAAATTAGTTACATGTTTAAAATCTATAATTTATATCATCACTGCAATCATTTTATATCGCATTTGTTAATGTATTCGTTAAAAGCAATATTATTTTTGATAGAAAATGTATAAGGGATTGTGATTTGACTTATGATTTAAAGTTTGGGGATGCAAAGTGCAATTTATGAAACTACATATACATAATTGAAATTGGACTAAACATGGGGGATGCAAAATGCAATTAACTCTAATATTTAATCCAAGGTTTCATATATCTTAGTTAATAAATTATTATTAATAATAATCATAAGTTATCTAAACTAAGCTGAAAATTTATGGGTAAATAGGTAAATTCATAATCAAACTGACCCTCAACTTATAATTGGGTAATTCAACTCAAAAACCTTGCAGTTACATAATTCAAGTAATTAAAACTTGCAACTGGGGCACTAAACAAAAGTAAACTTGCAACTTGACAATTAAATAAATATAAACTTGCAACGGGGGCACCGAACAAAATTGAGACTGAGAATAAGCAAAACAAACAGATTGAGAGATGAGAGAGACTAAGATTCAGTTCATTTTTTATTTTAAGAAAATTTGAATTTTTTATAAATTAAAAAATAGATTAAGATTTAAAATATTTGTTTTATAGTTTTTATAAATAAAAAGATTAAGATTTTAAAATAAAAAATTGAAAATGAAATTTTTAAGAAAAATTTCATGTGATCTGTAAAATTATCCAAATCAAATTTTAAGAATTAAGATAGAGCACAAATATTAAATTGAATGTGTAAAATCTTATATATATTAATTTTTTTACCAACAATTTGCTATGTAAATTAATAACATATAAAAATTTTAAAAAAAAATAATATAATTAGAGATATTAGAAAATGAGCCGTGGGTGGCACGGATTATAAGCTAGTAAATTTAAAAAAGATTAAGATTTAAAATATTTGTGTTATAACTTTTATATATAAATAAAAAATTAAGATTTTAAAATAAAAAACTGATTTTTTTGGTCAGGGCCCAATTGTAAGTTTATTTTTGTTCACTACCCCAATTGCAAATTTCTATTAATCTAGTAATGTAAATGCAAGTTACGGATGAGTTCAGTTATGTAAGTTGCAAGTTTAGTTTTTATTCTGTTAGTTAGGTTAACGGCGGTTACCTAAATGCAAGTTTTAATTTATTGAGTTATGTAATTGCAAGGTTTTCGAGTTCAGTTACCCAGTTGCAAGTTGAGGGTCAGTTTGATTATGAATTTGCTTATTTACCCGAAAATTTATTGAAATAAATAAATAACAGAATTTATTGAAATAAAGATCCATAAGATTAAATAGAAATAAATAAATAGAAAATAAAATATGAAATAAACACACATCAAGTCAACCCAATCACTTGCTTGCCATCTATTTAATTACATACAAATTTCTTTTAGGCAAAAAAACATTTATGCAAATAACATTGTTCATGCAAGAAATTCATGGGGCAACAGAGAACATCATAAGGGCACCAAACTGGGGGTGATCGAAGTAGCAGGCTGATCCTTTGATCATCCATTATATTAACTGAAAAAATATTTAGTTAATACTTTCTAAAATTAATTTAAATTAATATAAATGATATTCTGAAGTTATCTAATTTAAACCAAAAATTTATTAAAAAACTCCTTGAAACCTCCATAAGATAATAAATAAATTTATACTATTATATAAAAGCCGAAACTTTAAAAATTTGGTTGGTCGGTACAGTACCTATTGATTTTATTTATTTACCCTTACTTAACGGTACATGTTATTTTTAATTAATATCCTTACATATTTACTTATAGTTAATAATAACTAAAAAATTTCTTTTTTCTGGTAAAACATGTTACCTTTTCTAATTTCAATAACTAATCAATTTACTTTTTCGCGTAGAATACATTATCTTTTATAGTTTGGCTAACTAAAATTTTTCCACTATGAAGGTAGTATTTTTCGTAGTTCGTTCACAGGGAAGGACTATCAATATTGATTTCAAGTAGATTACCTCTTACAATCTAGAAGTGTGGAAAATGGGGGGTTTTGAGTTTGGTTAAGGTGTTTTATCGAACACCTTGAATACAAGAAATAAATTGCTAGAGAAATATAACTAAGTAAATTTGCTATCAACCAATTTTACCAACACAACAACACAATGAATAAATTAGCAAGACAAGAGATATTTGACCCAAGGATTATGGATATTCAAGCACTTCTCCCAAACACATATGAGCAAGATATAATCAACTCTACCTAACCAAGATAATTGGTGAAGCACACAATCACTTATTTCTCTTCTAAAAACACTAATTTAGTGAAGCACATAAATTAGCTCTCTTGACAATAGCAACCAATAATGAAGCACTGTCAATTTAACCAAGTCAAGGAATTTAAACAAAGAGAGGTTAGGACAAACCCAAGGACGAGAAGCTCAACCTAGGTATTTGTACTTGAATCTTGAAGTTTAGGCACACCAAACCTTGTGCTACTACAATGAATGTACTAACAATTACGGATTAGCACAAACAATTAGCAATTGAAATTACAAGAAGAGCAAGATGAAGCAACTTACAAATCTCCAAGCAAAATCATAAACAATACATCACAAGTATTCAAGATAGAGTGAAAAATCTTACTTAAATTGAAATGGGTTTAGTACAAGAATTCCTCCTTGAGCCAAATTATGGAGTTAGTTACTCATAATCAATGCTAGATTATGAGTAATTGATGTTTCTCTAGAGCTCTACTGAGCCTAATTTTTATGGACCTTGAAGAGGCTAGGTTAGATGAAGAAGTTAGATGTAGGTTAAGTTATTGTTTTTGTTGGGTTTTATTTCTTTTAGTACACAGCAAGTGCTGCACAGCCTGTTGCACGGCCGTGCAGCAGCCCGTGAGAAAAACTGCCCAATCTGGACTACTTGTAACACTCTGCACATCCTGTTGCACGGCCGTGCAGTAGCCCGTGCGAGACAAAATCTTCAAGATTATATAATAAAAACCTCCCGGAAACGCGAGCTTGCATCTTCTAACTTCCCTCTTGAATAATCTTTGCTTTCATGCCCGAAATAAGCCATCTTTTCAACAATTAAGCATGAGGCACTGAAAGATGAAAAACATAATTAATATCGATAAAACTACATTCGAAACGAACAAAAATGCAAGAGAATAAAAGACAAAACGTGTATAAAATACACATTATCAAATCTTCCCCCACTTAAACTTTGCTAGTCCCGAGCAAACTAAAATTAACATAACCATATACTCCTAACTAGTACCACTTCCGTAGGTGATCACGATTGCATTTGGCATATGCAACAAGCCCTTGGAACCCCTAGGTAGCCCTAGTGGACGAGTGAGGTCTCGTGAGGGTTTATAGATGATGTACCCACAAAATCACAAAAGCCACTAACAAATAAGAAACTAACAATACCTATTAATTAAACTAACTACCACATTCACATGTCCGAGTCGTCTACTTGTAACTAAAATCAAACATATAGAGCTATTCACCTTGTCATCCACTATAACGAGCTAACAAGCAATTCAAGAATCAAGATAACACACCTTGTGCAAGATGTAACCAAGACATTAAAGATAGAATGAATGCACTTCAATCATGAACACTAGACAAGATGATCACAAAGCATACATGGCCTCGCATTAAGAAGATGAAATTGTATGGTGAAAAATCTCACATCTCTCAATTATGCATCACACAAGTATGGGCTAGAGATTTCACTCAACTCCAAGCTAAATGCATGCGCTCTACTTGACCTTGCATGTCCACCTAAATTCCGGATTTGCACCAAAAACAAGGAATTCATAAAATGGGTTGTAATGAGGCTTGGGTGAAGGTGTGAAAATTTAAGTTCAAGGAAGGTATAAAAGTCTCGCTAGTTGAGTCAATATGACGCTTGCTCGCTTCATCCACCAAATTCTAAAACTAAAGAATGTCTTCACTCATTTACAATTACAAAACACAACTACATTTACCAAGAAAATTGAAACAAAATAAAGAACAAAGATTTATTGTTTTTCTTTTCTTTTCTTTTTTTTTTTTACATACCCCTTTTTTTTAATATTTTTTTTAGCAAAGGGGATGCATACCATAAATAAATACTACAAAGAACTTTGAACCACATCTAGATATACACATCAAACTAGTTCCCACTTACAATAATTAGAATCCTTCCTCTTCACAACTTCTCCAAATTCACATGCTCATCAATCAATTCTTTCCAAGACTCAACTAGCTCAACTAGGTCGAGAGTAAAGTATTTGGCTTTGACTCATGTATAAAAGGAGAAAGTGACGAAGAAAAATATGGATATAAGCTTCAAAGGGGTAACTAGGGATTATTTTCATGGTTCACAAGCTAAAAAGGTCAAAAAGGTTATCCTAAATAGAATTTCCTTATTATGGTGCATCCATGAATGAAGGTTTAATGCAAGCCCTAGAGCAACAAACATATATAAAGACGGAGAAACACACAATCAAAAGAAATCATCGTTCAAGGCCTCACAAAGTTTAAGTTGTAATAACATCTTCTCGATTTGATTCCATGCATGCTAAGAGATAATCGTCATGCTCACAATTTAATTACAAGCATCTAGACTTTTCATGCCATTTTAAGTGTGTGTGTGTGTGTGTGTGTGTGCAAAAAGGTGCATCAAACTTATAGATTCACATCAAATTGGTAATGCTAGGCACGAAATAGGGGAAAACAAGGCTACAAGCTCACAATGTCGTAAATTTCATAAACAAGTAAACAAGCTCATCACTAAACTCATTTCCCAAAGAAAACGAAACGGACATTAAATAAAACAAAAGATATTACTAATACTAGCTACATACTATACTACAATGATAAACATAAACAAACCTTCCCTCACTTAAAATATGGCATGTCCTCATGCATGACAAATAAAACGAAGGGAGAAACAAAGTGAAAGAAAACTCCCCTAAAAATAAGCAACGAGGATCGGGAGCATCATCATATTTGCCAAACTCCAACTCCGCAACTGGAAGCCACGAATTGAATGAACGCCACATACCACAATCAACCCAACAAAAATAGCCGACAAGCCAATATCCAACTCCCCTCAAAGCCGGCTTGTTGTAGAGGCTAGTGCACGCCCGTACGCTCCTGAATGGTTTTGATTATTTAATGCAGAATGCTCCTTAAATCTCACGGCCTGCTGCACAGTTCGTTGTACGCCCGTACAGAACGAAAATTGCAGAAAATTATATAAACTCTCTTTTTTTTTTAAATAACACTTGCATAAATCCTTGAATGCTTGAATAAAACATTAATTCCTGAAAACATGAACAAGCACATAAAGGCAAGTGTGGAATAGATATAAAAATTAGAATTAACGATACTAAATATTATTGAGCGGAAAATTAAATTTTTTTTAAACTCTATTATAATCTAACACACACATAAAAATATATAAATACATGCGTACCTTGGGTTGCCTCCCAAAAAGCGCTTTTGTTTATTGTCGTTGGCTCGACTTATTTATACAAGTATTATAACTAATGAGGTGAAAAAGCAAATAAATGCACATACCTACGAATCAATAATAAAAACAAGGTGTGCAAATATACCTTTGATCCATAAAAATATAAAAATATTTTTAGGATCTTCAGATGTTCAGGAGACTTTGAAAAGGCAAAGTAGTTAGAAAAATCGTTAGAATAATCATTATAACTACGACTCAAAAATTGTTCCCAAATTGGATCCTTATATGCCCAAGCAAAAATTTCAACTTCATCAATCTTCAATTCCTTCTCAATTTTAATTGGACATTCATCAATTCTTATATCATCTACCAATTCATTAAGCTCAAAGGTATTTCCTAAATTTGGTAGATTCTCAACTTCATCCAATTTATCATTGTCAAGCTTAGGGCAATCGTCAACTAAACAAGCAAATTCATCATGCACAACATTTTCATCAATTACAAAACAAGAATCATGATTAGTAGGAGAATTGACCTCCTCTAATCGACTCACGGTTTCGGCTAGTTGACTCATTTGTTCTTCCAAGTTGGATATGCTTTGAGAAGTGATGTTTTTAAATTGGAGGTTGTTTGCCGCCATTTATTTTATCATCTCCTCTAATGATGATAAGGAAGATGAAGAAGACCCTTGATGGTCTTGGGAATTATATTGCGGATCATAGCATCAATTTTCGAAAGCTAATTGGAGGTTGTTTGCAGCCATTTGGTTTATCATCTCCTCTAATGATGATAAGGAAGATGAAGAAGACCCTTGATGGTCTTGGGAATTATATTACGGATCATAACATTGAATTTTACAAGCATATGAATAATCGATGCTAGGAGGGTAAGGAGCATAGCATGAGTTTGTAGAATATAAAGAATTCACCTGATACACATTAAAATTCTGAAAAGAATTAAAATCTTGATATCGTTCTTGATCATAGGTGAAATCTTGAGCGTTATTCCAACCAAAATAGTTATCCATCGTCTCCTGAAAGAGTTAGTTCATGTCTATATCCAATAAACATGAAGACACACCAAAACAAAAAGAAAGAAAAAAAACTATATACAAAGATAAAATATAAAATATAAGAAACAATTAGCTCAAAATTAATATTGTTGCCTTCCCCGGCAGCGGCGCCAATTTGAAGGTAGTATTTTTCGTAGTTCGTTCACAGGGAAGGACTATCAATATTGATTTCAAGTAGATTATCTCTTACAATCTAGAAGTGTTGAAAATGGGGGGTTTTGAGTTTGGTTAAGGTGTTTTATCGAACACCTTGAATACAAGAAATAAATTGCTAGAGAAATATAACTAAGTAAATTTGCTATCAACCAATTTTACCAACACAACAACACAATGAATAAATTAGCAAGACAAGAGATATTTGACCCAAGGATTATGGATATTCAAGCACTTCTCCCAAACACATATGAGCAAGATATAATCAACTCTACCTAACCAAGATAATTGGTGAAGCACACAATCACTTATTTCTCTTCTAAAAACAATAATTTAGTGAAGCACATAAATTAGCTCTCTTGACAATAGCAACCAATAAAGAAGCACTATCAATTTAACCAAGTCAAGGAATTTAAACAAAGAGAAGCTAGGACAAACCCAAGGATGAGAAGCTCAACCTAGGTATTTGTACTTGAATCTTGAAGTTTAGGCACACCAAACCTTGTGCTACTACAATGAATGTACTAACAATTACGGATTAGCACAAACAATTAGCAATTAAAATTACAAGAAGAGCACGATGAAGCAACTTACAAATCTCCAAGCAAAATCATAAACAATACATCAAAAGTATTCAAGATAGAGTGAAAAATCTTACTTAAATTGAAATGGGTTTAGTACAAGAATTCCTCCTTGAGCCAAATTATGGAGTTAGTTACTCATAATCAATGCTAGATTATGAGTAAATGATGTTTCTCTAGAGCTCTACTAACCCTAATTTTTATGGACCTTGAAGAGGCTAGGTTAGATGAAGAAGTTAGATGTAGGTTAAGTTATTGTTTTTGTTGGGTTTTACTTCTTTTAGTACACAGCAAGTGCTGCACAGCCTGTTGCACGGCCGTGCAGCAGCCCGTGAGAAAAACTCCCCAATCTGGACTACTTGTAACACTCTGCACAGCCTGTTGCACGGCCGTGCAGTAGCCCGTGCGAGACAAAATCTTCAAGATTATACAATAAAAACCTCCCGGAAACGCGAGCTTGCATCTTCTAAATTCCCTCTTGAATAATCTTTGCTTTCATGCCCGAAATAAGCCATCTTTTCAACAATTAAGCATGAGGCACTGAAAGATGAAAAACATAATTAATATTGATAAAACTACATTCGAAACGAACAAAAATGCAAGAGAATAAAAGACAAAACGTGTATTAAATACACATTATCACACTAATAAATTTCTTTTTTCAGGTAAAACATGTTACCTTTTCTATTTTTCAATAACTAATCAATTTCTTTTTTCATATATAATATATTATCTTTTATATTTTATCTAACTAAAAGTTTTCCTTTTCAAAAAAATACTATAAGCAATTCTATTTAATAAAATAAAATATTACAAATATAATTATAATTAGTAATAATTAACCAATTGCCTTTTTCAACTAAAATATGTTATCTTTTCTATTTTTTATTTTTTCCCAATAAAACCTATTCGGGTAGTTTTATTTAAGGAAAATGAAATAATAATATTATAATAACTAATAACTAACCGATTACGTTTTTTAGCTAAAACATATCATTTTTTCTATCTTTTCAAAATAAAATCCATCCTTTTATAAAAATATCATGAACAACATATATATAATTATTATCAGATCATATTATTTAAAATTTTAATCCTAAAAATTCATATCTTAAATTTTTTAATTGAAATTAAAAAAATAATCATATTAAAAAATATCCGTGCATCGGATTTTAAGCTAGTAATGGATAAAAAAATGAAACTGGAAATAATTAAAAAGAACAAAATGTCATGGAGAAAATCAAGTCTTTAGCATTGAAAAATAATGAAAAACAACAAAATGTCATGCAGAAGATCAACTATATCGGATTGAAAAACAATGAAAAATTACATACCAGCTTATATGGATCTAAAAGCAGGAAGACTTGGTGGTCGCAACTAAACAAAAGAATTGGAGCAGATTATGCTTTTATGCTACCAGAAACCACAATCGATCCAGAAATTTGCTTGCCATATCAACTTGGCAGAGAAACTTATGGTCCATGCCATGAATAAACTTAATATCATTTGTGAAATATTTTTAATCAAATATGAACGAATTTAATATTATTTATTGATACTTTTTCAAATTAATTTTTAAGTTATTTAAATATATTAACAAAATTTCGAAATATGTAAATTAAACAAAAAGCTTATTACTGATAAAGTCCATCTTGAAACCTCTATAAGAGAAAAATGAATAAATAATTAATAAACATGGGGATCAAAGTTGCAGGCAGCAGGCTGATCATCAGCTTACCAAAGGGTAAAGTTTAAACCTCTCTGGGTTACAGAAAAAAAGAGTTTGAAACTGTCAACAAGCTGGTCGTTGTTGGCCGAATCATAGGGGAACATGCATGTACCGCACACAGTATCATGTTATTTCTACAATAAATAATTAGTAGAACATGAACTGCGAATTTTTGTAGTTACCAGAGCAGTGAAACTTATACAATTTTTTTACAATGGAGTGCACAAAATGAACTACAATTTTTTACAGCCAACTAGCCACTGTATGTGCTATTATTTTACAACTAGTAAGTAATAACATGATTTTATTAGATGTAATCTTGCAAATTTCTAGCTACTGCTAAGCTGATACAGTGTATATATCTTGGCTCATTAAAATGAAATGCCTGATGATTATGAACCATACAACTACGCTGTTAAGAATGTCCTTTACCAGCTGTTATTCATAAATGACTCGCCGCAGCCACATTTCCTTTCAGAGTTAGGGTTGATTTATATGAACTCTGACCTGAACGTTAAAGTGAAAGAAATCAGATTATGAATCTGCAGCAACTCCAGTGTATAAAATATGTATGATCCGAAACAAACACCTGCCAAAAAGACTTAAACAGAATAGGAGTGGTCCAGCCCAGTAGTTAGAAGCACTATTTCTAATTTTGCTAGCGGGACTATAAATTATTTGAACAAAATTAACTTAATATCAATATCAATATGTTATTTATAAAATTTATCAAAATTATTTGAACAATACAAACTTGAATTTGAATATGTATTAATAAATACTAGTTTAAAACCAGCACAAATTTTTCTAATATTATATTAATTTTTATTAATTTTTATTAATTTTTATTGATAATTTTAAGATACAAATTTTATATGTCTAAAATTTTTTAAATGAAATGATTTAATTATAATAATTGTATATATGGTTCTCATTATATTTTTAGACAAAAGAGGAAATTTTATTAGAAAACATAGAAAACATAATATGTTTTATCTGAAAAAGGTAAACGATTAGTTATTAGTAATTACAATATTTTATTAAATAGAAAAGTTAACGTTTTTTAGTTGAAAAAGAAATTATTTTGGTATTGTCAATTATAATATTATTAATAATATTTTTAAATAGAATTACCCGTACTATTTTTGGAACGAAAAGAAAAAGAAATTTTAGTTAGAAAAAATATTTAAAAAAATGTATTTTACCTGAAAAGGAAACTTGATTAGTTATTGAAAAAATAAAAAAGGTAACATGCTTTACATGAAAAAGAAAATTGATTAGGTATTCATAATTGCATTTTTTTTTTACATTTTCAATATTTTAGTTTTAATATGATAATATAGATAAATATAAGTAAGGGTATTTTCAAATTTTACAACATAATATAGATTTTTATCAAAGTTTTTTAGTGAGATATGAAATTTTATTTAAAAATCTAAATAGTAAATTAAAATATCATCAAATTAATAAATTTGAACATCTTTTTATGAATCTTATCACTGCCAAATACATGAAAAGTAATTAAAGAAATTATAGTTTTGGATGCTAATCTTAATATCACTTGAAAATGAAATGAATTTAAAATGATTATTAAAAATTACATTAATATTTAATGCATATTTAATACCATAATATATAAAAATAAATAAGTAAAAAATTGAAAAATATGGAATTGAACTGTCATCAAGAGATAAAATATAAACGTGAGCAGATTGAAAATAGCGAACAGGAACAAAATACCATGCAGAAAATCCATAGATATGTATACGTCAACTAGTTCCACCTGTTCACATACGTGTTTATTCATAGTAATTTTTTTCATCCAAAAATATTTATGCCAAATTCCAGTAACTAGGAGGGGGTGTCAACATTTCCTTTCTTCCTCTTTAAGTTTTTCATTTCTGGGTTAGTGATTATTTGTTGATTATCAGGAAGGAATTTTCAGCATACAAGTAAGTTTACTCAATTTTTAAAAAAAAAATTAGGTTACATTTCTTTAAAAAAAAATTAGAAGTTTTACACTTATACACCTCTTAGTAATTGTGAATTGCAATTGATTTTCTCAAGTTATTGTAATTGTGTGCTTATACATTTCATCTGCACATACACATGTTGTGCTTGTAGTTTGAGATCAACTAGGAACCAGACTCTCCGTCCCCACCAAAAGAAAATTGTGACTACATAATTGTCACATTCCTTATTCCAATACATTTTTTTTACCCATTTTTTCATATATACCCCTTTATTTCTAATATACTTTATATTTAATATACATACTCATTACTCTTCATTTAATGTTAAGATTAAGGATATGAAAACAAATTACATAATTAAATCTTTCTTAATATATGAGTATTCTTTAAGAATTCATTAAAGGTCAATTAAGTTACAACACAAGTAGTTGATTTGGTGTTTACATTAGTAGTTACAAATACTATTTGGATCAGAAAATACTTGGATCATCTGTAAAATAGGAGAAACGGGATAAATTGGATCAAAGGATCATTGTTTTATTTTTACTTCTCCTGTTGAACTAGCAGATTATAATGAATATTGAATACTTGCAATTGAATTGGGAAGCCTGGCACATGTTTTTTGCTAATTCGGTTGTAGTATTTGATTTGTTGAATTCTCATATGTAAAGATCCTCCTCCAAAGAGGCTGATATACAATCTTGAGGTAAAGGAACACCTATTTATTTTTAACTTATTACTTTTTCTTATGCAATGTGGAGAAGAAGCTCTAACAAGAAATCTAGGAATGGAGGGAGTCTCAACTAATCAGTCTGATCACGAGGTCAAAAGCTCTGGATCCATGAATTTGGATGAGTTCCTAAACAGCATTTGGACTGCAGAAGAAAATGAGGCTCAGCCACAGAATGGTAATCCAATGGTGCCCACAGCGGAAGCCAATACAAGTTTCACCAACATGAATCCAAAAAATCACTTTGGTCAGACCCCAAATGAGAGCAGTAATGTTGCAAGACAATTGTGCTTGACAAGGCAAGGATCACCGAGTGTTCCAGCACCTCCGTGCCTGGAAACAGCGGAAGAAGTGTGGTCTAAGATCAGTAGAACCCAACAAAGCAGCAGTAATATTCCACAGGCTAGTTCCAGGCAACGCGACCCTTCATCTGGAGAAATGACACTGCAGGAATTTCTGGTCAAGGTAGGGGTAGTCCGCGAAGAAGGTTCTGTGGCACAAATTTTTCCACCTCATCCTGCTCCACATCTCTTTCAACCTCGTCCACATTATCAGCCTCAGTATCGCCTTCAACCTCATCCAGCTCCACCTCATGTCTTTCAACCTCGTCCTGCTCCACCTCTGCTTCCTCGGCCTGTCTTTCAACCTCGTCCAGCTCCACCTCTGCTTCCTTGGCCTCAGCTACCCCATGGCATGTACTCAAACTACAACAGTACAACAATGTCTAACTTTATGATTACAGGATGTGGTACTGGTAGTGTTGGTGTCCCTATTCCATTTGGACCGCAGCCACAAGCTGGTGGTGGAACTGTAGCAAGTGGTGTGCGTGCAAGTGAAAATTTTGCACAAACGAGTACTTTTCCCTTAGATGGGATAGGACGGAAGCGGATGATTGATGAACCAAGGGAGATGATGACTGAAAGGTACCGAAGAAGGATGATCAGAAATAGGGAGTCGGCAATAAGATCAAGAGCAAGAAAACAAGCATAAGCTCTTTCCACTTGTTCTAACTTGCATCATTTATCTCTGCAGCAGTTTTGTTAATGTTCTTTAATGATTTCTTTTTTCAAACAGGCCTACAAGATTGAACTTGAAGCACAGATTCTTCAGTTAAAACATGAAAAGGCTGACCTCGGGCAACGATTGGTAAGTACCAAATACAGATGACAGCATAGTGCAATTTGTTAGCAAGTTTGTGTTGTGACAACTCTTTATCTGATACAACCTTTTTCTTGTGCCATGAACAGAAGGAGATGGAGAGGAAATATAAACTGCAGGTAATGCTTAAATCATTTAGTAACTAATTCATATTAATTTGTAACTATAATGTGGGACTGCAATCACTCCTCCGCATATAGTAGCTGTATCATGCATATTCACTTGCAACATACAATGGTTGTGAGACTATAAACATGGTTGTGCCATGAGGAGGTGCATGTGCCATATATAATACGTATTTTTTCAGCGACTAAAATGTTTTGTACTCGACAATTGAGCGACTCATGATTAAGCTTTAGGAATATGTTTCCGTTCATATTTTTGTATATTAACTAATGATGTGCCTTGTGAACAATATACAGCAATTGGAAGCTGTAACAAACGAAGCTCAGGCGAAAGCAAAAGAGAAACAAGGAACAATGAGGAGGACTTTCAGCTGTCCTTACTAAAACATAATCCGATGGCAGTGTGCTGCAATTGATAAAGTTGAAGAATATAGTCAAGTTCTCTTGATATTTCCATTTCCAGCTTTTCTTTTTCTGTCTGTTTTACAGTATATGATGTGTGTAATAGATGTGCGCTCATGAATTTTGAAGAACTTCTGTAAGAGTCATGTAAGGGGAAACTACAGCTACTAGCCTCCTTGGGACCGATAAATGTTATCTCTTCAATACAGAATAAGTGCAGTAGATCGAACATGAACTGCGAATTTTTTTAGTTACCAGAGCAGTGAAACTAATACAATTTTTTTTTACAAAGGAGTGCACAAAAGGAACTACGAGTTTCTATAGCCAGCTACCCACAGTATGTGCCATTCTTTTACAACTAATTATAAGTAATAACAAGGTTTTATTAGCTGTAATCTTGAAAAGTTCTAGACTGCTCAGCTGATAGCCTGATACAGTGTATCTCGACTCATTAAAATGAAATGCCCGATGATAATGAACCATACAAATATGCTGTTAAGAATGTCCTTCACCAGCTATTGTCATAAATGACTCGCAGCAGCCACACTTCCTTTTAGAGTTAGGGTTGAAATATATGAACTCTGACTTGAACATTAAATTGAAAGAAATCAGATAACGAATCTGCAGCAACTCCAGTGTAGAAATATTTATGATCAAAAACACCTGCCAAAAAGTCTTAAAAAGAGGTTTTACGATATCCTATATTTTTCCATGGAATGAAACACTGTCGACAAATAGATAAATATCATCTTCAAAAAGAAATCGCTAGCTATGTTACATGACTACATACTTGAGACATCACACATCATGACTGCTGCTTTCTCCTTTCCAACAGATGTTTGTTGTGACCTTTTACGACAACCTTAAAAATTAAATACAGCCCTGTACCACAGCCTCAGTTGTCTCTAAATCAAACCAAACATACTCAGGCCGAGGAGGGTGTAACAAAGGTAAATAGTCGCAGACCTTACTTCTACTCCTCCTAAGAATGAAGAGGTTTGAAAAACTAATAGAACACATACATAGATAAGAGTATCATATAGAAAATGAGAAAATAGACATTGTTGGAACCAGATATTTCCGAATAGGTCCTTCGGTCAACCTGCAAGATAAAAGAATGCGAGGGTGTTGACCCTCGATTCACCTCCGGCGTAAGAGTAAGTTTTCTGGTTGTTTAAATGATAGGGTAAAACGTAAAGAGATTGTGAAAGAGAATATTTAAGTAGTGATAATGAATTGTGTGTGTTGATTGTTGCTTACTCTCTTCCTTTTATATCCTTCGGATGTGGGTCCTATGAGGAGAGAACAGTTATACCCCACATTCTGAGGTGTCACTTGTCCATTGGACCGAAGCACCCAAGGGATCTCTATGTCTTGGATTCGGATCTCTATGTCTTGGATACTTAATTGGGGTGCACAGTTATGGGCTTAATATAGCTTATTGGGCCGATGGGCCTCCAACATGTCCCAGGGCTTCGGTAAGAGGTATCCTCGGACTGAAGGCCGAAACCAATAGCCCATCTTCGGATTACCTTTTCGGCTGCCTTTTTTCGGACATGGATGACAGCTATTGATGAGAAGGAGTCGCGTGGGGAGTCGCGTCCATTAATGATGACAGTTATTCCTGTCTTAAGATTTGTGCTTAAATCGTGACCGTTGAATTTGTAACGTCCTCTACTTTCAAGGGTCGTGTCTATTAAAACCTCAAAAAACCCCTTTGGCTGTTTTACTTTTCTCTTTTCACATCGGCTTCTTGGTAAAAAATCTCTTCTCAACCTCTCCTCCAAATTTAACGATTGGGAACGCGGGTTCGAAAGACATCGCTGCTCCAACTCCAATTGCGGTTCATCTTCAAACAAACTACCCCCAGGAACTCGACCTTATCTCCTACTGGACAATAAGTAAGTTCTTCTTCTTTCTTTCAAGATGTCTGTTAGTATGAAGATTCGCGTTTTTATTTTGTGCAAATGCATGTATGTTTGTATGTGTATATGTAAATGTAGTAGGGTTTTTTGGCGATAAGAGGTTTCTGGGGATATGGGTTTGAACCTTTTTGGGCGTTTAGTAGTTTTTTGTGGGTTTTCGTTTTTGTTTTGGGAATTTTTGGGGTAAGAACTTTCCTCGGTGTCCCCAATACTTAAGAACACCCTTCGGTTCGTATGAATCTGGGTTTTATTTGAAGGAATTTATGACCGTAGCGGAAGTGTAAATCACATTTACTTGCATAAAAACCTAATTAATCATGTATATAGATTTAAAAATTGTATGAACACAAGAAAAATACCTTGATAGCTTTCCTGGGATTGTTATGAATGTGTCTATGATTTCCAGCAATCACCCCTCAAGTGTGGAGTGCTCTAATGGTATCCACCAAGATCAAATATCATATAGTAGATTAAGAACAATTGAGAAAATTAATTAAATGGTTTGGAATGATTTTGATGAACTTCAAAAGCTCTCCATGATCTTCTAAACCTACTGGGATGTTTTGTGTTATGTGTTTGTGATATCCTCCAACTCTTGGATATGTTTGATATTTAAAGAAATAAAGTCTTTACTTTATCTAATTAAATAATCATTTAATAATTAAAACCCTTTTAATTATTAATCCCATTCTGAAAATAATTCTCTCATAAAATTTAATTTCTCAAACTAAATTTTGTAATTAATAATTATTAAGAACTTTTCTTAATTTATTTATAATCTATTAAATCTCATTTAATAAATTATAAATAATTGCTAATTAATTATTTATTCAATAAATAAATAATTCATAGCCATTATTAATTATTCTCATCATCTATAAATATTTAACCTTTTTATGGTGTGACCCTTTAGGTTCAATATTAAGCCGGTAGTAGAAATAAATAATAATAAACTATTTATTATTACTTATACGAATTACTAATTAATTCGTTAAATATAATTACATAAGTAATTAATATTTATTCTACATCGTGAGTGATACTTTTGAATATATCGCGACTATCCGGATAATATGAATTCATTGCTTAGAATATATAAAACCTATTCAGCAAATGGTTACCGTACAATCAATTCCTTTTACCCGACAATATCCCGATTAAATACAAGGCATGGATCGCGTGTCAAGCCTATTTAATTTAATCATATAATTTCTTATACATTATGTCTAGTTCATTTGAATTAGAAACTCTTTCTAACTTCAATTACTCTGGCCAGAGATTCCAGAACTAACATAGTAAGAACATCATAGGATATTCACTTTCTTTTACTGAAAGGGGTGGATTCTTTATCGATCGTTAACTATCTTCATATACAAATTCCTATACCCGGAATAGAACTAATGATTGTCCCTTGAGGACTTAGAACTAAACCAAAACATAGTTCATTGTATATAAGATTACTTTAACGGTCTCAAGTCTAAGGACACTTGTACCACCATCAACTTATGAACAACTATTAACACGTGAGTAAACTCCATTAGTCGTTCATTTGATCAAGTCACGTTCAGTGAACTTATTCTCCAATAAGCACCTACATACTAGCTATAGTGTCACCACACGAATGTTTATGAGAACAGACATCCTTCCGAGGAAGCAAGCATAGTATGTACCGATCTTTACGGATTGACTAACTCCCAATTAGTTATCCTACGATCGGGAACTATTTAAGTTTAGTGTTATCATCTTCTAGATCTCATTATTATAATCTCATTATAATTCTAGAAGCTTTACTCTAAACTATGGAACTTCTTATTTAAACACTTTAAATAGATAAAGCCCGTAATAAAAACAACAAGTCTTTTATTAATATAAATAAAATCAAATAAGATTACATGAAAGTATTTCCTAACCCATCACACATGATTGGGTTTAGGACAAAATACTATCATTATTCGGCCGATTGATCCAAGCCCTCTGTACTCGGTTACTGACCGAATAAGTTTTTTTCTCAAAGTTTTTCTTATTTTCCGAGTACATGGCTGACTCCTCTGTTTCCGAACGCAGGAGATGGCTCAATCAGGTGTGGTTCCTCCGTATTCGGCGATGGCGCATTTTGGCGATGAGTCAAAATTTCCAGCAGCCAATCTTCTTTCGGATATGTCCGAAGAAGAAGTTTTACACATGCATAGTAGATATGACTTCCCTGAACAATACGAGGCATATCAGGCCGAAGAAGATGACCTCGTCTATCATACCCCTGTTTCCCCTTGTCCTCATGGAAGTTTTAAAATAGGCATCTCTGAACGAGCCTTCCATTGCGGCCTTAGACTTCCTCTTCTTCCCATCATTAGGAGGTTCTTGATTCATACTAGGATAGCTTTAGGTCAGCTGGACCCGAATAGTTTTATTCATTTCAATGCTTTTCAAACTAGATGTATAAAAGCCGAGGTTGAACCCCGATTGGTCCTCTTTCTCCATCACTATGATATAAGGAGGAACCCTAAGTCGGCGGGCTTCTACACAATAGCCCGAAGATCTGGTCGGGCAGATTGGGCTGCCACCAACTCTAGTAATCATAACACGCATACTAAGTGGTTTTTCATAAGTGGTCCGAGATTAGATAATTACCGAGTATGGCGAGAAATAGAACCTCGGGTTTTGGAAATCAGCCCATACCGATTGAAGGAACAATCACTCTCTCCGTCTTGCTAGGAAAAGCACCATACACTGTAACGAAGGAAGCAAAATTCTACGTGGTTCGGGTTGACAGTCCATACAATGGAATCCTCGGGAGGCCAGCTTTATCTTCTTTTCAAGCCGTCTCTTCCATACCGCATCTAAAGTTAAAGTTTCCAACCGAGAACGGGGTCGGAGAAATGAGAGGCGATCAGAAAGCCGCACGGATCATAATTTTGGAAGACCTAGAGAGAGACAAGGACATAGAGATGACCGAAGCAGGGAAAAGAAAGAGGATCAACGATGACGCCGGAAGCAGCCATCAATTGCTGAATATTGAGCTAGAGAAATTCGGAATCGATTTATCTAGTCCGATTGCCGAACCGGCAACTGAGACCGAGGAGGTTGAGTTATACGTAGGCCAGTCGGGCAAAATGATCCAGATAGGCAAGAATCTAGATCCCGAACTGAAAGCGAGAGTCATCAAAGTCATTCGGGAATTTCACGACGTATTCGCTTGGAATCCCGAAGACATGCCAGGTTTAGACCCATCAGTCGCTAAACATTGCCTCAACGTGAAACCCGATGCCCAACCGGTGAAGCAGAAGAAGCGAAATTTCGCTACGGAAAGACAAAAGGTCATCCAAGCCGAAGTCGAAAAACTTCTAGAAGCCAAATTTATTGAAGAAATAGATTACCCCGATTGGTTGGCAAACGTGGTGGTAGTCAAAAAGTCAAACGGAAAGTGGAGAATGTGCGTCGATTACACCGACCTAAACAAGCATTGCCCGAAGGACCATTACCCTTTACCGAACATCGATCAGTTGATAGATGCCACCTCGGGCCATCAAATACTCAGCTTCTTGGATGCGTTCTCCGGATACCATCAGATCGCTATGAATGCCGAAGACATTCCCAAAACAGCATTCATTACACCGAATGGCACTTATGCCTACATCAAAATGCCCTTCGGACTAAAAAATGCAGGGGCAACGTTTCAAAAGATGATCAACAAAGTCTTCAAAGCCCAAATAGGCCGAAACATGGAGTGCTACGTGGATGATATGATTGTCAAATCCTTGTTTGGAGATCATGCCGAAGATTTGAAGGAATGCTTCGAATATTAGAAATGTCCCTTTGATATGTTTAAACATTTATATTTAAAAATACGTCCTTCGGGATGTTGGAACCAGATATTTCCGAATAGGTCCTTCGGTCAACCTGCAAGACAAAAGAATGCGAGGGTGTTGACCCTCGATTCACCTCCGGCGTAAGAGTAAGTTTTCTGGTTGTTTAAATGATAGGATAAAACGTAAAGAGATTGTGAAAGAGAATATTTAAGTAGTGATAATGAATTGTGTGTGTTGATTGTTGCTTACTCTCTTCCTTTTATATCCTTCGGATGTGGGTCCTATGAGGTGATGAGGAGAGAACAGTTATACCCCACATTCTGAGGTGTCACTTGTCCATTGGACCGAAGCACCCAAGGGATCTCTATGTCTTGGATTCGGATCTCTATGTCTTGGATACTTAATTGGGGTGCACAGTTATGGGCTTAATATAGTTTATTGGGCCGATGGGCCTCCAACAGACATCAATATTAAAAATGTAAAATGCAGCAGGTACTAAATTAATAACGGATAAGGAACCTGTAGAAAACTCCGTACTCTATTGCAATTTACTGCATCGATTCGACTAGAGAACAATCAGCTTAACTCTATTGCAAGGGATGATAACGTAGTCAAATCTACAGCTCACAAGCAATCGAATACTCAAAATACTTTCACTCATGGTGGTAACATAGCAGGTAGGTACTAAAATATAGCAAGATTACAAGAGTACAACTAAATATAGCAGGCATCTAACGTGGCTAAAGATTACAATATAGACTTTCATGCATTTTATACAAGTGTATGCAAGTATAAAAAATAAAAGATAATGAAAACAATAAATACGCATCCCCAGCATGCATGTACCATTAAATACACACATTCTTAATATGCGTATATGAACAATCATTTTGAATCATGTACTGCAGATCATCATTTTGGGCACACATGTACGAAATTAAGAAATAAAGGATTTTTCTTGGAAAAATAAAAGATATAAAGGATTTTTCATCGCATATATAATAAGTATAACAATATTGTGCTAAGTAAAAAATAAAGCTTACAGATAATTGTGATAAATATTAGAAATGTCCCTTTGATATGTTTAAACATTTATATTTAAAAATTGTAAAATGATTTGATTCTTTTATGAAGAGAGGATAAAAACATTTTAGCCCATTATTCATGAAAATAATATAAATATTTTTTTCTGAGTAGGAAATAATATAATTATTTAGTTTTAATTTTTCAACCACTTTTATTAAATTCAAAGATATTCCAATTATATATTTATCACATGAACAATATTCATCTTCATGCTCATCTCATGTGGATCAATTTCTTTTATTATTCATAATCACATCTTGGTGTCTAAACATATATCGGTACACATTTCACTTATGTATTTAACATGTTGATATCTTGAAAAGTACATTTTGAATTAAATTTTGGTGAATAAATTGCCAAAACTTTACATTTAGTTATTTTTGTACATTTATTCACAAAGTTATGCATTTTTTTAATAAGCAGGTCCATAATAAAATTGCTATGTAAAATCTATACAAGACACTACAGACACACATAAGTCATTAGACTTGTCCCCTTATCCAGTTCCGAGTCTTTGCCCAATTCTATTCGGATATAATTTTCTTAGTTAACTTTTACTTGATTTTGTTTGGGTTTATTAATTGATTTGATTTATCAAGCTTAATTGATGAGAGGAATAACATTAGCCTTTCTCCTTTCACGTACATGATCATGTCACTAATTATAAAATGTGGAGTCACATATTTATTTCTTAAAATTATCTGACAATTTTGTTGCTTTTTAATGTTGAGGTCTTGATTAATTATGGATAAATTCCAAAACTTTCACAACAATTCGCTATCAATTAAATAAATAAACCAAAATGGCAATAAATTTTGCTATTATATAATAACCGAAACATTAAAAATTTTGATACCTGTTTTTTGGTACTTCATATTTTTACTTAATTACCTTACTTATATATTAGTATATTTTAACTTAAATACCCTTACTTATATTTATCTATACTATTATATTAAAGTCAAAATATTAAAAGATATGAAAAAAAAAATAATCATAAATAACTAATCAATTTCTTTTTTTATATAGAGCATGTTACCTTTTATATTTTTTTAATAACTAATCAATTTTCTTTTTCAGATAAAACTTACCTGTTATATTTAATAAATTATTACAATTACTAATAACTTATCGATTACATTTTTCAGATAAATATATTATCTTTTCTATATTTTCTTATTAAAATCCCACTTTTTTTTTAAAATACCACGGGTAACATATACATAATTATTATAAATAAATTATATCATTTAAAAATTTTGAATCTACAAAATTCGTATTTTAAAATTCTCAAATACAAATTAATAAGAAATTATATAATATTAAAAAAAATTCATACATTACACGGGACTAATATGAAATATAATTAGGAAACATAAAAAGTGAGACATCAAAAAAAACACGTAAAGGATACAAAGAAATATGAAACAAAATTCAGAAACTTACCGAGAAAAAAAATGTATAAAATTAAATTATTAATGAAAATATAATAACAATAATAATAATAATAATAATAATTTTTTTTAAGTTACAACTTACAAATGAGTATCTGGTTGTGGAATGAACGAGGATTTCATGACCTGGATCGACAAAAAATATACCCTTCTTGGCTACTCCAACCTTACTTACAATACAATAATAATAATTTAAAAAGAAGAACACAAAAGTTATACAAAGAAGAGCAGCAAGAATGAGACACGTACTATCTTAGCTTTCTCCCCATTTTCGAAATCTAGCATTACTTAATTTTTAAAAATTATTCTATTTTTGTCCATATTTTTCTAAGTATGGGCCCACGTCTCTTGATTAAAAATCTTGTGTAAATTTATACATACAACCACACACATTCACTTTCAACCCTTTTCTTCTCTCCAGTTCAGGTATAATCTTGTTCGCTTTTATTCGATTTATATTCCTGCGTTTCTTATTGTTGTTTAATTGTTTGGTCAATTTTGTTTTATCAAGTTTAATTGATGATGAATAATTGCATGATCATGTCATTCCCTGAATTATTATTTGTGCTGTCACAAACTTATTTAATTGTCTGCAATTATTTGTTTTATTCTTGTTTTTTTTTGGATTTTGAGTTCTTGCTTGATTATGGATAAATTGTGTGCAATTATAGGTTTATGTGTGTGTATTATGAGCATTGCTCTATAGGGTTGTTAATGTTACCGGAAATTAGTTATGTCCTTAGGTTATGTTAGTTAGCGGGTTTGTAAAGTGTCAGGAGGGAGGATACAGATGGGTGAGAGAAGAAACGGAGGATGGAGGAGCAAACTTCTTCCTAATTATGTATATGCAGACTTATAAATTATTATGTGTTTGTGTGTATGAATTGATAAGGAAAAAGAAAATCTGGCCGGGGGTGATAAAGATTAAATCTTAAATCTTAGAATGGTGAGTGTGAAAGTGTGAATTGATAAGTAAGAAGAAAATGATTAGCAGGGTGAAAAAGATTAAATCTTTATTCGTAAAATGATGAGTGTGAAAGTGCGAATTAGTAAATAAGGTGAAAATGACAGGAGGGGTGATAAAAATTCAATCTTGATCCCGAAAATGGTGAGTGTGAAACTGAGATTTGATAAGTAAAGATTCAATCTTGATCCTTAAAATGGTGAGAGTGAAGCTGCGATTTGATAAGTAAAAAGAAAATTACAATGGTGGTAATAAAGATTGAATCTTGATCCTAAAAATGGTGAGTCTGAAACTGTGAGTTGATAAGTAATAAGAAAATGATAATGGGGGTGATGAATTTTCAATTTTGCCACAAAAATGTTAGAGGGGGTGATGAAGATTCAATCTTGATCCAGAAAAATAGTAGTAGTGGTGATAAAGATTCATTCTTGATCCATAATACGATCAGCGTGAAACTGTGAATTGACAAGTGAGAAGTAAATGATAGTCGGGGTGATGCAGATTCAATCTTATTGAGAAGATGGATAAAATTTGGGAGGAGACATATTAATAGAAATTAGGGAGAAACTAGAAAAGGCCAAAAGGGTATTGAAAGTTCTTTAGAACTCAAACTGGATTGTGTGTTTTATTTTTGTCTATTGTGCTTTTATCTTCTCTCTACTGCTCACTTCTACTCAAAAGGGCATTCTTGCACACTCTGATTATGCTTTAATTGAAAATTTTGCAATTTATCTTCTACTTAGTTACAATTGTTTTGATCTTATATACAAATAAATGAGTTTGTTCCAATTGACACAGTCTCAACCTAATTATTTTTGTGGGGATCAGGTTTCATTAAATTTTTTGATATTTTATAATTTCGTTAGGTTTATCATCACATATATGAATTGATAATTTTATTGCAGGATTTGTGATTGGTTTAATTGATACCTTGAGATTGTGATTGATTTATTTATTATTTTATTTTTTTCTCTATTGGAGTTTGGCAAGCAATGGAAGATCTCTTTGAGAAGTTGCAGCAAAGTGTCATTGATGAGATTTCAAAAACAAGAAATTTTGTCTCTGACGAACTCAATGTTATCAATGAGAAGATTGAAAGTTTAAATATTGGGAATGCTCAAAATGAACAAGACATGGTATGGCTTCTTATATGATGTGATGACCAATAGTTTTTTTTTTGTATTTCTTTTATGTTTTGTATTAATATTATATTATATTCCTCGGGGTATAGCTGATTTCTTGCGTCATTTGGCAGTTACATGTTATTCATTGTCTTGAGATTTCCTCTCTTTTCCTCTATGTATATACACATATCTATGTGTTTGTATATCTGTTGTGTTTTTGTATATGAAATTTCCCTCTTTCTTACTTTTTTAACTTGTTTTTATTCTCTATATGTATCTATGTATCTATCTGGCATCTGCTCAAGTATTAAGAGTATGAAAAGGATATAATTTGTGGATTATTACTTTTTTTCTTATAAACACCTTTTTTATTTCCTTTTTTCAATGTAACATACACAAATTTAGGAAGTTCAACAATCCCATTACAATCAAAGCATGCACCGTGATTTGATTTCTCATTGTGTCAAGTAATCCCTCCCCATCTAACCACTAAGTCATCAGTTATAATCAATTATAATAACAATTATATTCTTAAGTTTGTCGTTAATGCAAGCAGCGGTATCATCAAGAATCTTTTCCTTTTGGCCATGGATTTCTTTTGGTAAATAGTACATCGATGGACATTACCCGTGAACAAAAACAAGTAGCACGGATTTGGAAATCAAAGCTATGTCAACTAGCGATTAGTTTATCATCTCATATATGAACGAAATGATATTATTAAAATAAATGTGATGGAATTGATATTAGGTTTAGTTGATATTTTAAGATTCAAGATTGTGATTGATTTTTTTTGTATTGTTGAATTGTAGTATTTTTCCAGGAAAATGGAAGATCTCTTGAAGGCGTTGAAGCAAACTGTCGTTGTTATTGATAAGATGTTAGAACCACGAGCTATTTTCTCAAGAGAACTCAAGGTGATTAATGAGAAGATTGAAAGTTTAAAAGATGGGAAGATTGAAACCAAAAAAGACATGGTATGGGATTTCATTCATTAACATGTATGTGATGAGTTGTAGTTTTTTCTTTATATTTAATTTTATTATTACTTATTGGGTGGGTTAGAGCTGAATTCTTTCGCCCGTCATCTTAGCATAATGTCAGACTTTGCATGAGGAGCTTCTATTTAGCAACTATATATGTATGTATATATTTGTATCAATTTTATAATAAGGTATATTTTTTTCATCGTTACTTTTTCACTCCATCTATATTGTGACTATATGGCTAACCATGTACCTGAATTTTAAGATGTCCACCATGCACTACATTGATAAAGGTGCTTTCAAGTGTGTTTTTTATTTTGAAGTCAAATATAAATATTATTGAATTCAGCTTAAGTTGAGTTAAATGGAAACTAAATTGTAACCTACAAATCTCTAAATTCTTTAACCCGTGAAATTGAATTGCACTTTATTTTGGTTCGAATAGAACTATTACCTCTCGCGCTTTATTTCTATCTCCATCTTTGCCTTTTATGTTGTATCTCTTCCACTTTATTTTCTTTTGTCTAATGAGGTTTTTTTTTTTGATTGGTTAAATATGGAATTTATAGTTATTGTTCTAATTTGTGATTTTATTGCAATGAACACTACTTATTTTGTTTTGATTGAGTTTCATTTTAAAATTTGAAAATTTTATTATCTGTTTAATCAACGATTTTTATAATCTCATTATGAATTGATGATTTTATTGCAATAGATGACATAAAACCGAGATTAGGTTTTATTAGTACTTTGAAATTCTCTTTCTCTTTTGTATTGTTAAGTTGACGTTCGATACAAAGGCAATGGAAGATCTCTTAAAGGAGTTGCAGCAAAATGTCATTGATGAGATGTCACAAACACGAAGTTTTGTTTTGAGAGAACTCAAAGTGATTAATGAGAGGATTGAGGATTTTAATGTGGAGAACGCTGGAACGTACTTGGGCATGGTACGGTAATTTATTTTCGACGTGTATATGAAGAATTGTTTTATTTTTAGTTTTGATATTAATATTATTTATATAGATGGGGGTAGAGTTGATTTTTGGTGTCATTATAGCATTATGTCATTCATTGTATTCATTAATCATTTTTAGGAAAGTTCCCGTTATTACTAAATGACATCGTTTTTATCATTTAGGGACATGTTTGACCCCTTTATATGATAGTTTAACGCCACCAAATTTTTCTTAAACAGAAAGATCATAGTTCTACAATTGAGTTAAAAAATGCCATTGGACCTAAGGTTTAAGTTTTAACACATATATGACCAGGTTTTAACATGTTTAAAAGATGTCACTGGACCTAAGGTTTTAACACATATATGATTTTTGGTAATAACTTAATACATGAATTGGTGCTTTAACATGCGTTTCTTAGATTTGTTAACATTGAAAGGAAATATAAAGTCGAATCGCGAAAAATCTTGGCATAGTGGACATTTTATGGAGTTACCCTGCCAACTTTTCTTTTCGTACTTTACATTTTCGCTATAATTGGAGTCCTCCATTAGCATACCCATAGAGCATTATGTTCTTAGCATAGACCTAGGTCTGTAATAGGAGCTTGGCAAGCTGGTTATCTAATAAGTAAGTTCTAGTATTTTTAAACGAGTCGAGGTAGGTGCTCAAATAAGTTGAAGGAACTCTGACCGAACTCAACTCATTTTGTGTTTACTTGTGAGCTAATCGAGCCAAGTTTACTCGCGATCTCAACAATTAAAAACTATATGTAAAATTTTTAATTTACTTTCAATTTTTAAGTAATAAAAATAGATTTCTGGTGATAAACTTTTTGTAATTATAAATGAGCTTTAAGTCTAGCTTTATTCGAGTTCAACTCATATTTGGCTTGACTTGTTTAACTAAACGAGCTTGAACTTGGATCATATACATGCTCGAGCTGCTCGCACAATTATAGCCTTACATACATCTAATGAATCTTTTTACAGGAGTTTTTGGACCATTATGTTAAAGAGGGCTTAATTGGAGAAGGGAGCATGGGAAGAGTACACAGAGTTCGTGATCTTAAAACCGGGAAAATATATGCAATGAAATCCATGGGCTTGGATGAAAATCATTTAAATCCAAAAGTGGCTCGAGAGATATCAACACTTTTTGAAATTGAACATGACAATATTGTGAAGTTGGAGAAAGTACATCCCTCCCAAGGTTCCTTGTATCTCATCATGGAATACTTGGGTGACAATTTGAGTACTATTATACAGAAAGGGGGGAAAATCAATGTTAATATTGCGAAGGTGAGAAAACGAAACTTTTTGATATCTACATTATCATGATAATTCTGCAAGCACTTCACTTAACTAATTGTGTTATTATCTTCATATTTAGGCTTGGTTGAAGGAGATTTTATTAGCTATTGATTTCATTCACGATAGAGGTCTAATTCATTGCGACTTGAAGCCTGAAAACATACTTATTGACTCCGGCCTAAAACTAAAGATTGCTGGTTTCGGTTCAGTGAGGAGGATTTTTGATGATATAGTGTTATCTCCGGTAATAATTAGACAATACTATGGATGCCTACATAATTATAAATTACACCATGTTTATATGACATTTGCTTCTTTTTTTAGGTGACTACCACCCCTTTTAGGGCTCCTGAACTGCTTCTGGGATGTAATGGATATGGTAAGCCAATTGATATATGGGCAATCGGTTGCATCTTTGCAAAAATGGTGGAGGGGAAGAGTCTTTTTGGCTCTGAAGATAAATCAGTTACTGACATCAACATTTTACACGAGATATTCAGGTATTTAGTTGCTTAGAAACCATTCGGTTAATTTGCATTTGTTTGTTCAATTTTAACCGTTTAATCTAATATCAATTGAAGAAAAATCGGCACACCAAGCCAGGAAAGTTGGCTACGCTCTTTGTCAAACTTCCCAAATGGTGTGCATCAATACCCTGAGGTGAACTTCTTTCAACCCCATTTTAATTTTCATCTTGAGACTAAATAAAATTTGACTTGACATATATTTTTCCAGGCATCTGAAATTTTGCCTAACCTTGATGCGGTTGGTAATGATTTGATCAAGGTATAAATACAACCCATTGTTCATATGTATTCAACTTTTCTTCTCTATTAACAATAGGCTGACTCTATATATATTTTCGTAAAGAAAATGCTTGCAGTTGACCCATTGGAAAGGATTACGGCTGGAAACGCTCTCAAGCATCCGTACTTTAAGGTATAACTACTAGTTATAATCGATCAAGCATATTCTTATCATTTAATCTTTGTTATGGTAGTTATTTGAAAACATCTCAAATTAGAATTAAAACCAAATCAAACTAATATTCCCAATTTATCCCCCTCGTAGAGCCAGGTTTATGTACTCAGACCTTACTTCTACTCATTTAGAGATTGTTTTCTCAAAGACCCCTGGCTTAAATATAACAAGTAGTAGTGACAAGAACATTTTATGTATTAATATACTATTAACCACCTTTTTTTTCTTTGTACATACTATATCGGACAGTATAATCTTGTGCATAATCCTAATGGTTGTTATTATATTTGGGTGGGCTGTTTTGCTAGCTGTCTGTTGGAGGGATCTACTAGTTTAAGCTTTAGATTATCTGGGGGGGATGTGATGTGAGATTTATTTGTTTTAATTCCATATTATGTTGTCTGCTAATGAAATTGGTTCGAGGCTGCTATATGAGGGCTCTCTTTTTGTGGAGTAGTGTAGAGAATTTATCTTTATTATTATGTACAACAAAGTGGGTGTTTGTCATATGTTTGAGCTCGGGGGTGGTAGTTTTGTCCTTTGTAGAGGTATCCCATTCATTTTAATGTTTAAGTGCATTCTAACTGGTTATAGTTGTGAATTATAAATTGAGCTGGAGGTGTTGGCTTTTGGTTTCCCAAAATCACGATCAGTTGGCAGTTATTGGAATGGTGTGAGCAAGTATTGGGGTAGTGAGTGTTATTTATTGTACTACTCATCTCCAGTGTTTGGATCTACTCGGTATTTTGTTTTGCGAAGTAGTGCTGATGCATTATTAGGTGTATTCTTGGAAGAATTATATGGAGTACTGGGGTTTCTTCCTGTTTTCTGTGATCCCATGTTTGCTGCAAGATTGTGGATACATGGCTCGGTTCTTGACAGTTATTTATATTTTTAGATCACTTTATTTCGGGGCTGGTTAAGGTTAATTTTTTTTTCTCTTGTTATGCTTGGGTCATGTTCTACATCCTAGTAGTGAGATAGAATTCTAGTCTAGTAGTGAGGATGTGCCTATTAGTTCTCCTTTTGACTTTTGATGGTTTTTACTTTGTTGGTTGGGGTTTCGGGTCAAACGTCTTTGTTTGCATATGTTTAATTTTTTTTCTCTTGTTATGCTTGGGTCATGTTCTACCTCCTGTTGGTGAGATAGAGTTCTAGTATAGTAGTGAGGATGTGCCGATTTTTTTTTTTTTGTTGGTTGGGGTTTCGGGTCAAACGTCTTTGTTTGCATATGTTTACTTTTTTTCTCTTGTTATGCTTGGGTCATGTTCTACCTCATGTTGGTGAGATAGAGTTCTACTATAGTAGTGAGGATGTGCCAATTTGATTTATTTATTTTTTTGTTGGTTGGGGTTTCGGGTCAAATGTCTTTGTTTGCACATGTTTAATTTTTTTCTCTTGTTATGCTTGGGTCATGTTCTACCTCCTGGTGGTGAGAGTTCTAGTCTAGTAGTGAGGTTGTGCCAGTTAGTTCTCCTTTTGATTTTTTTTTTTGTTGGTTGGGGTTTCGGGCCAAACGTCTTTGTTTGCATATGTTTTCTTTGTTATTTTGCATCCAAAAAGGAAGGCCGAACGATAGCTCCCACTCGTGTCGGATCACCTCAAAAACTTGTTTTAAATACTTTTGTCGTTTCTGATTACTAATATGCTGATTACAAATATGCTCCTCTGTGAACCTCTCTCACTCGCTCTCTGCTTCTCCCTCTTCCCCTCTCGCTCTCCCTCCCTCCCTCCCTCTACCCCTCTCCTTTTACATTCATTTTTTGGTAAGCTATGCCTAAATGTAATTTGAAAGTTGCAACCATATATTAGTATTTTACGTTTTCAACTGTTTTATGATTATCTGCTTTTTTTACACCGTTTACTTTCCATAACATATTACGCTCCTATACTGATAGTTTTAGTGTCTTTATACTCATGTTTATATTTGAGATTTCTTTTTCCGAGATTTGATTTCTTGCTGTGAGACATGCATAGTATAAATAATGACATGAAGGTGGTTTATGGCTACTGCTTATACTAGTAAATTCTATTTTAGCAGAATTTTCTTGTGCTGTGTATGTTCCTCTGATTCTCATAATCTCATTTAATTTTATTAACCTCTTTGATCTGATTAATTGATGTTCCCGCTGCTGTCAATGTTGTGAAGGCTGGTGATGTTTCCGTGGGTGAAATTGCTTAAGGCGAAGGCAGTTCGTATGGGGTGATTTCGGCTTTTACTTCTATTGTGAACAAGAAAAGTTAGGATGAAATAGCCTAATGCTCGTTGTTCCCCTTTCTTTTTTCAGATTGCTATTCTGTAAGCTTCCCCCTTAATCGATGGTCCGAGATGTAGTCACTAAACCATGGATATGTTGTTACCTAGTTTAAGTAATTTGATAATTTAGCAAAGTGACTCTTTGACTGCTTTGGACAGTGGACAAGAGAATCTATGTTGTGATATTGCATACTTTTATCATGAACCGGAATATTCATTTATTTAGTTGAGTTTCGAAAAATGGAGAAACTTTTGATTTAATGTAAATGATATGCTTACTTTCATTTATCCGTATTTTTATTTTAGCTTTCATGAACCATATCAAATTACAAAATTGAGAGTGATTTAAAAGTTGGTTCACAAAACTCTATAATATAAATAAACTTATATCAAATATGAAAGTGGGAGGGATCAGTGTTACACCTAGAAGCATGTAGCAGTTTTATAAAATCTATGATCTGCGGTTTAACCATCTGTTGAAAGTTATAAAACAAGAACAAATTTGTTTCTAAAACTAAAAGCATTATCTAGTAATAACTAATTATTATTTCATAAATGCTAAACATGAAAATTTTGTATAAAATACTGTAAGTGAAGTGTTCTAATATATTAATAAAATAATTAGATTGTGATTGTCTGGAACCCACTTCTTTGGTCTAGACTATACAGGGATTAGGTTGAAGGGCTGTTTCTCTTTTCTTTTTTATTTTCTGCTGATTAAGAATGCCTCAACTTCTATTTTTAGGGAATTATTGAACATCAAATGAGCTCATATTTGCTTCTTCTTTTTTGTGTTTATTTTTGTTAATCTCATGGAGAAAGTCTATATCAATATTCTGTTAGAAAATGATTCAAATTCAGTTTGATGAGTTATCTTAGCAGTTCTTATTTTTCTGTTTTCTTACTTTTTGAATTATAGATTGGTGATTTGAACTACTAGGAAACTAAGTCCATTATTTTAGCTTGGTAGTTGGCTAAATTTAGGAGTTTATAGTTCTTGTGCAGCCCTGTGTTTGATAGTTTGATGAAAAACAAAGTAAAAACGGGGGAAAACGATTAAAAACAGGGGAGTGATGCTTCGAATTAACAAAAACAACGATACAGAAAATAAGAAATAAAACTGATAATTTTTTGTTTTTTTATTACACTAACACATCAAACATAAAAATTTAGATCTACACTTAAGAATTATGAAACCCACAATAAAATGGTGATTTAAAGAGGCGCAACTACGAATTAAAAATTAAGAACAAGAAATTAAAATTTTGTTACTTTCAACTCCAAGTGGTTAGCATTTCGCTACTTTGTCCACTAATCGGATTTACGAAAATAATGAAAGCGATATAACATAAACGAGAGAGCAAGACGAGAAAATAAAGGAAACTTGAAATTGCATTAAACTTAAAAGGAGTGTACACAAAATTTAGAACTACAAAACAAGAAAAGAAAGAAATTTATAATACCCTAAAACTATACTTAAATCTAGTAGTGATTTACAAGGGAGTAATGGGGTATTTATAGGATAAGAATTAGGGTTAAAGGGTGTGTTGGGTGAACCTCCACCATACACATGTGAAGTGTGATGGAGTAATCCTAGCCATCCAAATGATTTCTTCCTCATTAAGCATTCCTTTTTGCGCCAAACTCTTAATTCTTTTTCCCTTCTTTCATCTTTGTCCTTTTTCTTTCTCTTTTGACATTCCTTGCTCTTTATTTCTTTATTTTTCCATTTCTTTACTTTCTCTTGATATTCCTGAAATCCAACAAATTAATTTATTAAAATACGAGTTCAAACAGCAAATAGGCAATAAAAATATGTAGAAATATGCACTTATCAATGGATCTCTCATGTGCTAATATGAATAAAATAATGTCATTTTAGGATCTTGTTAAGGATATGTAGCATTACTCATGAATGAATGGAGAGGTAAACGACATCTTTTAACCCATTATATCGATCACACATCCAATATTATTTACTATATTTCAGATGATAAACCCTTTTTAAAAGAATAAACTAGTGTAAAGCACGGGACTCTATGTGAACCCCTCTAATTTTATTTTATGGAAGAAGGTGGAGGTTGGTTTATTAATTTTTGGACTGAAAACTCGTAACTTTGAAATTGTAATATGTGTAGTGATATGTGTTAAGTGAATGTCAATAAGAATTGCATAATATATATAGATGCTAATAATATTATTGAGTATGATGTACAAGTTCGAGTTATGAGTGGGGAACGTGTAATTATAAATTTGAGAGATTAAGATGATAATATTTGTCTTTCCATAGTGATAGGTACTATTTTTCATATTAGAGAAAAATGAGCCTGAGGTCGTCTCAGGGATTTCTCCTGAGGTTATAATATAAATAGCTTATAAATTAAGTGGTCCCGCAGGGGCATTTTTGTAAATTTTAATTTTTTCTTAGTAAATTTACCTAAACACCCTTAAATTTGTATTGAAAAGCTTTTAACCCCAAAGAGAACTCTGAGGTCATTCTTAGGCACACGAATCCCTTTTATATTAGTACAATTACAATCGTTCACAATTAGTCGTAAGAAGTAACATACTCATTGGAAACAATATTAAACACAACATTATGATGATATTACTGAGAAGAGGGAAAGTAAAAGTATGAAAACTACACTATTAAACATAACACTTTGATGATATATGTGTTAGTATGTTCTCAAAATGGAACAGACTCATGTAGCTATTTACAATATTGCTGCAGTTCATTTACCTACTTTCAACTTACTACCTCTCGATCAACTTATTACCTTCTACTAGTCTACATTCTAAAAAGGTAGATGGATCATAGGAGGAGGTGTTTGGGATATCTTAAAATATGTAATTTATAATTTAAATAAATAAGTGTTATATAAGTGATAAGTAAAATAAGACTTATAAATTATACAAGTATTTGGATAAATTTACTTATAAGTTGCTGAAATATTAATTAAATTAAATTAAAAAATATTAATTATTTAATATAATAATCTCAATACATGCATATGACATTTATAAATACAAATGTAAAAATATAAAATATTAAAAAAATAAAAAAGAAATCAAGTAATAAAAAATAAGTTGAGAAAAAGTACGTGTTACTAACTTTCAACTTATCAATATATAAACTATAAGTTGAGCTAATAATTTATGTAAACAAACATCCTTCATAAATTGAAATAAACTTATAAACCGTATGGCTTATAAATTGCTAGCCAATCAGACCCATAGTTGGATGCAGAAAGTAGAAAGAATAAAAAGGTTGGAAAGGGATAAACAAATTAATTGATACCTAGTGGAAAAGTGGCCTGGCCCATTTAGAAGTATAGATTAAGTTAAAGACTAGGCGCCCGGTTAATAATTTTTTTTTAACTATTGTAAATAATAAATTAATTAAAAAATTAATAGGTATTATAAAAATTTCCTTAAAAATGTTAGTTAAAACAGTTTGTATGAATTATTAGTTGGAATAATACTCTAATTATATATCAAAAAATTTAATAATCTTAAAAATATTTTAAACATGCAAAATAGCAATTATAATATTAAATATAACTAAATAACATTTTTAAAGCCGAAACCCCTCTCATAATATATGCTCAATAAAAGTATAAGAATTTATATAATTAGAATATTAATTTATTTTGACATAATATAATGAAACAACATGTGTACAATATTTTGACACAATAAAAAATGACGCAATGTGAATATTTTTAAATCGTTAAGTTACATAAAAAATAATCTTAATTTTATACATATAATTAATATTTGATATTGAAATAATAATTATAATGCTCAAATAAAGTTTGTAATAATTTGAAGTAAATTTAATATATATATATATATATATATATATATATGTGTATTTAATAAGTGTAATCAATGATTATAAATGTCATAAGATGCCATAAAGAGTTATTTAATGCTCGAAAAGATTTTTATTAAAAAAATCAAAAAAACGACAATTCAAAAAAATTACCTTAAACGCTTCTGGTAATTTCCGATCTCCAGGCATTATAATATATATAGATAGTGATGGAAGACGAACTTGTATGCAAACAATTGCAAGATTCGGGAGTTATTGGTTCGTTGTATAATATATTTAATTTTTATTGGATGACATTCTTTATTAAAAAATGTGGTATATGACATAAGATATGTGCAATTTGTCATGATCAATTTTTGTACTAAAAAAGTTGTTTGTTAAAAATGATAATTAAAATGATACTTTTTTTCAGAAAAAACTTAAATTTTAAAATAAAAACAAAATAAGTAATGCAATTTTAGAAAACATATACACAAAAATATTTGGAGTGTCTGAATAACTTTACAACTTTAACTTCTTACATGCATCTCCGACTAATAAACCAGTTCTCCAATAAAAGTAGGGTGTTATATACACACTCTAAAATTATGATTGCACATTCTTAACAATTTTTGGACTAAATTATCCTTGTTGTTCCTTTATATCCTACTAATATTTCATTTCTTTATTGCTCTCAATCTCTCCTTTATCCAACCGACTTTTACTTTTTTTGTACTTGTTTTTTTATTAGACTTCTCACCTTATTATCAGTTTTTAAATAATGATAATTTGATTATCATTTTTCTATTTATAATTTGCCTTTTTTACTTCTAATTTTGTAAAGGATATTAAATTAATAAATATAAATCAAAGAACGATTTAATATCTTTTCACGAGTAATATGATTTGCATATTAAAATTGTAATATATATTTAGTATAGGCGTTATTTGGATCATCAATAGGTTATGAATGTGGTGGTAATTTAATTAAATTAGATAGATGTTATGTAGTATTCTTATATTAAACAAAAATATATGTAAATTTTTTTTTATCATATTTTAGGAATTTGTTAATATTTACATTACTTAAATTAGGAAGAAGAAACGAAAATATCTAAAATAATATAATGTAATATTTTAATATTGCAATTAAATTATCTTCGTGTATATATATATATACGAAAGTTTTTTGAGTTGAGAAACGTTGTTGATATACGTAATGAAATAAGGGTAGTTTAGATTAAACAATATTTGAGAAAATGACCAAAATAACACAAAAATACCATCCAGCAGTCCAAAATAATGATTCGCGTGAACAGTGCCCAAAATAACGACGAGACTACGCATTGGCGGTCCGCGTAGCCGTGATACGCATTTTCAGATTGCGCATCTAGGGTAACGCATCTCCCAGATGCGCAATGACGTCAGCTGACGTCATTATTACACTTGCAGTTCCGGAGCTCCGGCGAAGCAAAAATTGCCATTGCAATCGCCTCCTTCCGTTCTCCCATATCCAGCAACCTCTAGTCCTTTTGAGAACATCAAAATGATGGCCGGACCTTTCTCTCCCCTTCCCCCAGATTTTTAGCTGTTGTTTGGCCCCGCAGGAGCGTGTATAAGTAAATTTGAAAGACTAATCGGAAAAAAACTTCGATTTGGGGCTTATTAATTGGGCAAAACAAATTGAAAACAAATGGTACAGGCTTGTAGAGGGGGAGAAGATGATCAGTTTCGTATGTAATATGCAAGTGAAAGATGCCGGAAAAGGATCGAACGAATTGGTCAAAATATGATCGGAAATCGTCACCGGTCGAAGGCTGGGAAGACGATGAACAGTAATTACCATACGCATCTTCAAGATGCGTATCATCTCCCACGCATGATCAACATGCGTAACCTCAGCACTATTCATTAAATCCAAAAACGAATTTTACACAATTCATGAATGTATGGAATACGTATATCATGACTACGCAATTTGCAGATGCGTAAGCCCTGTACGCATGCCGCCAATGCGTAGTTATTTCGTTATTTTGGACACCTTTTTCGGAATTCGTTATTTTGGGCACTAAACTTTATAATTTGATTATTTAGAACTTTCACCCACAATATTTAGGATGTGCAACTATAAATTTAGGAGGTGCATATATCAGTATCCTAAATATAATAGGCTGCAATAATACACTTCTTCCTCGAAAATTAAATCACGTCCCCACAAAGTGGATCGAATAATCATCCATCCTATATTGCGTAGTAGATCACTCAATTCTCAACACCATGATATATGATATTTTTTTAATTTATAAATTGGCAAAAAAGTTATCAATTAGTCGATTATCGATTATTCATGTAATACGTCAACTTTCTTATGATTATCAGAAATCCGTTTCACTAATAACAAAAATAATCGATAATACATTTCTGAAAAATTGAACACTTCTCTCAAGAAAAAAGAATTTTAAAACAATTTAAAGACTCTCTGTTCAAATTCGGACAGTAATAAATGAATCAAAACATGTAACCAAGTAGAAGTAGTGTTATAAAAATTGTTTGACTTTTCAAAAATTGTCATTAAGTTATTAAAAAATATTTGATAGATTTAATTTTTAAAATTCAATTTATCGTTATGAAATATTTTTAAATGGTATATCATATTATAAATTACATTAATTTATTAAATATTATTAAAATATTTAAATTTATCCAATTTTTATTCCAATCTATCATTTTAATAAATTTCAATTTACCGATAAATTACTATTACGTACCTAAATCAATTTATTTCGATTTTTACGTAGGACTCGAGTCAAGCACAAGTGCACAACTACGTAAGCACACCCCCTGTAAATCACTACCAGTAAAATCACAAATCCATTTCTTTAAACCGAAGCAAGAATATAAAAAGAAAAAAGGGTCCATCTTCATTCACTCATAAACCCCAATTCCCACATATTTAGAGATCACAAAAACTCTCCTCAAAAGCGCCAAAGATTCAAACTTTTTCAATTTCTAAACCACCCCATCAATCCAAATCACACTATTACACATCACAAACACCTAAAGATTCAATCTTTACTTAACTTTTTCTATGAGAACCTGAAAAAACTAAGCAACAATTATGCAGTTATCTAATGAAAATGATGATGATACCATTCTTTTTAGCCCATTTGGTGAAATGGGTCATGGATTATCTGAATCGGAGCTCCGGGAAACGTGTTATGAGATCTTGATCGGAGCTTGCCGGAGCTCCGGTGGGAGTAGACCCTTAACTTATGTTTCTTCATCTGTGAAGAAAACTGTTGAAAAACAGCCCTCAATTTCGCTTCAGAGGTCTGTTTCTTCGATTGCAGCGAGTAAGATGAAGAAGGCATTGGGGTTGAAGAAGAGGGTGGAGGGTGGTTTGAGTGGGCGTGGTGATAGAGAGGTGACAATTGGGGAGTTAATGAGAGTTCAGATGAGGGTTTCGGAGCAAACTGATTCGAGAGTTCGTCGTGCCTTGTTGAGAATTGCTGCTACTCAGGTAGATTTATGTGCATGTTTGTGTGTAATTTGTATGTTTTTGGTGTTTCTTGATTTGATGTAGAGAACTCATGTTTATGTTTTGATTTGTTGAATCTTGATACGAAGAAAGAATGGGAATATGCGTATGAAGCTTGATAACTTGTTTGAAGTGTTAATTTGGAGTTAATTTGAGTAAAGTTGCTAACTTTCCTAAAAGGTTGTTAGGAGGATTTAATGGCGATTAAATACATTGTATATCTTTTGTTTAGTCATTCATTTGAAAGTCATTTGAAAGCGGGTGTTGGAATAGGGTTCGAGAGAGTTGATCACTAAAAAGGCATAGGTTTGGAGCTATGTTCAACCTTTATCAAACCTAATGTATGCTAATTTAGTAACACCATGTTTGAGTCGGAGGGTTTGTATGCTCTAAGCCATGCTAAGTTACAAACTTTCCCAAAGCGGTCAGGGTGTTACTTGTTAGTAGAGGGCTTAGTTGGATCATATATCTTTAATATTTTGTTGCATTGTCTTCGCTTATTAAAATTCTGCTATAGTATCGTAAGGTTAATTATCCATTTCTTGGTAATGTGTTCTTGTTTTGTTAGATTGTTGATTTCTCCAATACATTAGGACACTTTTAGGTGCTAGGTGGTTTTAATATTCAATTCTTCTATGGGTAGGGACTAGGGTGGTTGCGAAATTTCAACTCTTTTTAGGTGGAAGGTAGTTGTGAAATTTCAACTCTTTATAGGTGTATAGTGGTCGTAAATTTTCTGACTTGATCTTAGCTCTGTTTTCATTTTGAATCTAGTGTTGAAAAAAAAATAATTAGTAACTCAAGTTGTAGATATTTTCTTTATTCTTAGTTTCTGGTTTATTTTGTTGCATCATTAAAATGCCAATTAATAGAGTTAACAGTCTAGTTGATATGCGAATGAAGCACTGAAGCTCTATTATGATTTTAATTCCTTCAGTTCAAAATCTATTCAAAATTGATACTTTCAGATGCACTTTATAATTGCATGGGAGAAGCTTCTGATTTACTAGAGGGTATAAATATTTGCAACTATAGTTGTTTAGTGATACATGTACATATTTTTATACAGCATATTTGTTGTGGAATTAATGTTTTCAGCTTGGAAGACGCATAGAGTCAATTGTTCTACCATTGGAGTTATTGCAGCAGTTTAATTCTTCGGACTTTCCTACAGAAAAAGAATTTGCGGCATGGCAACAAAGAAACTTAAAGGTACTAGAAGCTGGACTTGTAAAGCACCCATACCTGCCACTGGATAAGAACAACACTGCTGCTCAACAACTTAGGCGGATTGTACATAAGTCCCTAAAAAGACCAATTGAGACTGGTAAGCAAAGTGAATCTATGCGAGTCTTTCGGGACATTGTCATGTCACTTGCTTGCAGATCAAATGAAGGGACTCTCTCTGAGATTTGCCACTGGGCAGATGGGGTTCCGCTAAATCTCCAACTGTACAAAATACTTCTAGAGGCTTGCTTTGACATTAATGACGCAACATCTGTTATTGAAGAGGTTGACGAGGTATTAGAGCTTATAAAGAAGACTTGGGTAATTCTTGGAATAAACCAAACATTTCATAATCTTTGTTTTTCATGGGTTTTCTTTCATCATTATGTTGCTACTGGCCAAGTTGAAAATGACTTGCTTTTTGCCGCAAATAACCTGTTATTGGATGTTGAAAAAGATGCAAGGGTGACAAAGGATCCCGCTTATTCCAAAACCTTGAGATCTACAATGACTACGATATTAAATTGGGCAGAGAAAAAACTACTGCTTTACCATGACACTTTTTTTAGGGGTAACATTAATGTAATGGAAAGTGTCTTATCCTTCAGCGTGTTGACAGCCAAAATATTGGAAGACATCTCCAGTGACTATAAGAACAGAAATGAAATCGACGTAGCACCTGGCAGAGTTGACACTTATATTAGGTCATCCATGCGCAAAGCTTTTTCTCAGGCAAGTTATTGATTTCTGGTTCTATGGCCTATGTGACCTAAGCAATGACATTAAAATGAGCTAAGCTTAGAGTCTTCTAGACTAGTATCCGATAACATGGGCCATTACTGTTGAGTTATCTTCATCAACTTAAATGTAAAAACGTGTTATATAGAGATACTTTCTAGTTCTTTGCTCGAATTGCTGCAACATTATCTTTTTTTGTGTGTGGATTAGAATTATCAAATTGTCAACATTCCATGCCATTTTTGACTTAGTTTGTGATTTTATTTTTTAAATAAGGAATATATTATCATGACATAGTTTTCACACGATACGTAAATAAATTTTATGATCAATTCAATAATTCATTTCCCTCGAATTGTGTTTGTATTTATGTTCCGACTAGTGACTGACAGTTCTCTAATATAATAACAATTTGAATACATTTATAATTTCTCGTTATGTCTGTGCTAGTCCCAATCGGTTGTAATATTTAGAATATGTGAGACTATTTTTGTGCAGTATATTATATATTTTTATAATATTTTCAGTTACACTATGGTTACAGGTTAAATTTTTTTTTTTTTTTAAATTGTCATGAGTACGACTTAATTATTCTGTTCATCTACAATAAAGCAGGCAAAAGAGTGTATATATCTAAGCAGGCGTTCGGCTAAACATCAGCAGAATTCTCCTCCTGTCCTTTGCATACTTGCTCAAGAAATGATTGACCTGGCCTATAATGAAAAGGAAATATATAGTCCAATACTGAAGAGATGGCATCCTCTTGCCACTGGTGTAGCTGTAGCAACCTTACATGCTTGCTATGGAAAGGAGTTGAAGAAATTTGTTTCTGTTAATAGTGAGATGACTCCTGATAACTTACAAGTGCTAATTGCTGCTGACAAGCTAGAAAAAGATCTTGTGCATATGGCAGTTGAAGATTCGGTAGACAGTGAGGATGGTGGGAAATCAATAATTCAGGAGATGACTCCTTACGAGGCTGAAGGTGTTATCTCTAACTTAATAAAATCGTGGACACGGACAAGAATAGAAACACTTGAGGAATCGGTGGACAGAAATCTTCAGCAAGAGGTATATTATCCGTCTTGTTTTGTACGTCCAGTTAAATTCCACCTATAAAAGTGTTGAGGGGTTTCTAACTTAATACTAGTTTTTTATGTTGAACTTTATGGACTTCTTGTAGACCTGGAACCTACAAGCAAACAAGGAGCAAATTGCTTCATCAGCAGCAGTGGTTCTACGGACAGTAAATGAAACATTGGAGGGATTCTTTATGTTGCCAATACCACAGCATTCTGCATCATTATCCGACTTAATATATGGTCTAGATAAATGCCTTCAACAATATATATTGACTGCAAAATTTGGCTGTGGTAAATACTCCATTTACTTAAAAAGCAAACATACATGCAATTCTGATCCAGTGATTTCTCACAGGACTCTTTTATGCTCTGCAGGATCTCGAAGTGATTTCATCCCAGCATTGCCGGCTTTGACTAGATGTACAACCGGCTCAAAAATTCCTGGTATATTTAGAAAGAAAGATAAATTGATTCAGAGGAGGAAGTCTCAAGGGGCGACTACAGATGGAAATGATTTTTTTGGAATACGGGAACTATGTGTGCGCATTAATAGTTGTCATCATATCCGTAAATGTGTAGATGTTCTGGAGAAGAAGACAGTGGATCATTTGAAAAATAATGGGTCCACTCATTTGGATAATATTATTGTAACAAAGTTTGATCTTTCACGAGCTACTGGTGTGGAAGGGGTCCAGTCACTCTGTGTGGCAACCGCATACAAAATCGTATTTGAAGATTTAAGCCATGTCCTTTGGGATGGTCTATATATAGGTGAAGTTTCTTCTTCCAGAATACAACCGTTTCTAAAGGAGCTAGAGCAATATTTAGAGATTATAGCATCAACAGTCCACGACAGAGTTCGGACACGCCTGATTACTGATGTAATGAAAGCTGCTTTTGACGGTTTTTTACGGGTGTTGCTTGCTGGAGGACCCTCTCGTGCTTTTTACCTACATGATTCTGCAGTGATAGAGGAGGATTTTAGACTTCTTACAGATCTATTTTGGTCTGGTGGAGATGGATTGCCAACTGATTTAATAGAAAAGTTTGCAAGCACGGTGAGATTTGTTCTTCCTTTATTTCGAACCGAGACAGAAAGTCTTATAGAAGAATTCAAGTCTTCGATAATGGACGAGTATGGCAGCTCTGCTAAATCCAGGCTTCCTCTACCTCCAACCTCTGGTCAGTGGGATCCAAATGAATCTAATACAATTTTGCGAGTTTTGTGTCATCGAAATGACAAATTGGCAACAAACTTTCTCAAAAAGGCCTACAACTTACCTAAAGAACTGTGATTAACTTCAGATGATTTGGCAAGATACATTACTAACTTCATACAAGCAGGGAGCTTTAAAACATTATATATCCACTGTACATAATGTTTATTGTTGTTTCATACTGTGTACCATTAATACTTCTGTTTATGCTTCGAACTGCCATTACTTACTGTTCAAGAATGTACTAATTTTATCTAACCAAAATAAAATCAACAGTGTTTGATTTTTTTAAAGATATTTGTCCATTAATTCATTCAATTCACGTGCTGCAGGAATGAATATCATTGTCTTGTAGAGTATTGCCCAGGTCATCGAGAATGGGTTACGTTTGGAATAATTACAATTCATGGATCAAGAATTGAGGATCATAGCCACACGAAATCTGACAAAACACAGGACTTGATAATGCACTCTATAATTTAATTATTGAAAACGAACCTATACAATGAAATATCAGAAATTGGGCATTCACTATTTCAGGATCTAGTACAAAAGTTCTTTAAGGCTGTTCCAAAACTGTTGTACATTTATCTTTAAAAAGTGTCTCAGAAGTTACAACTCAAGTGTGAATACAGTATAGGAGTAAAAATTCAAAATCTTGGATTAATCATTTGCTATTCTGATGTAAGAAAAGTGACCAACAACCCTCAAATTCCTCCGACGGAGCTTACAAATCTATATCTATTACATAGAACTACCCGAGATAAATACCTATGAACATGTATTTAGCGCCAAGGATTTTTCTTTCCTGTTCCACTTCTTTTTAGATTTTTCGTCGAGCTAGATTTCTGCCATTCAAAAAGAGCAGAAACAGAGTAAATGTCAGGTGACTAAATTCTAAGAAATATGCACTGCAAACTATAATGAAGGAAATATCTTTACTCTTGCAAACTGTACCGATTTGGATTTCTTTGTCTTAGATCGAATCCTGTTCTTCGGAGGCTTTAGTTTGTACAACCGGACCATCCAGTGGTGCGTTGTGAATACCTACATATTTTTGTTAGCCACAAAATGAATCAGAACAATTACATTAGACATGCAAACTTTGAAGAAAAATTCATGGAATATAACAAAATCTAGGTTTAGAAAATGAGCAGAGCTGTTCATGAAGTGCTCGAATATCAGGTCATATGGAGCACAGTAGCACACCTGAAGTTCATTCACTATGTTGGCGGACCAAGTGAATTCCCGTTTAGATCCTGGCAATTAGCATCCTAAACCTTGGTTGTTTTAAGTTTCAGCCTAATGTATTTAGTATTTACTTTACAATTGGCATGAATCCAGACAAGCCAGAACCTAAAATATGTCAATACAGAGTGTAGCTATATCTTATCCTATGTTCCTTGTTCCATTTTGTTTTGGTATTTTAGAAAGGCCGAGGGGCAATCTACATTGAAATGGAGGGGGTATTTAAATTACCATATCATTAAAAATATTGCTCCCACACATCTATTCCAAAAAGTGTACCTTTGTAGTAGAAATGAAACTGTTGGAAGCAATTTGGAAATTATTAGATTATCTTCAACTTAAAAAAGTTGGCCTTACCTCCTCAAAATGGGTCAATCTGATATGCTTCTTTCCGATTTCAGTCCGTCTTACTTTGTCAAATGCTTTACCACCATCTGTGTCAGCAAACCTAAGGCAAAGGAAGAGGGAGGGGGGGGGGGGGGAATAGATTGAGAATGCTGATAACCAAAGGAAGCAAAACCTTAGGAAGCAAAACCTTGAAACATAAACAACCGCGTTCTCTGTACAAGTAACTTAATACCTGTAATACGATAGTTTGTACATGAGGCAATTTAACATGGTGGGAGTGGCCTGCGAGTCAATTCGGTACTGACCATCTCTCTATCAGAAATAACAACACAACTGTCAGTTCAATTATAAGAGATTTTAAGATTAATTTTTTTTAAAAAAAAGTTTAGAAATCGCTAATGCCAAAGATGACAAGTCAGTGTCATATACTTCTATAGAGAGTACCTAGTGAAAGTCAATTATCATTTCTCGTTTTACAAAATACAAAAATTTTAAAGAAAAATCTGCTGAAAATTATAGAACCTCTGATATGGTACAGGTACACACAATTCTACTGTAGAAATTATGTCCAACTTTCCATCACCACATTAGAAGAATTTTTTTTTCAATAACCATTTAACATGACCTTACCAGATAATCAGATTCTTTGATGTGGGGGAATACACCCCCACCTATACGAACCATCCACAGAAACTTATTTATATCGTCACTAGAATAGCCAACAAGACCTGCAAAGTGAGGTCAGATTAGAACATAGCTTTACTTCTACAAATTTAATCAATTTCTTTTATTTCCTAATTTATCGATGAACTAGCGCTAGAGAACCAACCTCCAAATACAACGAGAACATATTTCACATCCAAAGAGTTAAAAATTTCCCAGGCTGCCTTTTCAGGAGATGACATCGCAGTACCAACAGTCGCAATATGTGTGTTATTCCAAGTGTTATTATCAACTATAACTGTACGATTAGCCATAGCAGTAGTTTGATAACCATAATCCCACCAAGATGCAACCTGAAAGAAGTCAGATGTTCTCCTTATGTTTAATACTTTATACTCGATTAGCTATCTTTCGAAATAAGTAATAAATATGTAAAGCGAATAGAGTTTAAAGATCTGGTACTCAAAGAATAACTGAAACATACCGAATATAGTGATTCTAAAATAAGATACCCTCTAACTATGAACAAAGGTAATGCAGCAACAACCATAAGACAGCATGCAAGGAAAATATGTAATGCAACTTACTTTATCATCCACGTCTGTATTGTGGCTTAGCCATGCATAAGCCTCCCTAAAATCGTCAAACACATGAAGACCATCATGCGAATGAGACGTTAGCACAATAGAAGGTGCTGAATATGCTTCCGCTGCTGCCCAGACACAGTGAACCTAAAAGGAGGAAAATTTATTAATACAAAAGGATCAACATTAGGCACATGAAGAATGACCACCATTTATAGTAAGGATTATAAAGGGGAATAAATAAAAAAACTAAACATAAGTCAAATGGAATTCAGACTTAAACTTTAAGTATGTGAGTGTTAGGTACTGAAGAAGTATAATAAACATAGGGAATCTAACTGAAACCAAGTTTGAAACATTTTAATTCACCAGGTATTCACAATTGTATACACCATTGTGAAACATGGAAATTAAATTATATTATCGGATTTCCGTAATACGAGTTTTATACTGGCAGGTGATTGCAAGTTGTTTTGACTGCATACAAAGCCATAGCATAGCAACGAATGCAGAAATTAAAACTAAGATCATAGGAACCCTGAAAATTCTTTTAGGACAAGATTATATGTTACTAAAGCAGTAACTTAAGTTGGGAAGATCAAGAAAAATCGTTGTTTTCCAAGAGAAATAAAAACAACTATAATGCTATACAGATATACTTCTTACTATAATTATTATACTACATTTATCTGGTTATGCTAGCTAAAAGTGTTGCTTAGAGTAGTTGATATAAATGAAATATCTACACAGCTATGCTCTATCAAGGTTCATGCATTTCTTATGTTGGCATTACAATATACATATACCTCCCACCATCATCTTCCAATATAAAGAAACAATCTTTTATCAAGTTGCTTAAATTTCACATTTCTGGTATCCTATAGTGCGAAACTTATTAAGTATGCCAAGTAAATCCATAAGAAAAATACAAATGCTTGATAAATCAGAAAACTATGAAATGCAACAAAATATTGTTACAAAATTTTATTTATTGGGCAAGTGATGCAAAGAATTAAGAAATAATGTTAAACTCCATATATTCAAGGAGCAAGAGTACATACAACATAAAAGGCACCCAGCAGCACCAGTAAAAGAAGGGCAATGATAGACGTTTCCAGAGGCAAAACTAAAAGCCTCTTCTCAATCTTTGACTTGATAGAAGGCTTAGAAGCCTTTTCCATACTCTCCTTTTCTTTCTTCTTGTTCCTCCTTAAGGGTCGTTCCTTTACTGGCTCATCATGTCTATCAGTTGTCACAATATCATTTTGGATAACGTTCCCAGATGATTCAGAACCAGTATCTTCTGCCTTAATTGTCCATAGCATATAAGAGATGTTAATCAACCGATTAGGGAAATTTGTACATCTTCAATCAATGAATTGTACATCAAGTAATATACTTGTGACTTACATCGAGTTGGTGACTCTGTGACACACCGGGCAACTGAAATTTGATTGATCGCGTAAATACACCAAATGCTTCAGAAAGAGCAATTCCCGACATTATACATGCTGCTGGAGCAAGTACGAGCATTAACCGAACCTGTCAAGAGTGATAGACAATTTAAGAAAGCGTTTTATTCAGTTGAAGCAATATACATATGGCTATATTTACTTTGTGCTTACCATAACGCCAGAGAAATATACTGATGTCACAATGTAAAGGATCACGAAGGAGCTTGCATCAGATAGTGGCAAAAAGCATGCCTGAAAAGTATCATAAAATTATACAAAAACAAAACAAAACAAAATTGGGAAGTAAATAATAATCGAGACTCATAATAATCTTAACCAATTATAATATGGCACATTGACACCCAAGTAGAACTAATTAAGCATTGAGAACTTACAACAATGCCAGCTGGAACCAAAAATGCTAAAACATTAATGTCCATAAAGTAAGACGGCCAGGTAGGTGGCTGATGTTCACTAACACTGGCAATGATTGGTATGTACTTGCTAGCGTAAGTTCTACAAAAAAAAAAAAATATTTAAAAACAAAGTTGAGCAAGGTTAGAGAGATTGTTTCCGGAATTAATGACAGTCAAAAGACTTTAAAGGGTCTAATTAGAAACTAAAGCTACTGTAATAAGTACACAAACGAGAATTAGATGATCTGAAATGGACATTATCAACATGTAAGCACCGATGACTCGCTTGTTCAGTGGGGAAAAGGACATTTTCACCACTGTACTATTTCCGGAATTGCAATTGCACTACTGTACTACAAACGAACTACTGTACTTTAGCATTTTTAACAAATTCACCACTCCCGTCAGTCAAATTGTAAAACAGTAGTGGTGAATTTGTTATAATTTGACTGACGGGAGTGGTGAATTTGTTAAAAACGCTAAAGTACAGTAGTCCGTTTGTAGTACAGTAGTGCAATTGCAATTCCGGAAATAGTACAGTGGTGAAAATGTTCAGTACTGCTAACTATTATAGGGGGGCCAATGCCTATAGGGGGGCCAATGCCTGAAGTAAAGCCCACGACCAAACTAGAAGAACATGTAGGAATGATGGCAGCTAACTATTTGTTCAGTACTGCTAACTATTATAGGGGGGCCAATGCCTGAAGTAAAGCCCACGACCAAACTAGAAGAACATGTAGGAATGATGGCAGCTAATTACTTAATAAGGCCCATGTGCAAGTTACAACTGGGAGTGTGAGACCCAATATTATAAGCACGCAGATACACTTGTAAGGCAAACATGCCATACATCGCATTTGTATATTACAATAATATTGAACTCTTACAATCTGACAGTAAGCTTATGTATTTATCACAAAAACACAAAAGTTGGTAAATATATGTGTTCTCTAACATTTATTTTATAGGTTGTGTTTGTGTGAACAAACCACATGGGACTTGTGTCGATGCGTTTGTATATGCGCTTCATAATAGCTATTTTCCAAAACTTAAAAGTACTATGCCACTGATACACAATTACACAGGACTTATGTCACGTCATCTAGCTAGATATGAGATTTTTTTTTTTGCATCAAGTCAAGATTTATATAGTATTCAAAATCCATTGAAAACTACGCAATACAATTGTGCTGGAGCATTCCACACTCAAGGAGAAGATTAATCAAATTAGATCTAGAACTTTTGGTTAAATAATGCATGAGTACTTCACAAATTATACTGAAAACAAATTGAGAATATGAAGCTTACGGATCAAGCAAGCTTAAACTGCGTCCACTCCACCCTTTTGTAGGACTGGAAGCTACCAGGGCAGCAAGTACAGCTATCACACCACAACACACAACCCTGGATAGTGAACACAAATACATCGCAGTGAGAGAGCTTGATTTAATTTTATATACGTCAATAACGGTAGAAGCAACATCTACTGCCAGAATCTGATAGAAACTACACTAATTAATTACCGCATATATGTTCAGAACAATCAATAGTTGGCCGTATTTACTTTTCTTTCACTTGTTATATATCATTACAAACTACTGATTATCGCCACAAATTTAAAAAATTATGATTAGAAGGTGAAGGAAGCTTACAGCCCAACAGATACAACAAGAGTGACTGCGACTTTAAACATTTTTGGAGAGAGAATTCCTTTGATATAATATGCTAGCGCCACCACATGGATGATAATGAAAACCTGCATATTAAATTTTTCTGTAAGATAATACGGTATTATTTATAACGTCAAAGGAGAAATTACCAAACTATTATAATTGACATTAATGTTCATGGCAAAGTAAAATTAATCAGATGATCAGCCAAACTAAGAAACAGATCGTAGATCATAAATGTCAAGCTCTATAGAACATTTGGCTGGTTTTTTATCCTTTAATGGCTTTTAATGTTACTGAGATATATGCTTAGCTAATATGCTTCAACAGAAATTCTTTTCCAGACATAACATTTCAATTGCATTTAGAATTAAGTAATACGAGCTTATACAATCCCTCATGAAAACTAGTGAAGAAAAGTTCTATTACTAACTCCTCAGCAAATGAATAATCGTTGTTTGGACATAAATAAGCAATTTGTCTTTCTTACCAAAAATGATGCAAAATGCTCTGATGTCAGGACAGCATTAAAACCAACAACTGGAACCAATGCGGCTAGCAATGTGCCTAAAACAATCTGCACAATACGAGAATGATATTAGCTACATTTAAGCTAGAAATGAGTGTGAAGTGATTATAAATCAGTACTTAAAGCATAATAAAAAATTTAACAGATCTGGATTATTCTAAAGCATGTTTTCAAAGTAAAAATGAGTTACTATCGCAGCACAGATGTTATCAAACATAATTGGTATTAAAAAAAAACTTCTACAAGACCACGGCTAGTGACGGGAACTGAAACATTGAGATCTGGCAACTAACAGTCACATAAACAGCTATCTGATGGTATCTCCTGCGTTTTATGAGCTAGCTTTTCTTACAGACTAGCAATCACACTGTGCTGAGCCACAAAGTAAAAAACTGAAAAGCATAGTGAATTAGGGCATAAGTTTGTCAATAATATCCTCATATCTCTTCATTTTCTTGGTATCGTTTTGTACGTACCTCAGCTTTCATGTTCATGCAACCCAAGTTTCCTTAGACACTCCTTGTATACCAATAACTATTAGATTACTTTGCTGAAAGTCAACAGATTTACTGATATTGGACCCATTTCGTTCAGTTCATTCACTGCTCTACATTACAGCCAAAATTTTGAAGATATACATCTAAAACATAGTTTAATATTCGTGGAACTACTACTTACAAGTGGACAATACGCTATGTATAGCCGAGGAGAATAGCGACCAGTCACTATGCAAAGAAGCGCATGCATTGGAATGAGGTTAATTATGAAGGTGTATCCTCCCCACGAACAGACCTGGAAGTGTGGAGTGCGTATAGTTTTAAGTTAATAAGCGAGCCAGAACATAATTGTGACCCCAAATAACAGAAGACCGAGCTCACCATGTAAAAGTATGCTATTGCATTTAAAGTAGCATAGAAAAGTGATCCCGTATTCAAGGTCTGCATAAAATAAGTTGAAGATGTATGACATAGTAACCACAACTAATGTCCAGAATCTCAATAACAATAGATTTAGAGAAATAAAGGAATTATAATTTATAATACAATTAGCTACCGAAAATTCTATTGTGGAGGATGATATGCACAAATTCATCTAAACTTACCTTTACATAAAGATAGAAAGTGAATATCAAAGCAAATATAGCTACAGCTTCATTATCATAGCTACCAGCAACAGATCGCGATATATAGGATGGAACCTGCAAACATAATATTATAAGGATAAGTGTATATAAAAACTTATTTATTATTATAACCAAGAAGGTTTGTGAACAAGATAACATTTAGATCATAAATTTGTCAAAGTAACTGGACAACTGATTACTTGGTTTTAGGTGTTTCAACTTTTTGAATCAATACAAGTATGTATCAATTTGCAAAGCACAATACCAAATCAAATTGTATGCTATTTTTATGGGGAAACAGTTGAAATACAGTAATATTGAATTATAGAAAGTTGAAATTTTGTAGGCTAGTAGTTGCCAGGAACGATTAGTGTGCTCTAAATATTGCTAAATGCAATCCAGAATTAAAAACTACTTTATATAAAACTTTATGTTGCTCGCACTTGGGTACAGAGTGTCGAACTCAGAATTTCTAAAATTTGGCCATGATGACAGCTTGCGGAATTTTTGGATCCATAACACGTCATAATCTATTGGCTTTTTCCAAATTTATTATATTAGATTTCTATTATCAATATTGAGGAAACATCTTCTTCTCTTATTCTTTTTCCTCCTTTTCTTTCTCCAGTTTTCTTACTTTTCGCATCCTATGTTCATCTCACATGTGGTCTTTCATTTGGTCTAAGTGTCATATTTCAGTCAAAGGATCCAACACAGAAGAAGGGGGGAGGGTGGGGGGTATGACATTAACATATAAATAAGAATAAATCCAAAACAGAACCTAAAACATAAAAACAAAACATTCTTTTTTTGGCCAGTAGATTTACCATGGCCAATAGAGCTGCTGCAGCGAGTCCTGCACCAGTGCCCTTGACCTCCTACAAAAAGGTCATGAAATTAAGTTTATAAACACTTGTTTATAACATAACAAAGTAATATAACTACAATATAGAATTAATAAATCTAGCGAGAAAAAATAACCTTCGTCAAAAAGTAGGTTGCCCAGGCAGCAAAAGCAGAGAATATGGGAGCAGTGAAGACACAAACAGTCTCCACAGATAAAGGAATATTCAAGGAATTCAATATCCTGGAAACCATAGGCTTAACAATTAGCTGCCAGACAGGTGGGCACCGCAGTTACTAACTAGTTTTAAGCACATTATTAGCATGAATATTAGCTAAATATAGATTGATGAAAAAATACACACCACCATAAAGTCCCTGCTGTTAAGGTTAATCCAGGGTAAACAGTTCCACCAATTACACGACCAAGAGGATACCTTTAAGAAAAGGACAGGTACATTGTCACTATAAAATCACACAATAACCTAGAAAGATTAAAAAAGAATGCAAAAATCACTTAAAGTATAGTGATAATAATTACCAGGTCCGATCATCAAACCAGTTCCAGAAGTCATATATTCCGTTCTTTATAAGAAACTGAAATAAGCATACATTATTGTAACCATCAACATATTATTAGTTAATTAAAAATAAATAAAAAATTACTCCAAAAATATGCATTCAGAATTTCAAAAATTACACAACATGAAAAAAGTAAAAATAAAAAATAGGATAGTTAATTCTCGGTATCGGCTTAGTTCTCATAATTGAACTACATTAAGTTTTCTTTACTTTATGGAGTACTGCATCTATAAATTGGTTATGATGGTCAATGCAGCATAAAACCCAGTATCAAGCTTGTTCAAATATACCAACAGCTCAGCACCTTGTAGTAGAAAAATGACTGATGGCTACAGCAATGGGGTTTTCTGTTCTTTCCGTTACTGATGCACAACTATAAGTAACATAAAAGGAAGAAGGAGATCGTGTTTATAATTTTACTTCTGCCTGTAAAATACTTGAGGGTGTGCAATACATGTAAATTGTAAAACCCCACTAATCACAAGCGCAACAAGAGTCAAGACAATACTGCAGTAAATTCGTAAGTGGCACTATTAATATCTTTATTTTGCAAATTATTAAAACTCAATATAGAATAAACATAAAATCCCTTTCTTGCATGCGGACTTGCTAGTTACTAAGAACTATCAACTAGGACACTGTCTATCAAGCTTATATGGATATGAGTCAAACAAATCAAACTAAATTATTAACTAGAGATGAAAGTGTTAATTAATGGATTAATACAAGTATCACATGTAATATAACTGCACTCTGCCACTACAACATAGCTAATTGTGCCAAGTTTGTTTAGCTGCAACATTGGCTAATTGCTACAACATAGTTATATGGGTTTTTTTATTTATGTTGAGTCATATCAGTATAGCACAATCACTAAGTTTCAGCATATGAAAAAGCACACATAAGCCCAATTACCCGCAATTTTGTGCTATGCTTCAAAAAATTCCAACCATTTTCAAAAGGCGCTATTAAGCAGGAAGCACCTTTTACCGCAAAAAGTTGACTAGATTTGACTTACTTTATAATTCATGACCATCAATTTCAATCAACAAGAATTAGAACGTACCAACCGCGATATAAGATTTCGTGAAACTTCAAGAAAAAAATGATTGTTCAGTAACACAATTTAACTTCATTACTACCCAAGTTTCTTTTATTATCAGTGAAATTAAGCTGTGCATCGTTGACTACACAGTACACACCACTTGATCTCGTTTCCAAATTATGTTAACATTTAGTATTTACTCATTGTATATATAAGTTTAGTCTTCTTTCATTTAGCGTCCTCTGCACGTCTAACATTTTATGCTTAACCTCTCCGACAACCTCACACTTTCCATTTTTAACAACTAAAACAAGAACCGCTTCGCAAAAACATTACACTATTCAGATAACATACATAAAACATCACACTCAAATAACAACTATAAATTCACTAACATTCCGTAATATGCAAGTCAAGAAGTCAAGGCAGTCAAGTCAACTCAAGAAGGGCACAGTTGTCATTTACTAGTCAATTCTGTTAGAAAGTTAGTTAAATTTCTGTGAGTTCATTTCTAGTTATTGACAGAGTTTATATACTCTGATGTAACAAACTATTGCTCAAGATTGTATGCTGTGTTCTAAGGAATTTTATATACTTCTTCTTCAAGATTGTTATCACATTGTTAAATCAGAGCAGTGATTCGAAGCATTCTTGAAGAGAATTTATTCCTGTAGATAGAGCACGAAGTGATACAGCTAAAGTTACTGAAGTTGAAGCTTTGTCAATGGCGATGTTGTTTTATTGACGAGTTAAAGCTTGATTTCTGTAAATTGAAGTATTAATGGCGGCGGCGACAAGCAGTCGATTTTCGTTTGCAGATATGCAGAATCCACTGTTTCTGCATCCGAGTGATGGACCTATGTCTATCAATGTTGTGAAATTGCAAGGAGCAGATGATTATCGCACTTGGAAAAGATCAATGGAGATTCAATTGATATCCAAGCGAAAGCTAGGGTTTGTGACTGGATCTGAGAAGCGAAGCACAACTGAAGCAACAGATGCTGTGCAGTGGGATACGTGCAATAATATGGTAATTTCGTGGATTCATAATAATGTTTCAGAATCTATTAAGAAATCGATATTGTTTGTTAATTCTGCTGCTGATGTATGGAAGATATTAGAACAACGATTTCAATTATCTAATGGATCACGAAAGTATAAGCTAAATAAGGATTTGTTTAGTGTAAAACAAGATGGAGCATCTTTGGTTGAATATTTCACGAATTTGAGTTCAATCTGGGAAGAAATTGATGCGATGAATGTTATGCCTGTGCTTACTACAATTAGTGATGAAATGAAAGAGTTCTTGAAGGTTTTAGAAGTGCAGAAACAAGAAGCACGTTTGTTTCAGTTTCTGAATGGATTAGATGAGTGTTATTCTTCACAGCGTAGTCAAATCTTGATGACTATTCCATTGCCAAGTGTAGAGATGGCCTGTTCTGTGATTCAGCAAGAGGAATCACAGAGAGCAACACTTGGTGAGAGTCAAGGAGGACATGAAATTGCAGCTATGTATAGTAAAACACAACAGAGTAACAGTTTTAGTAAAAATACTGGTGAAGTTTGCTCAGAGTGTGGAAGAAAAGGTCATACTAAGATAGACTGTTGGCGTATTATTGGATATCCAAAGTGGCATAGTAAACACAAAAGATTTGGTGTTGTTGGAGCTCAGAAGGGAAGTAATTCTGGAAATGCAGGCAATTGGAATCAGAACAAACGGATGGTTAATGTTGCACAGACTATTTGTGATGCTGATAATGAAAGTAGTATGAATTTGACAGCAAAACAATTAGAGCAGTTGTTAAAATTGTTGCCAGCATCTTTAAGTAATATTGCAAGAAATACAGCTGAAGAAGAGTTAGATTCTCCTTTTTCTGGAATGGTTAGTTTCTCAGGAGTAGCATTGTGTAACAGTGTTCAGAATTTACAACATGAGTGGATTGTTGATTCTGGAGCTACAGATCACATGACATCGACATTATCCTTGTTGTCAAATGTAAAATTAGCTCCAAATCAATACACAATTAAGCTTCCTACAGGTGACAATGTGCTGATTTCACATATTGGTGATTTGCAACTTGACAATGGTTTGAAATTATTGGAAGTACTTTATGTTCCAAAGTTCAATCATAATTTGATTTCTATACGCAAGCTGGCTCGAGATAATGACTGTAAAGTCATGTTTCTATCTGATAAGTGTGTCATTCAAAACTCAAAGACTAATCTGATTCAAGGAACAGGTATCTTGAAGAATGGATTGTATTATCTGAGCACTGAACCTGTAAAAGAGTGTAATAATTCATCTTATGGAGCAACTTCTCTGTTAAAGGAATCTTATGAATTGTGGCACACTAGGCTTGGTCATGCACCAGCAGCAAAACTCAAACTCATTCCACAGTTAAATGCACAAGTCAATTATGGAGAAAATAAAGTGTGCTTGACATGTCCTATGGCCAGGTTCACTAATCTTCCTTTCTCTCTGAGTACTTCTCATGCAGAAAATGTTTTTGATCTGTTACATGCTGACATATGGGGACCATATAGAGTACTTACTAGATCTAAGTACAAATTTTTCTTAACATTGGTTGATGACTGTTCTCGAATGACTTGGGTATATCTGTTGTCAGCTAAGTCTGAATTTTTGTCAAATTTTCAAAGCTTTGTTAGTTATGCTGATACTCAATTTCAAAGCAAAGTTAAAATTCTTAGAACTGACAATGCTTTGGAGTTTAAGGATAATGCTTGTAGAATATTCTATGCTTCTGCTGGTATACTACATCAGACATCTTGTGTGTATAAACCTCAGCAGAATGCTAGAGTTGAGCGTAGACATAGATATATTCTTGAAATGGCAAGAGCTCTCAAGCTACAGTCAGGTTTACATATTGCATACTGGGGAGAGTGTGTGCTTACTGCTGTATACATTATAAACAGATTGCCATCTTCTGTTCTAAATAATCTGTCACCTTATGAGGTTCTTTACAAGCAATCTCCAGATTATACTGTTTTCAAGGCATTTGGCTGTTTGGCTTTTGCTGCATCTACAATAGTTAGCACTGATAAGTTTCAAGACAGAGGAATTCCATGTGTTTTTATAGGATATCCACCTACACAGAAGGGATTCAGATTGCTTAGTCTCATTAATAAATCTATTGTTATTTCAAGGGATGTGATTTTTCAAGAATCTGTGTTTCCTTATAATGCTTCTATATCGAAATCAAGTTATCTACAGCCATTACCATTGCAAATGCCTTCACAACAGTCAACAGTTTCTGGTAATAGTTGGGATGATTTGTTTGTTTCACAGAATACTGAGTCTACTAATCATGGTGAAACTTCTGATAGTGTATCTGAAGAATTTACAAATTCTCAAAACACCAGTAATGATAATCAAACTGAGGATACTGGAAATAGTAATCAATCTGATACAGAACCTATTCGAAAATCTACTAGACCAAGAAAGGTTCCTGCTTGGATGGATGATTATGCATCTAATTTTGCTCTCAGTGATCATTCTACTGTGATAGATAAGGGTATTTCTTCTCAATTCTATTGTTTTTTAACTTCTCTCACTACTGTGGCTGATCCAACAACATTCAAGCAAGCAATTCAGTATCAACACTGGATTGATGCAATGAACTGTGAATTGGATGCATTAGAGAGAAATGGTACTTGGATCATAACACCTCTGCCACCTGGAAAACAAGCTATCAGTTGTCGATGGCTTTACAAGACAAAATTTAAACCTGATGGCACGATTGATCGATTTAAAAGCAGGTTAGTTATCTTGGGTTGTAAACAGAAGGAAGGAGTTGATTATGGAGAGACATTTGCTCCAGTAGCCAAAATGGCCACAGTTCATACTCTTTTAGCTGTTGCAGCTATTAAGGATTGGAATGTTATTCAGATGGATGTTACTAATGCGTTTCTTCATGGTGACTTAGAGGAAGAGGTGTTCATGACTTTGCCACAGGGTTATACTGGTATGGGAAGCAGAATTGGTGGTGACTTAAATCAATTGTCTTATTCTTCAGGGTCAAATACAGGAAGTAGATTGGTTTGCAAGTTAATCAAGAGTTTGTATGGGTTAAAACAAGCTCCTAGGTGTTGGTTTAGCAAGCTGACAAATACTCTTAAGCAAGATGGTTTTCTTCAGTCCAAAGTTGATTATAGCCTGCTAACAAAGGTTGAAGATAATAAGATTACATTGGTTTTGGTATATGTTGATGATCTATTGATTGCAGGAGATTCAATGCAGAAAATTAATGATCTTAAACTCATGTTGTCCAACAACTTTCACATGAAAGATCTTGGTGCTGTTAACTATTTTCTTGGACTGGAGGTGCATCGATCTGCAGAAGGTTTCTTTATTTCTCAGAGAAAGTATGTCATGGATCTACTCAAAGAATATCATATGGTAGGTGTTAAACCTAGTAAGCTACCTATGCAGACTAAAGTTAAACTAAGTCCAGACAAAGGTGTTCCATTACAAGAGCAACAGCCTTATCAAAGATTATTAGGTAAACTCATTTACCTTACAGTGACTCGACCTGACATTGTCTATCCAGTGCATATTCTCACTCAATATATGCAAGGTCCTACCTCTGAGCATATGCAAGCTGCTAAAAAATTACTGAGGTACTTAGCTGGGAATCCAGGACAAGGCATACTGCTTGCAAGTAGATCTGACACTCATTTAACAGCCTTCTGTGATTCAGACTGGGCCAGTTGTCATTTTTCTCGAAAATCAACTTCAGGATATTGTGTTTTGTTAGGAGTTTCACCTATTTCCTGGAAGACTAAAAAGCAATCTGTTGTTGCTCGATCTAGTGCTGAGGCTGAGTATCGTTCCATGGCTTTAGCTAGTTGTGAAATAACATGGTTGAGTGCTCTGCTTAAAGACATGGGATTGCAAGATTTACCACCTACAGTATTGAACTGTGACAATCAAGCTGCTTTGGCAATTGCTGCTAATCCTGTTCTACATGAACGTACTAAGCATGTGGAGATAGATTGTCATTTTATTCGAGACAAGATTGCTGCAGGGGACATTATAACCTGTCATGTTCCAACTTATTCTCAGGTTGCAGACATGTTTACTAAACAACTATCAGCATCTCAGCACAGCCATCTTATGCACAAACTTGGTGTTTCGACTGCATCTCCACATCAAGTTTGAGGGGAGTAATATGCAAGTCAAGAAGTCAAGGCAGTCAAGTCAACTCAAGAAGGGCACAGTTGTCATTTACTAGTCAATTCTGTTAGAAAGTTAGTTAAATTTCTGTGAGTTCATTTCTAGTTATTGACAGAGTTTATATACTCTGATGTAACAAACTATTGCTCAAGATTGTATGCTGTGTTCTAAGGAATTTTATATACTTCTTCTTCAAGATTGTTATCACATTGTTAAATTCTTTATTCCGCAAAATAATCCGATAACCTCACACTTTCTATTTTTACCCACCACGACTAAAACAGCTTGTAACTGCTTCGTAAAAACATTACACTATAAAAATAACAAACATAAAATAGCACACTCAAATAACAACTATAACATTCCGCAAATTAATTAGTTAGTTAAACAGTTTACGAAAATTCGAAAAGTCGAAAACACGAACCTGAGTGACTCGGTAATTGAAATAAGGATCAAACTCATGAATAACACTCTCATACTTAATCACCTGCATTCACAACCACAAAATCAAATCAAATCAACTCAATCGGATCTAAATTACAAAAAAATGTATATTATAAAAATTGTAAAATGTATTAAAAATTATAATAATTAATAATTTGTATAATTATTCACCGAAAAGAGACGGATCGAGAAAGCGAGAACGCCGATGAGGAGGAGAATGAAGAAGCAGAGAACATTTCCGAAAGCGTAACGGAGAGCTTTGTCGTTCGCGGTCTCTACGGCCGCCATTGACGACCAATTCAAGCTCTGCAATGTGAAGTGTGTGTGTGTGTTTTAGTGTGTGTTTTTTTATAGTAGGTCTTTGGGTTTTGTGAAGACGAAGAGGAGAGGAGACTTTTTGACTTTGTAGTGAGCTGAGTTTTTACTGCCCCTACGATTTTTACTGTTCGTTGGACTTTGAGATTTTAAATTTACTACTCCGTCCAGTTGGTTTATATACGTTTGATTTGGACACGGACACCAAAAAAATGTATAAAAAATGAGTAAAATTAAATGAAAAGTTGGTAAAGTGGTGTGACTTATCAATATTTAATAATAGATTTGAGATAGTGGAGGAAAGTAGTGGGTGTAATAGTGTTTTATATTATAGATTTGAGATAGGGGAAGAAAGTTAGTGGGTGTAATAGTGTGTTTTATTCTTAAAACTTTACTATTTTTGGAATGTATAGAATTGATGGGACACCCCAAAATAGTAAGTGTATAGAAATGAACGGGATAGAGGGAGTATGTTTGATATATTTATAAGAGAAAAATGTTCCTATAGTTAACTATAGGTAATTACCTATAGTTACATGCATTTTTAGTTTAAAAGGTTGATGGCATTTTTGTAATAATGAAATCCACCCCATGTATTTACAAAAATAGCCTTCCAATTATATTATAATATGTGTTAACTATAGGTAATTAGCTATAGTTAACTATAGGATCATTAAGCCCTATTTATAATATGAAAACTGTTATGATATGTGGATGTCTACGTGACCTTTAGCTTTTCAAGTTCAATTATAAGAGTTTCATTTTTTTTTATAGTTTTTTGTAATCTATATGTAATGGGGTGATGGCCCAAAATAATCAAAAATAAATATTGTTTGCCCAAAATACCGACGGGACACGGTAGATCGTGTACCGTGAAAGGGGGTGTGTTGCGGAACACGATCTTCCGTAATAGGGCATGATACGGAGCTGTGTCTTCCGTGTTATGCATGATATGTTGTACCGTGTTCCGTGACAGTGCTGCGCACTCACCTAACACGGAACACCGTCCACCGTATCATGCATAACACGGTAGACGCAGCTCCGTATCTACGTAATACGGAGGACGATGCTCCGCATCATGCTCACACGAAGGACGATTCTCCGTATCCCGTCGGTATTTCGGGCCATTTTTTTTTCAAAATCAGTATTTTGGGCAAACACTTGTGAAAAATAGGCATTTTGATCATTTTCTCTATGTAATACACTTATATTTTCAAGTCTTTATAACTTGAGATTTTTGGCTTTTTAGTTTCTTATAACCTACTTATAATATATCTATATATAGAAATTCAACTTGAGTTTGTAGACACTTGAAACTAATACAAATCTTACTTATCTCTTTTCTTATATTTCTTAGTTATTACTCCCTTTGTTTTCAAATAATTGACGTTTGACTTTCTGACAAGTACTTTTAGGAGCATTGACCACATAGTTAGAATTATTATTTTTTTAAAAAAAATGTGAATAAAAATATAAGATTAAAACTTTTATTTACAAAAAGAAAATTTTAAAAATAATTTTTCTAACTATATGGTCAATGCTCCTAAAAGTGTGTACGAATAAGTCAAACGTCAATTATTTGAAAACAGAAGGAGTATATTATTTATCTAATATGTTATCAGCACGACACTGTAATACGTTATCACAAGTTGCTTAAAAGATTTGGAGGTCACTACTCACTTGCATATTTTTTTTAGAAGTATGTATCTTCCCATCCACATACACTAATCTCTTTTATCTTACATTTTATTTAGAGATTCATATTTTGTTAAATAAAATATATAAGACACAAGTTTCTTTATTTAAATATGTTGGCTTTGATTATATTAGTGATGCTAGCTAAACTTATATGTGTTATTCGAATTAGGCCGATAAGTACTCGTAGAATATCCATGTGACTAATATGCATCAACATGTACATCTATCTATATTATAAAGCCTGTTCTGTTTTTAAGTATCAAATGACTAAGTTATCCTTTATTTTTTTTCGTATTTACAGTATAATGCCACTTGACTATGTTGACTTATACCTCCATTTGATTACAACCACATGGTTCAACACATTATACATATATCTTATCTTATTGTTACTCTTCTCTGAGAAGCTATTACATATCCCCAAATACATATATATCAGTTTCAATTTGAAATTCAAAATTTTTCATTCTTATGTTAATTTCTTTTCTCTCTTTCCTTTATTTTATCAAACTCGATTTGGATCTATTTTTACTCATTTGTTCTTATTTCTATTGCAGGTTCGATTTTGTCAAGTGAATATCAATTTTCGGATGCTACTACTCATATTAAGGTTTTTAAATCCATTCTTCTCTATGCCTTTCATCGATAATGATATATTTGTGTTGTTTTTTCGATTTTACTTTTGCGTTTATTTGATAAGTTTTTATTCATATGCTCATATTTATCATAAAGATGGTGTTATTTCGGTGTTTGAGATCTATATGTATACTTTGGAGATATGACTTCTCTATTTTCTATTTATTTGTTTGTCTGTGCTTTATACATATGATTTTATCAACAATGAATGTTTTTGTTTTTGTAGCCTAACTGTTTGATTAAAGTTGTGAGAGAACTTTTAATTCTTTTTTGAAGCTTTCAGAAATAACATGTTTTCTGTTGATTTTGTATACATGATATATATGATGTATTGTTCTCTTTTTTGTTTCAGATCGATGCGGTGATGATTATGAAAGTAGTAAAAAAATGAAATTAGTAATAAACATATGAAATCAGGTAATCTTTGCAACTAAAATAATGGTGTGTTCTTGATTGTATCATTTGTTTGTATTATCAAAAGTATGTCTTTCTTGTTGATTTGTAGCAATATAATGATTCAATGTTTTCATATCAACTATTTGACTAAGTGTTTAAAAGGGTTTTGAATTTTTTTCTTAATTTGAAAGTCTGATAAAAGATTTATGTAAATAGTTTATATGCGATATTGTTTGTATGGATTTTCATCATTGACTTTGACATCCAAAGATTTTGTATAATATGTGTCAATTAGTTTTGATAAGATTCCTAACGAATAAATAATTACTTTTGAGAGTCATCCTTGTATATGAATAAAGTTTTTAATCTGCTTCACGGTCTAATCTTTTTTATTCCTTCAAAATATTACATAAAACTGTCCATTACTTTGAGCACTTTTGTCTATGAATTTCTTGCCCTAATCAAAATATTATGTATTTAATCGGTCATTATATTACCCTATCATGTAGCTATGTTAATCAAGTTTGTTTATTTTCCATTCTTATTACTTTGCTGTAATAATAGATACATCAGTTGTATGCTTATAATACTAAAATCATTTCTGCTCCTAACCCGATTCTATGATTATTTTATAGTTAACATAAAAATGACAAATTTTACCAAAATTGAATTTGAGGCTCTTGATATCACCGGAAAAAACTACTTGTCATGGATATTAGATATTGAAATCCATTTAGCCGCACAAGGTCTTGGAGACTGATGTGTAAAATAACTGCAAGCGCACAGTGTTTAATTGTAGCAAATACAGATCGATCCTCAGAGACTATAAATTTTCAAAACCCTAATAATTAACTCAGGCGAACTAGACAATAAGATTTGAGATGAGATTTAATTAACCTAATTAGCAAAGATTATCAAATAATATGGAAAACCTAAGAATCCGAATCCATTAATCACAATTAATATCAACTCGTCCTAAAATCAATCCTCATTTCTTCACAAATAAGATATATCAATTAACGAGACAAGCATATGCTATGAAACTTGTTATCTAAAAATAACCTATCAAAACTTCAAAGAGCAAGCTTAGGCTATGAAAAATAAATCCGATAACAATAATATATCAAAATCACTTTGTCAATCGATCAATTAAGCACTAAGAAAAATTATGAGAATTAATTAATAGGAACGAGAAGAAATCAAGAGTAATTAAATTAACTTCATCTTCAACCTAGGGCAAGAAAATTAGTTAGACATGATTATAATATAAATGAAATAATTATAATAATACCACATAAACATGAATCAATGACTTAAACTATGGCCAAAAACTTATTAAACCTAATAAGAATAACGTGAATGGCAGGTCTATTAAAGACGGAAGCAATACAACCTTTTTTTGTATAAAAAAATACAAGGACACCAGGATATGTAATGGACACAAACAGAATAAACAAGTCTATGATAATTAAGATAGAAAGTACGAGCAGATAAACAACTAAAGAAGATAATAATATATTAACGTAACAATGTGCAGATCGAAAGAAATGAACTAATCTCTGATGAAAGAAAATTAGCTATAAAATTTTAGCTCGTCTAAATTGGTGTGTCAAATACAAGAAAGAAGTCCCATATATATAGGCAAACATATTGGACTTGGGTCTTCGATTACAAATTTGATATCGAATATAATTTCTTCAATTTCTTTTTTCTTCTCCGATAAGTATTCGATATTTCCTCCAATTTCTTTGACTTCAAGTATTTTCCACCTCCTTGCCTTTTCACCTTTTTCTGCTTGAAATCTGATTTTATTTATTTTCCTACAAAACAAAATAAAAAAATTTATTAATTAATAAAATTACGAAAACGAACATAAAATAGGAATTAAGAATATGATGAATTATGGACCTATCAAATGCCCCCATACCTATCTTTTGCTCGTCCTCGAGAAATATAAAATATAAAATACTACCAAAATAAATAATACCACTTCCGTAGGTGATCACGATTGCATTTGGCATATGCAACAAGTCCTTTAAACCCCTAGGCAGCCCTAGTGGACGAGTGAGGTCTCGTGAGGGCCTATAGTGAATGTACCCACAAAATCCATCTAGCTCATGTAAAAGATTGCTCAATGTAACACCACACATACAAGTCATCTCATGCTACATCAACTTAAGAAATCAAAGTGAATTTGCAATATCTTGGTATGTAAGGTGCAAGTATTCACATAGTCTACTTAAAGAAATATGCATAGGTCCTCAAAAGTCCATGTCAAGTGCACAAATAAGTTGGTAAACAAGCTAAGCCCAGAAGAGTACACCTTAGAGTCAAAACTTGGGATCTCAAATGCAAAAACAAGTAATAACTCACCTTTCACTCATAAAAGAATATTCACTCAAGAACAAGAGAAAGTGTATCACTCAATTCCAACAAAATCATAAGCATGCTTGACATTTGGTATTAATCTAACTTTAACACAACATACATTAATGACGATAATCAAAAGGTCTTTATTTGGGTTGTAACGGGGCTAGGGACAAGGTATGTCAAGTAAGACCAAATAAGGTGAAGTGTCAAAAGCTAGTAGGAACCATTATAAATCATACACAACACCATACATCCTCCCCACACAGATTTTCTAATTTTCTTCCAACAAAATTCTTGACTAGTCAAATGAAGAAGGATTACACAAACACATAAACATAAGTATGCTCTCATATAACTTTTTTCTTTTTTTTTTTTCCTTTTTTTTCCTTTTTTTTGGAGAGCTAAGATAAATATATACGCAACCACAATCCTTCTTCAAAATTTCTTGAACGACTAACAAGTAAGCAACAAAACCAATATTTCCCCAAAGGTAATGAATAAAAGTAACCCATCTCATACACCTTATTACTCCCTCAACTTCCTACTAGCCTTTGACAATTGGGATCAAGTATACGTATGGCTACAAGAAAAAGGTCCAGGCAAGTAATGTGGTGTGTCACCGAAAAAATAGGATAAAGCTCAAAGGGGTAACTAATTGTTTATATATAAAGGGTGTGGTAATTTGGATAATAATTGGTTATTCCTAAATGCCTTTATCATCTTATCATCAAATAATGTCATGCGTTTCAAGAATGTTAGGAATAATTCATAAGTTGTGATGTTGAGAATAGAATTTTGCTTATAATTCTTGTAAATCCTGATATTATAAAGGATTTAGTACTTTTTATAGGATATATGTGCCAGACAGTAATCTGTAGAGTTTAGTCAGGAACAGCAGTGCATCAAGGACTACATGTCAGGAACTGAGATCAAATCTTGATACGCCAAGTCAAATACTGATGGATGTCGAATCCTGATACAAGGTGGAATCCTGATATCAGTCGTGTTACTGATGATGTCATTATGGATGCTACAGAAACTGGCAAGTGCTATAAAACAGGATCGTTGTTTTGAAGAACAAGCAAGAAGATATCATGAAGGAAAGAATTTTCTATTAATGGAACTATCAACTGGACGGTAGAACATTGTCGTGTATACATCATTACTTTATGTTATTAGTTGATAGGTAGCATTATAAATACTCTCTCTATATCATTGTAAAAGGGTGAATTGTGAATTTTAGAGTGCATATCGTGTGAAGCTCTGTATAAAGTTTGTATTCGAGAGTTCGAAACAAACAGAGAGAGAGAGAGAGAGAGAGAGAGATTTGTATTGTCAGCAGCTGCTAAAGGTATTGTACACCTTTGGTAGAGTTTGTATTTGATTTATTTAATACAAACAAAGTTTGATTCATTCGTTTGTTCTTGTTCATTTAATCAAGCAAAATCAGACACGATTATATAACTTGTATTCAACCCCCCCTTCTACAAGTTATTCGAGTTAACAAAGAAAGGTCTCAAACAAGTGCTAGCAATGCAAACAATATGTGGACACTCAAGCAAACGAATATAAAATGCAAAAGATATGCATATAGGCTCAAAATCTCACTTGGTGGCAAAACATAATCAATCCCAAGCAAAAAAATCTCTTTAATGCACCTACTTGTACTCAAAGCATGCAAACCAAATCTTCTTGCACATATTCTTGCATCACCTGGAAGTAACAGATCCTGATTATCTTGACAGAATCAGAGATGGGCCTTTTGTTCCAACAAGGCTTGTTCCTCAAGCAACTGTCGAAGGAAAAGTTTTTCCAGAACATACAGCAGAGAAGCCTAAATCTGAATGGACAGATAAGGAAAAGGAGAACGTTCTTAAGGATGCTAAAGTGAGAAACATACTATTCAACAGTCTTGATTCTGTTCTCACTAACTATGTTCTCTCTTGTAAAACTGCTAAGGAGATATGGGACAATCTAAAGGTTCACTGTGAAGGAACAAAACCTGTCAGGAAGAATATGAGGACACTTCTCATACAACAGTATGAGTACTTTGAATCCAAGTCGGGTGAGTCACTTACTGACACCTTTGATAGGTTTACTAAACTCATCAATGAGATGGCCATGCATGGTAAATATTATGACTTAGAGGATATGAATACTAAGTTCGTGAAAGCTCTTCCTGATTTCTATAATGAGAAGATATCTGCAATTGAGGAAGCTAATAATCTGGATGAAATATCATTAGAAGCAGTTTATGGAAAATTGAGAGCTTATGAACTTGACAGGTAGCATAAAAAGAGCAGGAGTGAAGGAAAAATGAAAACTGTTGCACTCACTGCTCAATCTGAATCAAAGAAGCTTCCAGAAGAAAAGTCTGAATTTACTGAAAGAGACTTGAGGAAGAAGAAGAGCAAAGAAAGTTCTGAGTCAGAGACTGCAGATATAGACTCTGAAGATAATGATTCTGAATCAGAGATGCAAGAACTTTTTGCTATGTTTGCTAAAACTTTCAAGAAAGGAAGATTCAACAGGAGAAGATTTAGCAAAGGATCTTTTCAGAAGAAAGAGGAGAAGAAGAGTGACAAAGGCAAGAGTACAATTATCAAGCTTGATAAGGCCAAGATCAAGTGCTTTAACTGCAGTGAGCTTGGACACTTTGCTAGTGAGTGCAAGAAGCCTAGGAATTCAGGGAAGGGTAATGCACTCATGGTCACACAGAAGGATTGGGCAGACTCCAGTGATTCTGAAGATGAATTGGATTATGACAACATTGCATTGATGGCAAGTGCTTCAGACAAGTCTGGATCTCCAAAAAAAACTTCTTCATCTTCTGTTAAGGTATCACTTCACTCTCTTGATTCATTTGATAGCTTAGATTCTGATGATATTAGATCTATTCATGTTGAGTTTAAAAATCTTATGACTAATTTCAAAATTCTTGCTAGTGAAAAAGATGAACTTAAGGCTAAGAATGATGAATTAGTTAGTAGAAATAATTTTCTTGAATATGAGTTAATTCAAATGGAAGAATATAGGTTAAGTTCTGATATAGCTCAACATGATTATGGTGTTATCCTTGAGGCTTATGACTATGTCAGAAAAGAACTAGAGGAAGAGAGAGATATGATGAAAACCATTAACACTTATGGTAAAAAGACTCAAGAAATCATTGACAATCAAATTCTTGGTAAAGTCTATGGCTTAGATTTTGGAAAGAATAAAAGTGAAAATTCTGTAGCTATTGTCTTGGATGATAGGAAAGAAGAAGCTAGCATATCCAAATCTGAAGGTAAGAAGATAGTTTCTGAACCTAAACATGTTAAATTTGTTGATTCTAAAGGTACCCCAGTTGTGCACAAAAGAATTAACAATAGCAATTCAGATGAGAGAGTGTTAGAAAAACCTAAGAATGTCAACATAGGCTTTCTGTCTAAGTCTCAGTTGAAACAGAGACTAGAAGGTATTTCAGAGTCTAGCAAGATCAGAAGAAATAGGAATGGAAAAGAAGGTATTAATAAAGAAAATAATTACAAGAATGTACCTGATGCACCTAGGAAGAAATGCTATAAATGTGGAAATCATAATCATTTGGCCCTAGACTGCAATCAAAAACTTTCTTGGAAAATCGAGTCCAGATTCCCCAAGACTCAGAGAATTCAATACCAACCACAAGAACCCTGTTATCATTGTGGTAGTTTACTTCATTCCATTTATATGTGTAAGGAATATCATGAACTGTATTATGACTATTATTCTCTGAAATCTGAAACTCCTAGTCACAAACAGTTTGTTAAATCAAAGTCTAAGGTTGACTCTGCAACAGGTAAATCAAAAGAAAAATCTTCAAAGCCCGTTGGTTCAAAAGTTAGTAATAAAGGATCCAATCAAAGTTGGGTCCTAAAAAATTCTAAGTAGCTACTTTTTGTTTGCAGGGCACTGGAAAGAAGCATTCAATTATCTTGGACAGTGGATGCTCTGGACATATGACTGGAAAGAAGTCCCTGCTTACAAAGTTTGAGAGAAAAGCTGGCCCAGTTATATCCTTTGGAGATGGCAACAAAGAAAAAACTCTGGGATATGGCTCAATTATTTTGGGGAATGTCATCATAGAAAACGTAGCACTGGTTGAAGGCTTGAAACACACACTTTTAAGCATAAGTCAACTGGGTGATAAGGGTTACCAATCAATCTTTGACAGTGAAGGATGCAAAATCTTGAATATGAAGAATGGAGACATTGTTCTGACTGGTCAGAGACATGGTAACATATATGAAGCTAGCTTGAGTGACACATCTAAAGTAACTGTCAGATGTCTTTACAGCAAGGCATCAAATGATGAAAGCTGGAACTGGCACAAGAAGCTCTCACATCTCAATTTCAAGAAGCTTAATTAACTTGTTAAGCACCATCTGGTGAGAGGCCTACCTTAGGCAAATTATGTGCAAGATGGACTTTGTGATGCTTGTCAGCTTGGAAAACAAAGAAGAACCACTTTCAAGAGCAAGACGGAAAATTCAATTACTGAACCATTTCACATGTTGTATCTTGATTTATTTGGTCCAGTAAACATTATGTCTATCAGCAAGAAAAGATATGCTCTAGTTATAGTGGATGATTACACAAGGTTTACATGGGTATTCTTTCTACACAACAAGGATGAAGCTCCTCAGCAAATCATTGAACTTGTCAAGAATATTCAAAATAGCTCTGAGTACAAGGTCAAAGTGCTCAGAAGTGACAATGGTATAGAATTTAAGAATTCTACAATGGAGGAGTATTGTGCAGACAATGGAATTACTCAACAGTTTTCTGCACCTGGAACACCTCAGCAGAATGGTGTAGTAGAAAAAAGAACAGAACTCTCATAGAGGCAGCAAGAACCATGCTTGCAGATGCAAAGCTTCCAACCTATTTTTGGGCAGAAGCTATCAACACTGCATGTTTCACTCAAAACTGTACCTTGGTAAATGCTCATGGTAAGACTCCCTATGAGATGATCAAAGGAAAGAAACCAAGTGTGAAATGTTTTCATATCTTTGGATGCAAATGCTATGTCCTGAAAGTTCATCCAGAACAACTTGGAAAATTTGAATCCAAATCGGATGAAGGAATCTTTCTAGGATATTCAACATCAAAGGCCTTTAAAGTATACAATCTCAGAACTCACATTGTTATGGAATCAATTCATGTTGCATTTGATGATAAGAAGTTTGGAATTTTGTAAACTGATGAAAGCCATGACAATCTGGAATTTGAAAATCTTAAGTATTCTGAGATTCTCTCCAGTGATGATGAAGGTTCTCCAGAGGAAATCTCTATTGCTTCTCAAAGGAATGCTACTGTTGAGGGGGAGCAATTCAATCAAGGAGAACACAGTACTGGTCAGGATCAGACTAGTCTTTCAGAGTCTACTTCATCAGGAACTGATCCTTCAGAGTCTAATGAAGGAGGATCAGAAACTAGCAGCAGTATTGAATCCACTGATTCTACTGATCAAGGGGGAGCTTTTGAAGGAAATGAACACTCTTCTATAAGAAATACCACTAACTTAGGGGGAGAGTCTAGTAGGAGCAATCTACCACCTGTTAGAAAATGGACAAGGGATCATACTGAGGATTTGATAATTGGTGATCCAAATAATGGTGTTCGAACTAGAAGATCAATTCAAAATGAATGCTTGTACAGTTGTTTTCTCTCAAAGAATGAACCTAAGAAGGTTGAAGAAGCCTTACAGGATCCTGATTGGGTAATAGCAATGCAGGAAGAATTGAATGAGTTTGAGAGGAACAAAGTTTGGAAACTGGTACCAAGACCTAAAGATAGATCTATTGTTGGTGCTAAATGGGTTTTCAGAAACAAGCTAGATGAATCTGGTATGATTGTAAGAAACAAAGCAAGACTGGTGGCCAAGGGTTATTCTCAGGAAGAAGGAATTGACTATGATGAAACCTTTGCACCTGTAGCAAGATTGGAAGCAATCAGAATGTTTCTTGCATTTACAGCTCATTCAAAATTCAAGGTATACCAGATGGATGTAAAGAGTGCTTTTCTTAATGGTAAGCTTGATGAGGAAGTGTGTGTGGAGCAACCACCTGGTTTTGTTGATCCAAAGTTTCCAAATCATGTCTACAAACTTGACAAGGCACTCTATGGACTAAAGCAGGCACCAAGAGCATGGTATGAGACTTTGTCTAAATTTCTTCTTGAAAATGGCTTCACAAGAGGTACAATTGACAAAACTCTATTCTTTAGGAAGATAAAAGGTGATTTGCTTTTAGTTCAAGTTTATGTTGATGATATTATATTTGGTTCTACTAATGAAAAGTTATGTGCTAAGTTTAGCAAGCTTATGCAGTCTAAGTATCAGATGAGTGATAGAGTGTATTTTATATATACTTTATAGGATTTTGTTCCCACAGTTACGGTGCTTTTGTGAATAATCATGTGGATTTAATTAGTTTTGATGAGTTTGTCGCAGGAAATAAAGAATTGCCAAGTTAGAAGGAGTTTAATGATTTTCAATGATGTTACGGTGTTTTTTTAGCTCAAAAGAATTATTTTGTGAACTTCCGAGAAGAAATGATTAAATTGTGGATCGTTGTTAAAGATTTGAGGCTGAATAAATTGTCAAACAATGATACTAAAGCGCAGCAGCGCTGCTTAGGCGCAACAGCGCGGATACTTTACTGTCCAGAAGCACGCAGCAGAGGAGCTCAACAGCAACAGGAGCGCGTAGCTGCGCGGCTACAACGCGCAACAGCGCGAGAGAGGCTGGTAGGCACGAGAGGAAGCTGGGAAACAGGTGCGGACAGACGCAGAGTCGTGCAGCTGTGCGAGGTTTTGTGCAACGGCGCGAGGCCCCTCCTGTCCAAGTCGTGCAGCAGTAAGAACGAGCAGTGGTAACATCGAGCAGGAGCGCACGGAAGGAGGGCTGTAGCGCCTGCATCGCCTGGCTTGTGCGGAAATTGAAGAAAACAGATTTTTATTTTGTTCCCGTCTCCTATTTGGAATATAATTAATTGTCTTCCAACTGGGCCTCTAATTTTGGCAATTACTTAGACTTGTGGTGTAATAATCCTAATTTTTGTGCTATTGTAAAAGGGCCGGATGAATAGTAATTCTGGCGTGTGAGAAAAACAAATCCTACCCACTTATGAGCAAGAAAAAAAAATAAAAATAAAAAAAATTTGAAGTTTATGATTTCGAAACTCTAATCCTACTTGTGATATACACTTCTAGGTCTCGTCATAACGATTTCATCTCGAAACTCTTCACAAACGATTTCAGGGTTCATATTAAATCGTAAAACGTTTATTTTTTTTAAAGTTTCGAAGTTTATTGTTTAATCATTCGTTTATTGTTTCGACTCGTCACTAATACGAGTCCATCGTCCACGATACAAGTGTCGACATTAAAACTCTTAAATCAATTTCTTGTTTGATAAATAAGCATAATTATTGTTTAACCTAATTCTTTTTGGAAAACTCTTAAATCAATTTCTAGTTTAATAAATCAGCTTCAAAATTTGGTTACAAAAATTGTATGTCCAGCACCCATTTTAAAATTAATGAGAGGTCAAATGACTTTTTTTTCCATGTGCTAGTGTTTTCTGTTTTCATTATTAAATTGTTAAGTGGGAATTGCTTTAGAAAATGCTTCATGATTTTGTCTAAACCCATTATTACTATCACTAAAACTCCAACAACTATTATCTATGTATATTATATCAAATCAATCATTTTATTCCCTCATTCACTTATCAAAAATCTGCACTTGTTCTTGAGAGGAAAATGAAGGTAATTCTCCATTAAAACATCTCAATTCTTAAGTTCTTGAGCTCCTCATCTAAAGCCTTCCATACACACTTCTTATACCCTCCATACACTTCATAAAACACTCTTAAATCATCAATGGAAACTCAAGTATTCAAGCATCAAGAGAGATCAAATCCATCCAAGAAAAGAGAAGTGAAGTTAGTAAAAGCTAGATCATCCAAGGGTTTAAGTGGTGTTATCTTGGAGCCTCTTTAAATATTCATTCTCATTAATTATTGTTATTAACTTGTGTCATTCTTCAACTCTAGGATCTGAGAGATAGCAAGGACCTCCATCAAAACGAAGTTAAGATCCAAGAAGGTATAAATTGCTATTGTTTGGAATCATCGTATAACGTGTTTATTGGTTTAGGCTAGCTACTGTCTAAGTCTGTGATTTTTGGATAAAAAATATTTTATAGTGGTCAGATTATTTAGATTCTATATAATCTAAGGATCGCCTGAGCGCTAATTTCATGTGATTCGCATTTACGAGTCAAGAGTTATCCCCGATTTAGTAAAACCGGTTAAAACGAACGAATCGTGACGAACAACTGGTTTTGCAGTGTTAAATCGACCCCTTAAAACTGGATTTTAACTATGAAAATTTTGGTGTATCTATTCCTTACAGTATAGAAGACATCCCAAAAAGAATCAAATAAAAATATGGATTTTTCAATTTTATAAAAATCATTAGGTTGGAACTCCACAAGTAAAATCAACAGCAGAGAAGGACCCTCTTTGGAGCTTTGGTTGAGGCCCTTGTAAATGGTCTAAGGTTATGAAATTTGGATGGTTGTCTTCTAGTGAAGTAAGGAAGACAAAGGAAAAAGAATTTCGTAAAAAGGATTATTTTTCGATTTTATAGAAATGTTCGAACCAAAGTCGCGCGAATGAAAAATATCTTTAGGGGAGGAACGCCAAGAAAATTTAACACCGAATAAAATCAAACGAACTTGAAACATGACTCAAATGAAATTGGTAACTTTATTTTGGTCAGGGAATGTTACCAAAGTATGTAGTTTCAACCTGGACGATAAGAGTTCCCTATGAGAATTAGTTACGTTATATGAATCTCGGTTAAATAATTCGTTTACAAAGCTAACCCTAGCGTTTACTTGTTCATTATAGATCGTCACCCTAGGACTCGAGATTTCACTTCCCCGACTCTGTCAGGCAAGTTTTCCAAAACCGAACTTCAAGTATATTTCAAAAACTGTTGTTGTTGTGATATGAATGCATGTACTGCATGTATTGCGAGAAAGTTATAAATGCATGCATGATTTTCTGAAAGTACTTGTAACGTTTACGTGCATATATATATATATACACCCCCTTGGTTTGTACGTATATATATGATGATGATTAAGGCTCGGGTAGAGCGTAAGTACTTTTATTGTAAGTCTGGAGTCGGAGTATTTTATGTAAAACCCGGTAACAGTTTAGGCTGGTTAGGTTTGTGTACAAGTATGACCTGTGTAAACTTTTGAAAACCAGAAAACTATCCCACATTTACCATCACCCCAGGTAACAGTTTTTTGTGGATTGTAAACCCTATCTAGATTAAAACATTTGGGTCTGTAATAACTTTATATTTTGGATTGAATCTTGTACTCTAAGCAATGTTTTGTTTTCACTCTGAGCTTATAACCTGTGATGGATATTATTAGTATAGGGGTCATGCCAAAGGAAAAGACTAGTGTTAGATAAAATGTTGAATAATTGGGAATGATAATCATAAAATTGGAATGTAGATTGGCGTAACAACCTGGATCATTGACCCCCGATCTAGGGGTGTTACATGTGGGCACTATATAAACACATCTAGGGTATAGTTTTGGGGATCGAAAAAAAAAACATTATTTGTACACACTACAATTTTGTAAGCATCTTTTGGAGATGTTTGGGGAGAACTATTATTTTTCTTTGAAGATTGAAGGTTTTTCTCTATTCTTATAATTATGTGTTCATCTTATAATTCTTGTTTTGTTAATTCAATTATGAGTGAGTAGATTATTAATCTAGGGTTAAGTAGAACCCTAGTTATGATTGATGTGTGAATTTCCCTATTCCCCCAATTTGATTGTTTAATTGCTCCTGCTTATTGAGTTGTTTAAATTAACAATTACAAATCAGACGTGATTATGTGTATTGATTGAACCAATATCTAATTATCAGCGAGATTTGGATTTAGATGGTTGTGATTTATCCAATAAGAACATGAAATTCTCCATGAGAATAGGTAGAATGGATTGTTAGGAAATTAGGATGCTGTGATTAATGTCTCTAAATTGCATGATATCATGAGAATAGGTTTGATTGTATTTTAATAGAAGCCATTAATACGCGAGAGGGGTTCTTGGTATTTATAGGGCGCATCTTTCCTTTTGAGTAATATATCTGATTAATTGGGGAGGAAATTCACGATTGCATTAATCTATTATATATCTAATACACCAACAGGGGGTTTCCCTGAGCAAATTAATTCATAGGCTCGATCCCTCCGAACCTCACTCCAAACCTAACTCTAAATATCACCTAAATTATTAGGGCAAAACACATACAAACAACAGCTAATTCCATCTAATACATTCAATTAAACACAAAACCATACATATATACATAAGGAGAGGGGGAGAGGGGGAGAGAGTGGGAGAGAGAGAGAGAGGAAGAGATACCTGTAAAAAATAAAAACCACTCAATCCGTAACTCGTAAATTTCCAACAATCCAACAATAATCAACTAAATTTCCAATAATCCAACAATGATCAACACAAAATTAAACCAATTCCTACAAACAACATCACTAATAATCCAACAATAATCAACTAAATTTCCAATAATCCAACAATGATCAACACAAAATTAAACCAATTCCTACAAACAACATCACTATAAACCCTCAATTACAAACAAAACCTAACAAAAAAACAAATTAACATAAAGCTAGGGTTTTGAACTTAAAGAAACAAACTTTCGAACCCTAACATGTATATTATACATAAATAAGTATATAAATAAAACAAATAAATATCAAACATTTGTAGTGAAATAACTTACAGATGGAGTAGTGAAATTATCTCCAACACTATCTACTCTCCAAACCCGCTTTCTTTTGGAGGGCTTTTTTTGTTCTTGATTTTTTTCTCCCTCTTCTCGGTACTGGAGTCATTACTTTCAACTGGGTATGCTCTTCTTTTAATACCCATTGAAATCCTTTTACTGCAATTAAACCTCATTGATTTGATTTGATGGTTAACCCCTTGTATTCGGTAGTGGAGTAATCCAAATTTCAACCCCTCGAAACAAAATTGATGGTTTCTCACTCCAAACCTAACTCTAAATATTTGTAAAAATATTGCTATTCAAAGGGTTTGAACCCATGACCTCTTGCGGAACTAAATTCAACATCATAACCAGTTGAGTTGTGTGAGCATTTAAGTTAATATTAAAAATCATTAGCTACATACATAAATATTTGTATAATTCCCATAATTATACACATACACACACATACATACATACATACATACATACATACATAATTATTAATTATACATACACATACATAAATAATTATACATGCATACATACATACATACATACATACATACATACATACTATATAACATACATACATACATACATACATACAAACATACATACATACATACATTTATGTTGTATAATCTATTAATATTTCATTATTTGTAATCTATTAATTGTTGTATAATTAATATGCATATTTATACATACATACACATCTACAAACATAAATACATACATGTATAAATTTCTGTGGACATATAATAATATGCTATAATATTATATACATACATACATACATACATACATACATACATACATACATACATACATACATACATACTATATATTTTTGTTTATATATATTAAATCTCAGTTGGCTTACCTCAGATAATGTATAATTATTAATTATAATGTATATTTTTAGATGATTATACATTAATGTATAATTATTAATTATACATGCATACGTACATACATACATACATACATATATACTATATAACATACATACATAAATACATACATACATACAATATATACATACATTTATGTTGTATAATCTATTAATATTTCATTATTTGTAATCTATTAATTGTTATATAATTAACATGCATATTTATACATACATACACATGTAGAAACATAATTACATACATATATAAATTTATGTGGATTGATAATAATATACTATAATATTATATACATACATACATACATACTATATAGCATACATACATACATACATACATTTATGTTGTATAATATATTAATATTTCATTATTTGTAATCTATTAATTATTGTATAATTAATATGCATATTTATACATACATACACATGTACAAACATAAATACATACATATATTTTTGTGGATATGTAATAATGTACTATAATATTAACTAACATATACCATATCTTATTAATCATTTTAGATCTACTGTAATTATTTACGACTTAAATATTATAAAAAATATCACAATACAAAAAAAGAACCTTCATGCGTATATAAGTATATAATACAAGTTTGTATTAACATTAACTATCGTAAAACTCATCAATCACATCTTTAATACGTAAACGCACAAAACAATATAATAAACATGTATATATATCTAATAGAGCTAAGAGCGAATGGGGGGGGTTCCATGAGCAAATTTATTCATATAAAAAGTTATATTTACCCCTACTAATTATATCTATGTTATATTTCCGGGGGCTATTTAGGTATTGCAACACTAACATATTTATTACATAATAATAGCTGATATGAACTAATATGAATTTATTAATATGTAATTAATACTTGTATGTATTTCTGTATCCATCTATGTTAACTCTATATATTTATATTTCAAAGTACGGTTTTGATCTTAACATTAACCAATTTATTACATATCGTTCAAGTTTGCTTTAACGAAACAAAACATAGCGTAAAATATATACAAATTTAATTTAACCAGAATTTATAATTTGCATGTCACGATCGGGTATTGCATAAATTCTATTTACTCACAACAATTGCTGCGAATATATGAACAATCAAACATATCAACAATCCAATCCTACGTGATCACGAATAATTCATAAATATTTGTAATCTAGAGCATGCCCGTGCCTTGTACGGGCTACAAAGCTAGTTCATGCTAGTGGGGATACTTAATTCTGGATGTCTTTAATACTTGATTAATATAAACACATTTCTCTTTAGTATAAAATTAGTTTAATAATTTCTCAAAATTTATTGTGTTAATTGCCTAGCCGAATTAAATAAGAAATAACTGGTGATTGATACGTTTGTCTCTGTGGGATCGACTCTGACTTACCCTACTACATAGTTAGAAGGATTTGTTAGAAATTATAATTTGATAGGCACGCGACGGCCTTGTCAAACTTTTGGCGCCGCTGCTGGGGAACAAGCAGTGGTAGATTAGTTAATTTTTGAATTGATTTAGCTAAGTTGTTTAGTTGAGTTGTTTCGGCTATTATTCCATTGTTATTTGATCATTGTGTCTAGTTCTCTTGTTGCATGCACACTCGAAGTTCAGGTACTGAAAATTTAATTGCTCTTGATCCTGAAATTGAAGCTACAGCAAGAAGGCAAAAAGGCAAGCAAAGGAAAAACAAAGACAAGGAAGTTATGGGTGATGCACCAGCTAAAGCTCTCAGGGAGCATGGTATGCCAGATGCTACAGGCGTACTCTCAAGCATAGTCAGACCAGCAATCACAGCTTCACATTTTGAACTGAAGCCTCAGTTCATCCAATTCATCTCTAATGATTCTTTTGCAGGATTGTCCACTGAAAATCCTGTTGATCATCTTGAGAGTTTTCTGGAGAAGTGTGATACGATAAAGATGACCAATGTAAGTGATAAAGCTGTTAAGCTGATTGGTTGAAGGATGCAGTAAAAGATTGGTTGAAGGATGAAGGACCAAACACGTTCACTACTTGGGATAGTCTTGCAAAGGCGTTTCAACTTAAATTCTTCAGTCAGAAGAAGACTTCAAAGCTTAGGAATGAAATATCTAATTTTCATCAAGATGATGACGAGTCACTTTATGATGCTTGGAGAAAATTTAAGCGACTTCAAAGACAATGCCCTCACCATGGAATTCTTGACTGGTTGTTAATCCAAACGTTCTACAATGGGTTGACACAAGAGTTCCGAAACTTTGTAGATGCTTCTTCTGGCGGGTCTATTATGAAGAAGAGTATTGAGGATGCGAAAGCTTTGTTAGACGAGATGGCGTCTAATGATAATTATCCTTACAGCGATCGAAATCATCCTAAGAAGGGTGGTAAGTATGATGTTGATGCTTTAACCATGTTGAATACCACTATGCAGGCTATGGTCAAAAAGATTGAGCAATTGGATGCCAGAAGCACTCCATCTACTTTTGCTTCATGTGAGATATGTGGTGGTGTTGGACACACCAAACTTGATTGTCAATACAATCCTTCTGGAATGGCAGTTGAACAGGTTAATGCTCTTTACAATCAGAATCAGAGGCCGCAATATAATCCTTACTCCAACACGTACAATCCAGGGTGGAAAGATCATTCAAATTTCTCCTACAGGAACAATCAAGCTCAATCTTCACAAAATAATTTTTCTCAGTCTCCTGGTTTTCAACAAGCTCAGCCGCAGAAATCCCACTTGGAAAGTCTTATGGAAGGATTTATCTCTACTCAATCGAAGAAGAATGAGCACTTTGATTCAAGTATCAATGAGATAAAGGCCCACAACAAATTGATGGAAAACACGATCACTCAAATTTCTCAACAGTTGAGCCAACTTAATAAGCCTTCAGGCCAACTTCCTGGTCAAACTGAGCAACCACCAAGGGGTCATATTAATGCTGTAACTTTGAGGAGTGGTAAAGAATTGAACCAACCGGAATTGAACGTGAGCAAAAATGTTGTGAATGCTAAGGAAAGAGAATAGAAGATTGCAACTAAGAAACCGGTAGAACCAGAAGTCGTGGAAAAAGAAAAGAAAGAATCAGAAGCTGTTCCTTTTAAATCGTACGTGCCACCTGTTCCTTTTCCACAAAGGTTGGTACAAGCTAAGCTAGATAAGAAGTATGGTAAATTCCTTGAAATTTTGCAGAAGCTACATATCAATATTCCATTCATGGATGCTATTACTGAGATGACCTCTTATGCAAAATTCCTTAAAGATATTTTGTCAAGGAAGAGAAAAATTGAAGAAATCTCTACCATATCATTAACGGCAGAGTGCAGTGCCATTTTGGAAAATGATCTTTCAAAGAAGTTAGCGGATCCAGGTAGCTACTCTATTCCTGTCAAGCTAGGGGATGTCGAAATCAAAAGAGCTTTGTGTGATCTTGGAGCAAGTGTCAATTTGATGCCTTTATCAATTTGTGAAAAGCTTCAGATGGGTGAACTGAAATCCACACGTATCTCTCTACAACTGGCAGACAGAAGTGTGAAATTTCCACTTGGAATTCTTTAAGATGTGCCCCTTAAGGTAGGAAAGTTTTATATTCCATGTAATTTTGTTGTCATGGAAATGGAAAAAGATACAAATATTCCCATCATACTTGGGAGGCCTTTCTTAGCAACAGCTGGAGCTATCATTGACATGAAAAATGGAAGAATTTCTTTCGAAGTAGGCGAAGAGAAGATGGAATTCAAGCTGCAAAGTACAATGGGACATCCTTCTACGGATGAGACTGTAAACAGGGTAGATGCACTAGAAGAAGTGATCGACATGAAAGCCAAAACTTTATCATATGAGGATCCACTTCAAGCTATTCTTGATGGTAACATGGATGAAGAAAATGAAGAATGTAAGGGTTACCAGAAGCTCTTAGATGCAACACCTAAAATTAAACTTGAACATTCTAATATGCTACATCATGAGGAAGTCAAGGAGAGTTCCATGCCTCCTAAGGTAGAACTGAAACCCCTACCTGCATCTTTGAAATACGTGTTTATGGGCCCTAATGAAACATATCCTATCATTGTTAGTTCTGAGCTTGATGACATTCAAATTGAGCAATTGCTCACGGTCTTGAGAAAATATAAAAATGTTATTGGGTATTCCATTGATGATATTAAGGGCATTAATCCATCATTCTGCATGCATAAAATTATTTTGGAAGATGAGCAAGCTTCTTCTATTGAGCCTTAACGGAGACTCAATCCTAATATGATGGAGGTGGTCAAAAAGGAGGTTTTAAAACTTCTTGATGCAGGTATAATCTACCCTATCTCTGACAGCAAGTGGGTTAGTCCGGTACATGTAGTGCCAAAGAAAGGAGGAATGACCGTGGTAAAGAATGATAAGGGTGAGTCGATCTCTACTAGAACTGTTACAGGGTGGCGAATGTGCATTGATTATCGAAAATTGAATAAAGCCACAAGGAAAGATCATTTTCCTCTCCCTTTTATTGATCAAATGCTTGAACGGTTGGCGAAACATTCTTACTTCTGCTTCTTAGATGGATATTCAGGTTTTTTCCAGATTCCTATCCATCCGAATGATCAAGAAAAGACAACTTTTACATGTCCCTATGGTACATTTGCGTACCGCAGAATGCCGTTTGGTCTATGTTGTGCTCCTCCCACCTTTCAGCGATGTATGATGGCAATTTTCTCAAATTTCATTGAAGACATTATGGAAGTTTTTATGAATGACTTCTCAGTTGGTGGAACTTCCTTTGATGCATGCTTACATAACTTGGAGAAGGTGCTTCATAGATGTCAAGAAGTTAATCTAATTCTTAATTGGGAAAAATGTCACTTTATGGTACAAGAGGGAGTTGTTTTGGGTCATGTTGTTTCAAAGAGAGGGATAGAAGTTGATAGAGCCAAGGTTGAGGTTGTTGAGCGCTTACCACCCCCTACTTCAGTCAAGGGGATAAGAAGTTTTCTTGGTCATGCGGGATTCTATCGCCGTTTCATTAAAGATTTTTCGAAGATTGCTCGACCTCTAACTGAGCTTTTAGGTAAGGATGTACCTTTTGTGTTAAATGATGCTTGTGTTGAAGCTTTTGAAACGTTAAAGAAAGCTCTTGTTTCTGCTCCAATCATACAACCACCGGATTAGAAATTACCATTTGAGATCATGTGTGATGCAAGTGATCAAGCTATTGGTGCAGTTTTAGGCCAGAGGAAAGATGGAAAGCTTCATGCTATTTACTATACAAGCAAGACCTTGGATGGAGCTCAGATTAATTATGCAACAACAGAGAAAGAATTGCTAGCAGTGGTGTATTCTATGGAGAAGTTTCGATCCTATCTCGTTGGTATGTTCCCTTTTATCCCTTTTATTGCCTTCACTGAGGACATTGAAGACTTCAAGTTTGGGGGTAATTTTAGGGGTAAGTAGTGTGAGTTGTGTAATTGTAGCCATGTAGAATCACATTGTATTGTATAAAAAAAATTAAAAAAAAATTAAAAACTTGAAAAATACCAAAAATAATTTTAGCCATGTGAAGATTACTTACGTAAATGCACCCATGCATGTTTAGAAAATCTTGTGTTTATGGATGCTTTTGATTGAGAAGTTATATGTGATGTTCTTGTGCACACACGTACACTAGCAAGTAGAAACTAGTAGACTTATTGAATGTGCTAAATGATTAGAATGACATGAATATGTGCAAGGTAATTTGGTCTATATGCTTTGAATACACGTAGGTGCGTTAGAGAGATTTTTACTTTGGGATTGATTATGCTTTGTCATTTGTCACACCAAGTGAGTTTTGAGCTTATAATGCATATCTTTTGCATGATTATTCGTTTGCTTGAGTGTCCACTTGTCGTTTGCATTGCTAGCACTTGCTTGAAGTCTTTCTTGAGATGCATGACATTAATTGATGATAAGATGATAAAGGCAATAGGATAACCTCAAATTTCCATATTTCCAAACCATTTATACATGATCCATTAGTTAACCCTTTTGAGCCTAATCTGATTCTTTCGGTGACACACCATGTACTTGCCTATATCCTTTTCTTGTATTGGCCTTACAGCAATTTTTTATCCTAAATTGTCAAGGGCTAGTATTGTGCTTAAGGGAGTAATAAGGTGTGCAAAAAGGGGGATTTTTATTGATGATCATAATTTTTGGGAATATTTGGGGTTTGGTTGTTAGCTTGTTAGTCGAAGTTTGAATTCATATCTTTTGGATCATTGTTATTGCTATTATTTAGCTCTCTTGAAAAAAAAGAAAAAAAAGAGAGGAAAAAACAGAAAAAATAAATATGAGAGCATACTTATCCTTTGTGATCCTACTTTGATTCGACTAGTCAAGTTGTTTATAAATAAAAGTTCAAGTGTGGGGATGAAAGTATGGGAGTTGTTTGAATTTCATTGTTGGGTACTAGCTTTTGACTTAACCTTCTTTGGTTTTACTTGACATGCCTTGTCCCTAGCCCCATTACAACTTGAACAAAGACCTTTTGATTGTCATAGATGATGTATGTTGCGTTAAAGGTTAGACTGATACCAAGGACGAAGCATGTTTATGATATTGTTGGAGTTGAGTGATACACTTACCCTTGTTATGAGTGAATATTTTTTGTGAGTGAACGATGAGTTGTTGCTTTTGCATAGGATATCCCAGGTTTGTCTCAAAGATGTGCTCTTGTGTGCTTAGCATGTTTACCAACCTATTCTTACATTTGACATGAATTTCTATGATCTTATGCATGTATTTGAGTAGACTATGTGGATACTTGCACTCTAGACACCAAGGCATTGCATTTTCATTTTGATTCTTAAGCTGAGGTGACATGAGAGGACGGGTGTGTGTGGTGTTGTGTTGATGTGTGGTCTTTTGCATGAGCTAGATGAATTTTGTGGGTATATTCACTATAAACCCTCACGAGACCTTACTCGTCCACTAGGGCTACCTAGGGGTTTAAAAAGCTTGTTGCATATGCCAAATGCAACCGTGATCACCTACGGAAGTGGTACTAATTAGTTAGTAATAGTTTTTATGTTAGTTTGCACGAGGACGTGCAAAGTGCTAAGTGTGGGGATATTTGATATAGTGTATTTTATATATACTTTATAGGATTTTGTTCCCACAGTTACGGTGCTTTTGTGAATAATCGTGTGGATTTAATTAGTTTTTGATGAGTTTGTGGCAGGAAATAAAGAATTGCCAAGTTGGAAGGAGTTTAATGATTTTTAATGATGTTACGGTGTTTTTTTAGCTCAAAAGAATTATTTTGTGAACTTCCGAGAAGAAATGATTAAATTGTGGATCGTTGCTAAAGATTTGAGGCTGAATAAATTGTCAAACAATGATACTAAAGCGCAACAGCGCGGATACTTTACTGTCCATAAGCACGCAACAGAGGAGCTCAACAGCAACAGGAGCGCGCAGCTGCGCGGCTACAACGCGCAACAGCGCGAGAGAGAGGCTGGCAGGCGCGAGAGGAAGCTGGGAAACAGGTGCGGATAGACGCAGATTCGTGCAGCTGCGCGAGGTTTTGTGCAACGACGCGAGGCCCCTCATGTCCAAGTCGTGCAGCAGTAAGAACGAGCAGTGGTAACATCGAGCAGGAGCGTGCGGAAGGAGGGCTGTAGCGCCTGCATCGCCTGGCTAGTGCGGAAATTGAAGAAAATAGATTTTTATTTTGTTCTCGTCTCCTATTTGGAATATAATTAATTGTCTTCCAGCTCGGCCTCTAATTTTGGCAATTACTTAGACTTGTGGGCACTATATAAACACATCTAGGGTATAGTTTTGGGGATCGAAAAAAAAAACATTATTTGTACACACTACAATTTTGTAAGCATCTTTTGGAGATTTTTGGGGAGAACTATTATTTTTCTTTGAAAATTGAAGGTTTTTCTCTATTCTTATAATTATGTGTTCATCTTATAATTCTTGTTTTGTTAATTCAATTATGAGTGAGTAGATTATTAATTTATGGTTAAGTAGAACCCTAGTTATGATTGATGTGTGAATTTCCCTATTCCCCCAATTTGATTGTTTAATTGCTCTTGCTTATTGAGTTGTTTAAATTAACAATTACAAATCAGACGTGATTATGTGTATTGTTCGAACCAATATCTAATTATCAGCGAGAGTTGGATTTAGATGGTTGTGATTTATCCAATAAGAACATGAAATTCTCCATGAGAATAGGTAGAATGGATTGTTAGGAAATTAGGATGTTGTGATTAATGTCTCTAAATTGCATGTTATCACGAGAATAGGTTTGATTGTATTTTAAGATAAGCCATTAATACCCGAGAGGGGTTCTTGGTATTTATAGGGCGCATCTTTCCTTTTGAGTAATATATCTGATTAATTGGGGAGGAAATTCACGATTACATTAATTCATGCTAGTGGGGATACTTAATTCTGGATGTCTTTAATACTTGATTAATATAAACACAATTCTCTTTAGTGTAAAATTAGTTTAATAATTTCTCAAAATTTATTGTGTTACTTGCTTAGCCGAATTAAATCAGAAATAACTGGTGATTGATACGTTTGCCTCTGTGGGATCAACTCTTACTTACCCTACTACATAGTTAGAAGGATTTGTTAGAAATTATAATTTGATAGGCACGCGACGGCCTTGTCAATGAGCATGATGGGTGAACTAAATTACTTTTTAGGCTTGCAGGTCAAACAGACTGAGACTGGTATTTTCATTAATTAGTCAAAGTATATGAAAGATCTTTTAAAAAGGTTTGACTTTCAAGATTGTGCGTTGCAAAGACAGCCATGGCAACAGCCACTAAGCTAGACTCTGATCCTAAGGGAAAGAGTGTTGATAACACTAGCTATAGAGGCATGATAGGTTCACTGTTATATCTAACTGCAAGTAGACCAGATATAATGTTTTCTACCTATTTATGTGCTAGATTCCAAAGTGATCCTAAGGAATCTCATTTAATTGTTGTGAAAAGAATTTTTAGATATCTCAAGGGAACTCCAAATCTTGGTTTGTGGTATCCAAGAGAATCTGATTTCTCCCTAATTGGCTATTCAGACTCTGATTATGCAGGGTGTAAAATAGACAGGAAAAACACTACAGGTACATGTCAATTCTTGGGAAACAGATTGATTTCTTGGTCAAGCAAGAAGCAGCAATCAGTTTCAACCTCAACTGCAGAAGCTGAATACATTGCAGCAGACAGTTGTTGTGCTCAACTCCTTTGGATAAGAAATCAGTTGATGGATTATGGTATGACACTTAGTAATATTCCTATGTTTTGTGATAGTACTAGTGCTATCAAAATTGCAGAAAATCCAGTTCAACATTCAAGGACTAAGCACATTGATGTCAGGTATCATTTTATTAAGCACCACTAACTGTGAACCACTCTCGATAACAACGTGATGATAATCAATCTGTTCTATCCACCTGATTGCTTCATACACCCCCTAGCTTCTGCTTCCATTACTAATACTTCGCCTGCTATATTCAAATTCTTCCCCATGACAAACTGCCCTGCATAATTATACCACATGTTAAATTGCACTCGTATATAATATAATAAAGGATGTTATGTGTTTATTTATTATTGCAATACATTACAACACTAAAACATGATTAGTATATAATCTTTCTTAATTTAAGTCATCCAATAAAAATTGATTTAATGGTTAAAATTTGGTTTTAGAGATTTACGATTAAATTAGTTTTATATAAAAAACAACTCTTTTGTTTGAATACACATTAAATGTTGTGTGTTCACTTGGAAAGAATCAAAGAATGAAATGAGGTAGAAATTAAATGAATAATTGTAAACAAAATTTATAAAGAAAGAAGGGATGCTGGGGAAATAGTGAATAAATATGAGAGTGAATAAGTTTCTTATGATGAAGATTGCAAGGAAAATGATGATGATAGAGAATGGAGCATTTTTTCCAAAACATGTGGGTTAGAATTTTAGTTTAAATTATGTGAAAATGAATGAAGTAAGGAATAAAAATTTAAATACTTTTCCCAATCTCCCCCAAATAATAGTATAAATTTCATGTTATTTCCCCCCATTCCATTCAGTCGAAGTGAATACAACCTAAAAGTATTCTAGTTTTAAAAAACTATATATATATAGGCCTTTGCTCCATACAGAACACTCTTATATAACAAACAATAAAGAACACTATAAAATCATTTATTCCAATAGATCCATTGGCCCCGCCAGGGGCACCTAATACAAAAAGTTCTTATTTTTTTATCTTCTATCCATTCAGCAAAAAAAATTTTTAAATTTTTTTTTGAAAAAAATCACTGTTCATGATGACGTCACTGCTGATGTCATCATGAACATTGTTTTTTCCAAAATATTTTTTTAATGTTTTTTTTGCTAAATGGATAGAAGATAAAAAAAATAAGAACTTTTTGTATTGGGTGTCATGACGGAACTCTTATATTGAATCAAATATGAGGTGTTCTTTATTGTTCTTTATATAAGGTGTTCTTCATGGAGTGCAATAATATATATATATATATTAAATGACACACACTCACACGCCCACACACACACTTACACACACACACATATATATATTTGGCATTATTATTCCTAAAAAGGAAAATGTTAGTTATAAGATATTAATTATTGTTAAATAATAATTATTAATTATTATTTAGTTGAAAAAGGTAATCAGTCAATTATTAATTATTATGATATTATTTTATTGAATACAATTATTTGTGATAGTAATGGAACCATATTTTAAGTTATAAAGTAAAACAATTGAATGAGGTAAGTATCGTACCGTACCGTAATACAGGTACCAAAACTTTTAATATTTCGTCTTTTATAATATAGTATAGATAGATGGATATTTACCAAAAATAATACTTTTTAAAAGTTTTTTTATGATTTTACAAATTTCTCAAAATATTTGCAAAAATACCAAAATATTTGCAAAAAATACTAAAATATTTGCAAAAATACGGTGTGCAACCACATATGCAACTTCAATTTCCAGTTGCATATGCAACTACGCAACCACATATGCAACTGAATACAACCTGCTGCGCAGCCAAAAAATGCAAATTCAAAACTTCCAGTTGTATATAAGGGCTACGTAGTAGAAAAAAATGAAAATTCAAAACTTCCAGTTTTCAATTGCGTATAAGGTTGCATATGCAATTATGCAACCACATATGCAACATGATGCGCAACCACATATGCAAATTCAACTTCAAATTGCATATAAGGCTTGTATATACAACCTCCGTATTTTTGCAAATATTTTGGTATTTTTACAAATATTTTTATATTTTCACAAATTATTTTTTTAGGAAAAATATTTTGGCAAAAAAGTTTTTGGATTTGAGTATTTATGAAAAACCCCTAGATAGAATTACATAATAATTTATTTTGTATATGATGCAATTTTTAATCAAAAAATGATATCTAACTAGGGGGTTTTTCATATTGTAAACCATATATAAAATACCATTTAAATTAAATGTATTCTTAAAGGATAAAATTTACAAAATTTTGCACACCTACTTTGTTTTACATAAAATTTTTATCAATATGATTAGATTTACAAAAAATTAATAAATACATGATTTTAAGTCGTATAGCCCACATCTCACAATTTTATAAGGCCTTGAAAAGATAGTTTATCCATATTTTTGAAAGGATTAGGTCCCGGCCCAGCCCCAGGCCCAACATTCGAGTAAAACCGACTCAATTATAAACACACCTCTCTCTATCAAATCAAAATCGCTTTTGTTTTATATATTTATTTATAAAATAAAATAAAATCTCATCTCTCCACGCCGTCGCTCTTCATTTATCGAATCTCATCGCTTCAATTCAATTCAACAGGTACTATTATACACACATCTAATGTATGTATTGTTTTTTTTTTGAGTTTAATTTCTTAATTTTTGTTATTAATTAATTAATTATCTTGTTTTTTTTATTGATGATGATTTGTTTAGTTTGTATGGTTAGGTTTAGGGCTTAAAGTTTGGGGCTTTGATGTGTTTATGTAGTATAATCACTTGTTATCGAAGCGCTAGTTAGTTTATGTTGTTTCGATATCGATTAGTTGATGAGTTATCGATGTTTGTATAGTTTATTGGGGACTAATTGGTGTTGGTTTTTGATTTTTGGGGTAATTAGTCTGTTTCGATATCGATTAGTTGAGTTATCGATGTTGGTATAGTTTTCTGGGGACTGATTGGAGTTGGTTTTTGGGTTTTTGATTTTGGGGGTAAATATCGTGTTTCGAGTTAATAACAATTTATTTGTTTGGTCTTGTTAGGATTTGAGCTTAAAGTTGGGGGATTTGATATGAAGCTGTAATTGTGCTAGTTAGTTTATGTTGTTTTGATATCGATTAGTTGAGTTATCGATGTTGGTATAGTTTTCTGCGGACTGGTTGGAGTTGGTTTTTTGGGTTTTTGATTTTGAAGGTAATTATCGTGTTTTGAGTTGATATCGATTTATTCGTTTCGTCTTGTTAGGTTTTGGGCTTAAAGTTGGGGGCTTTGATGTATATAGAGTGCGAGAACTTGTTATTAAAGATCTACAGTAGTTAGATAATGTTAAAGTTTGGTTTGGCTTTGTGTTGGAATTTTAATTTGTGTTGATTGATATTCTGTAAGATTTTCTCGTAAAGTTTGGTTTGGCTTTTATGTGAATTGCTATTCTGTAGGATTTTCTCGTAAAATTTAGTTGTTTATTGGGATCTTAATTTGTGTTAATTGCTATTGTGTAGGATTTTCTCTTAACATTTAGTTCTTTGTGGGTATCTTAGTTTGTGTTAATTACTATTTTGTAGGATTTTCTCGTGAGGTTTTGTTTTGGGTTTTTTTAATTTGTGTTAATTTTTTTGATTCTGCTTCTTGTAATTCTGGTTTGAATTGATTGGTTTGTTTTGCTCTTCTTTTTTTGGATCAGGTTTGGGGGATTTAGTAGTTTTTGAGTAAAGGTTTTCGATCTAAGCTATGGCGGCTTTGAGGGAGCTTCTTCCACCTGCGAAATCTAGTGGGACTACATATTACGATCATACTAGTGATCCCTGGTTTAAACAGAGGTATACGGCGGCCGAGGATGAGGTGTCTGCCGTTGTGAAGGCTAATTCCGTGCCGTTGTATTTGATGAGGGATGGTTTTAGGCCGTCAAGGCCGGAGCATTTTGGTGATGGGGGTGCTTTTCCGGAAATACTTTATGCACAGTATCCTCTTGATATGGGTAGGAAAAAGGATGCAGTTTCTGGTCAGAAGACGTTGCCTGTCACTGTTGATGAGCATGGTAGAGTTACTTTTGATGCTATAGTGAAACAGAATGAGAATGCCTCGAAAATTGTGTACTCGCAACATAGGGATCTTGTGCCGAAGATTTTGAAAGATGAGATGGAGGATGAAGAGGATGATATTGATGAGAGAAAGGAGATTGAAGATAAGACAACGTTGGAGACTAAGATGGCCCTGGAGAAGATTGTGAATGTTAGGTTAAGTGCTGCACAGCCGAAAAATGTTACCACAACATCGTCGGACTCGAAATTTATCAAGTACAAACCTTCACAGCAGTCTTCTGCGTTTAATTCTGGTGCAAAGGAAAGGATTATTAGGATGGTTGAGATGCCAGTGGACCCCCTGGAGCCACCAAAGTTCAAGCACAAGAGGGTGCCTAAGGCTAATGGTTCACCCCCTGTTCCGGTTATGCATTCTCCACCTCGCCCTGTGACTGTTAAGGATCAGCAGGATTGGAAAATCCCACCATGTATTTCTAACTGGAAGAATCCAAAAGGTTACACAATTCCACTTGATAAGCGTTTGGCAGCAGATGGTAGAGGTCTTCAGGAGGTTCAGATTAATGACAACTTTGCAAAGCTCTCAGAAGCTCTGTATCTATCAGAACAGAAGGCAAGAGAGGCCGTTGCTATGCGATCAAAGGTTCAAAAGGAAATGATGTTGAGAGAGAAGGAGAAGAAGGAACAAGAATTGAGAGCATTAGCTCAAAGAGCTAGATCAGAAAGAACCGGTGCTGCTCCACCAGCTGCTGTCTCGATTCCTTTAGACAGGAGTATGATGGATGGTGATGATATGAGAGGAGACAATGATAATGGAAGAGAGAGGGCTGCACCAAGGGAGACCAAGGAGGAAAGAGATGATAGACTGAAAAGAGAGAAGATCCGTGAGGAGCGGCGCCGTGAGAGGGAAAGGGAGAGAAGATTGGAAGCAAAGGATGCTGCGATGGGTAAGAAAAGTAAGATTACCAGAGACAGAGATCGTGATGTTAGTGAAAAAGTTGCACTTGGAATGGCGACTACTGGAGGAGAACGAGGTGGTGAAGTCATGTATGATACACGATTGTTCAACCAAGAGAAGGGCATGGACTCAGGCTTTGGAACTGATGACCAATACAACGTGTATGAGAAGGGGTTGTTCACTGCCCAGAATACTCTTTCAACTCTTTACAGGCCAAAGAAAGATGCCGATGCTGACACATATGGCGGTGCAGACGAGCAGCTTGACAAGATAATGAAGACTGATAGATTTAAACCTGATAAGTCATTTACTGGTACATCTGAGAAAACTGGCCCAAGGGACAGACCTGTTGAATTTGAGAGGGAACCAGAAGAAGCTGATCCATTTGGTCTGGATCAGTTTTTGACTGAGGTCAAGAAGGGTAAGAAGGCCTTGGACAAGGTTGGGGGAAGCGGTACAATGAAAGCTAGTGCTGGCTCTTCTATGCGAGATGGCAATGAAGGTGGTGGTTCTGGTCGCAGTAGAATTGGCTTTGAAAAGGGTCGTCATTAGAATTTGCTTTTAAAAGGGTCGGTAAATATCTTCTATTTGCCGTCTAATGAGGCCATGGTCTGCCAAAAAAAATACTATGTTACTTTATCTCTTTTTTCAAGTTATGAAGTCCGACTGCGTGACTTAAAATTATGATGTAATTTGATTTGATACTGGTGACTCGAAATTTCTCGAGAAGTTTACTCTGGCCTTTCTACTTCCATATTGCATGTATAATTCTGAATTGATTGCTTGGAGGACATAGTATTTTTGTGTTTCGGTATTTTGTTTGGTAATAAATCGCACTCTACTCTAATTTAAAATCAAGTTTTGTTGTTAGTGCTGTGATTAAAATTTAGTTATCCTTGAATTTATTGTTTAAAATTTTAAATTGTTTACTTACCAGTTACCTGTTGCTTGGGTCTTCAAGAACCTGGGATGCAAAATGTTTGTATGCAAATGCTGACAGAAGCCTTTACAGTTACGCCATAGCCTAAACAGTTTTAAAATAATCTTACCAAATCAATACATTCAGAAACCAAAATAATTTTTTTTGTAGCATATGTTTGTTGCAAATCACGAAATGTCGCAACTGCAACGAGATCATATTCAAGTTTTAATTCATCAAAGTTTCTGTGAAAGACAAATTGAGGTATCCCACAAACATATTTCATGATTGTGATCGTTTCAATAAGTGTTACGGTACAATCTTGAATGACATAGCTACTTGTTTACATATTGTTTATGTTTGTCTTCAGAGCCTGGGACATTAGTTATGATTCCATTTCATCCTGTTAAGTGTAAGTTTTCCAGGATTTCGAGAACCATCTCGTACAATTATCACAACTTTGCTCAGTTCCAGTCTTTATCTTCCATTGTCTCAGCTGCTGTTTATCCGACACCTTTGCCTCCACATCAAAGAAACAGCCAAGAATGGGCTAAAGTCGTATCGACCGAAGTCTCGAATTGTAGAGACTTGAAACAACTGAATCATTTTTATGCCCATATAATCAGAACCCAGTTGCTGTCTTTTTATAATGCACCATTTTATTGGAACAATGTGATACGATCTTACACTAGGCTGAATTCACCTTACAGGGCATTATGTATTTATATGGCCATGGCACAGGCTGGTGTTGTACCAGATTGTTATACATTGCCTATTGTTTTGAAGGCTGTTAGTCAGGTTTTGGATTTAAGGTTGGTTCAGCAACTTCATGCAGTTGCTGTAAGGATTGGGTTGGTGACAAGTGTTTTTTGTGAGAGTGGTTTTATTAGTTTGTATTCGAAAGGGGGTTTATTTGATTGCGCACGCAAGGTGTTTGATGAGAATTGTGACAGAGAGTTGGGTTCTTGGAATGCTATTATTGCGGGGTTGGCTCATTGTGGGCGTGCAAAGGAAGCTGTGGATATGTTTGTTAGATTAAAGAAGAGTGGATTTAAGCCGGATGATGTGACTATGGTTAGTGTTACATCAGCTTGTGGAAGTTTAGGGGATTTGGATTTAGCTCTTCAGTTACATAAATGTGTTTTTCAAGCTAGAAGTGTGGAGAAATCGGATATGTTGATGTGTAATTCTCTTATTGATATGTATGGTAAATGTGGGAGAATGGACTTGGCTTATACAGTATTTTCAAGAATGCATGAGAGGAATGTGTCGTCCTGGACATCTATGATTGTGGGTTATGCTATGCATGGGCATAGTATGGATGCGTTCGAGTGTTTCCGCTGTATGAGAGAAGCAGGTGTTAGGCCTAATCATATTACTTTTGTTGGGGTTTTGAGTGCATGTGTCCATGGAGGGAATGTTCAAGAAGGGAAATATTTTTTTAATATGATGAAGAATACTTATGGCATACAACCATTGTTGCAGCATTACGGATGTATGGCAGATTTGCTTGGCCGAGTTGGGTTGTTTGACGAGGCCAGAAAGCTGGTTGAGGAGATGCCTATGCCAGCTAATGTGGTCATATGGGGGTGTTTGATGGGTGCATGTGAGAAATTTGGAAATGTGGAGATGGCTGAGTGGGTTGCAAAGCATTTAAGAGAACTGGAACCTTGGAATGACGGGGTTTATGTGGTATTATCAAATATATATGCCAGTAAAGGTATGTGGGAAGAGGTTGAGAAGATGAGAAAGATTATGAAGACGGGTAAACTTGCTAAGATTCCTGCGTATAGCTTAGCCACGAATTCAAACTAAAGGTGGTCTCCATTGTTTTCCTTACCGCACACGTTATAGTTTAATCACCTAAATGTGAATGAATTCCCATGCCTCCTTTATTTGAAGTAGCCAGTGCTACTGCATTTACATTGTCTAAGACAGCGAGGCCATGATTTAATTACGTTTACTTATGCTAAGATCCATGGCGAGATTGTATTTGGCATTTTTATCAAGTTGAGGAGTTAGCTTTGTTACCAACAATTTCAGATGTGCTCTATACAGAGATCCCACAATATATACTTAACTTGATCATCGCCAAATGAAAGTTTGGGATTTCAGTTTGCATTATAACCTCTACAGTTAGTTGCATGCTATGTAAAGTGTAAACTTGCAGTAGCTATTAGACATTAATTTATCCAATGTGATATACCTATTTAGTCATCGGCAAGAAGGTTAGGTTATCATTTGAATTCTAACTGCTGTACGAACAATCTCCTCTACTTTTTGTTTTGGTCACTTTCTAGTTAAATACGTCTGCACTACTCTCCTCTTGGTTTTCAATCATTATGAATCCCCAGTTCCTGTAAGTTTCAAGAGTAAAAGTTGTTAAGCAAGCTCCATATGTGGCTGACCCATGGCACAATCTACAAAAATTTAGAGCGTTAAATATGAATAAGTATACTCTGTATCATATTCCTTTCAGCAGCCTCCTTTTGTTTACAGTTTACATTACTAGCTGTAACATATTGATTGGCTGTAAGATTTCCTTTCCTATATTAAAATTGCGTTGTGTTGTGAAACAAGAGCCCAATTCGAATGTTCAAAATTTCCTGTGCCGTATAAATACTTTCTGTTGTTTACTTGTTTTATCCTGCACTTTCCATTTCGTGTCAAAGGGAAAGGAATGTCAAATTTTCTTGGACCTGTTGTACTATGGCCATGCCACACCTGGAGTTCACTTAACCTTTTCTTTGTTTTCCTAAGAAGTTGATCATACATTTGGAGATCATTTTTATCTGTAGATGTGGCCCCAGAGGATATCAAGAATGGAATTAAGTGCTACGGTGGTCCTGCTTAATTTAATGGAGTCTTCCATGATGCCTGCACAAGCATGGAATGATGCGCTTTTGCTGGAAAAGAATCTTCATTGCTACAGTATCAACGTCACCTGGGCTGTGGCCTTTCTGTCATATCCAGGTCAGGTGTACTTGGCACGCCTGCAGGTTAGCTGCTAAAAATAGTGAATGCCAATATTCTTTCCTTTAAACTGATTTTTGATCTCCGGGATTGTTAGAACAGTAAATATCTGATAGAACAAAATGATCAAACTAATTAGCAAAGAAACAGAGAAGTCTGAAGTTTCCTCATGCTTGAGAAGCTTAATGCTTAATGTATGAAGTGTGATAGAAAGTTTTATGTTGCATAATTATCTGATAAAACTTAAAACTTTACCTTTGCATACTATGAATAGATAAACTAATTCACTTTTGAGTTACCCTGGCCTGGCAGTTAAAACAAATTGGATTTCACAATTTGCATTATTTGATTGATTGTTTTGTTGTAGCATGTCTAGTACATGTGCGGAATTAAAATTCGCTAACAGCATCTGTATTTTTGAATTTTTTGGGGCTAAAAATTATCGATATTTAACCCATGGACTTGAAGAGTATAAATGCACCAGTTACGGTAGCAATTTTTTAAAAAGTGTGGGTAGTGTAATCTGTAATGCCATAAGCTCTCTGTCTCTGGTTGTGTTGAAACTCTGATGTTTCCGCTACCCTTCACTCAGGGCCGGCTATGAACCCATGCAGCCCATGCCATTGCATGGGGCCTTTTTTTTAGGGGGCCCAATTTTTTAAGAAAAAAACCCTTAATACATATTTAAAAAAAAAATTAGTATACACTTTTCATCTTTTGTTCACACCACATCTGACATCCCCATCCCCTCTTTTGGCTCTTCCCCCTCCCCTGTCTCTCGACTCTCTCCTCTGCAGCTCTGCTCCTTGCATCATCAAACTATTAACTAATTAAGGTACGCAACTACGCATTCTATATCTCTATCTTCTTGATTTCTTAATTCCGATCTATTAATTTGTTAATTTCAGTAGTTGTATAAATTATACTTTAGGATTATTTAATTAGGTTTAAGATATATAATTTAGGTTTAAGATATATAATTTTAGTTGTTTAATATGATGATTATGATCGATTTTTCATATAATTCAGGCTGTGATAATATGGCTCCTAAACAATTAAGTGGTTCAGCGAAGAGAAAAATAGTAAAGAAAAGAGCTCAATTGGATAAATCTTTAGAAGGAGGGATCCTAAAGTTCTAAAAAAAAATGAAATCTTGTGTTGCCGAGAGTCCAAGCGAAGAAATTATGGAGGAAAATGTTGTTCAAGGTGTTGAAATTATACAAGATAATGTGATTGTGGAAGAAAATGTGGAGATTGTGGATGTAAATTTAGAGGATAATGTGGCTGAAGAGCCTGAAGACAACAACAATGCAGAAGATAGTGTGGCTGAAAACGTGGTTGATTATAACAAATCATATGGACCACTGGACATTTATGATCCGGGAAATTGGAATCAAATGAAACAAAGTTTTAGGGATCTTTTGGTGGAGAGAGGACCGATAAGAGTTCTTCAAGTAGACTTTCAGTTTCCTAAAGATAATAGAAGAAGACATTTTTCAGAGGATTACTACACTAAAATTTTGCAAAATGGAGAGAAGCAAGATAGAAGATGGCTAGTGTATTCAATCGCAGTCAACAAAGTGTTTTGCTTTTGTTGCAAATTATTCTCTCAACAAAAGTCTACTAGTAATTTGGTTAAAGGGGGTTATCAAGATTGGGGAAATTTAAGTATCAGGCTTAAGGAGCATGATTCTAGTCATTCTCATATCAAGTGTCTGATTGACTGGAAGGAGGCAGAGAAGAGACTACAAAAAAATGTAACTATCGACATTGAGTTACAAGCACAAATTAAGAAGGAAAAAGAGCATTGGAGGCAAGTGTTATTGAGGATTTTTTCCATAGTAAAAAATCTGGCTAAAAATAATTTGGCATTTCGTGGTTGTAGTGAAAAGATTGGGGATGAACATAATGGAATTTTTTTGAGCATAGTTGAAATGGTTGCTGAATTTGATCCATGTATGAAAAAGCATCTTCAACGCATTGAAGATGGAAAGACTCGAAAACATTATCTTAGTCACAACATACAAAATGAGATGATTCTTTTATTGGCGGGTGAGATTAAAAAGATTATTATGAAGAAGATTAAAGAAGCAAAGTACTACTCAATTATCCTTGATTGCACTCCTGACAAAGGCCACAATGAACAAATGTCGTTGATAATAAGATGCGTGGATGTTTCGACAACTTTAACAAAGGTGGAAGAGTTCTTTATAGGTTTTATAAAGGTGGATGATACTTCAGGTGAGGGACTTTTTAATTCACTTTTGACTGCCTTAAGAGAAGTCAATCTCAATATTGATGATATTAGAGGACAAGGGTATGACAACGGATCTAACATGAAGGGAAAAAACAAAGGCGTACAAAGAAGGCTTCTTGATATCAATTCTAGAGCCTTCTACACTCCATGTGGTTGTCATAGCTTGAATCTTACACTTTGTGATATGGTAAATTCTCACGGCCCTGCTATTTCATTCTTTGGTACTATACAACGCATATACACATTGTTCTCATCTTCTACTAAAAGGTGGAGTGTTTTGAAACAATTTGTGAAAGGGCTTTCTGTAAAACCATTATCTCAAACCCGTTGGGAAAGTCACATTAATAGTGTGAAAGCAATAAGATATCAAACTTCTCAAATAAGAGATGCTTTGATTCACTTAGCGCAAACTTGTGATGATCCCAAAACAAGAAGTGAGGCAGAGTCTTTAGCAATACATGAGTTACAAGATTTTGAGTTTTTGCTTAGCATGATCATATGACACAATTTGCTGTTTGAGGTTAATTTTGTTAGCAAAATTCTACAAACCGAAGATATTCATATTGGTGATGCACTCTCTCATTTGAAAGTACTTGAAACTTTTCTTCAAAATTATAGAGATACTGGATTCGAAAATGCAATTATCGAAGCTACAGAAGTTGCTTTGGAAATGGATATCGATCCCGTATTTTGTTCAAAACGTATCATTCGTAGAAAGAAGCAAGCGGATGAGAGTGCTAGTGAAGAGGTGGTACGATCACGTGAAGAAGAATATAGAGTTGCATATTTTTTACATGTTATGGATCAAGCAACATCGTCACTTGCTTCTCGATTTGAACAATTTCAGGTATATGAAAATACTTTTGGCTTCTTGTTTGATATTCAAAAGTTGAGGTTATCGGATGATGGTGGTTTAAAGACTTCTTGTGAAAGTTTAGAAGCATATTTAAATAATGGTACAGTCTCTGATATTGACGGCAATGATTTGTTTTTGGAGTTGAAACATTTAATGAGGGTTCTCCCAGATACTTGCAAAACTTCAATACAAGTGCTGAATTTTATAAAAGAATTGGATGGATGTTATCCAAATGTTTGGATTGCGTATAGAATTTTATTAACTATACCTGTCACGGTTGCTTCAGCAGAAAGGAGTTTTTCGAAGTTAAAGTTGATCAAAACTTATCTTCGCTCAACCATGTTACAATCAAGATTGAGTGGTTTGGCAATGTTATCAATTGAGAGAGATCTGATAGAAAAATTAGATTATGAGAGTTTGATCGACGAGTTTGCATCAAGAAATGCATGTAGATCGATTTTTAAGAAAGAATCTTAGTTCTATGTAAAAAAAAATTATGTACTGGGGGCCTATTTTAATGAGCTCGCATGGGGCATTTTTTTAGTTGGAGCCGGCCCTGCCTTCACTGGTGAAGTAATGCTTTTTGAAAATACTAAGACTAAACTATCTCTACATATAGAACTGATTGAAAATACTACTATATGACTAAACTATCTCTACATATAGAATTTAGCACTGACGCCACATTCTTAGAACTTTTAATTTAGGCATACGCAAGTGAAGTGCTTTATGTCAGTGGGTTAAGTTGGTGGCGCACCCTATTACGTCTTCAATTCAGCATTATCTTCAAAAATGAAGCTTCCTGTGTTCTTTTAACAGGCTGCCACAGGAAGTTGCCTGTGGCCTGTGGGTGTGACTGTGTCGTAGTCTCAAATTCTGCACGTCCTTCATTGTGAAATATCATGTTATCAAGACTGAATAGTACCATGAGTTTTCTTTTAAAACTGCCATCCTCGGAACTTTATTAATGTCATAACCAGATAGTGCAGAGTTATTTAGTACCAAGAGTACCATTTCTTTTCTTTTTTCTTGGTCTTGCTCACCCTCAAGAATTACAAGTGCGATTTTGACTCTCTGCTCTAATCATGCACAACTATTACGCTTGCTTCGCCATTATAGACACTGATCCACATGTATTATCATGACAGTAATGTGTAGCTCAGGGCAAGTTAGACTGTCGATGCTTTGATGACAGATTTTCCTTTAGTTTCTCATGCTTTCATTATTCTAAGTAAAGAGGGTTTCATAATTATTCCCCTGTGTTCAAGCCATCTTGTGTTGGTCATGCTCAGGAATCCATTTCTTCGAATCTTTGTTCTAAAGCAAAGCTCAAGTTTTGTTTGTTTAGTAATATAAACCAGAGATGAATGAGCTTTCTGCAAAGCTAAGTTTAAATAATTTGTGAATGATGACACTTTGTTTTATTATTAAGTGTATAGTACCCTGAGCATTACAGGTAAATTCTACTAGTACATACATTCGAATAGAAAGAAAATTGTTGTTTTTTATGATCATCCTGAGTGGAGTCCCTAATTGGATGTTTTAATATTCAAATTCAGATATGATACCTACAGTAATCCAACTCGGTCATCAATAAAACACAATATTATGTAACACGAGAACTCGAAAGTTGCGAGAACAAAAAATTATGAGTAACACGAGAACTCGAAAATTGCGAGAACAGGTAACACAAGAAATCGAAAATTTCGAGAACAAATATTTATGTATTTTACTATTCTGCCACACATATACTATCATTGAGCCTGGGTTATAATCATGTTCGAAGTCATCTTAAATGCATTCTCAAATTGCATGAAATAAATAACCACTTATTAAATTTGAAAGTGTCATGTAACAATTAAGTCTGTGACCAAAAACACAGAAGTGCCCGTCTGATACGTGTTTGTGTACACAGATAGACATTGAACTAAGCCAACTTGAAGTAATGAAAAACTGTAGGTGATAGCAACTAAGAGCATCTCCAAGAGTCTCTTAGCTCACTCCTAAGAGCATCTTCAAGAGACTCTCTATTCAAGCTCTTAACTCAAAAAATGAGGAGAGAGAATGAAAATGTTGCTCCAAGAGACTCTTAGTGGCTCTTAAAAACACTAAGAGCCTCTTCTCTCTCCTCATTTCTAAGAGCCACTAATAGCTCTTAACTAGTATTTTAATAATAAAATATACATGTCCACCAATTATTGCACAACATTTGGTTATAGTGGGGTTAATTTATGAATAAATTATAAATAAAGAGCTAATATAAAGAGGATTGTTGGAGTTTGACACATAAACCAATGTAATAACTTGCCAAAAGCCATTTATTTATATTATTTTGAAGAGGGAATTTAGGAGTCTCTTGGAGATGCTCTAAATATATTATAAACAATTAAGCTCTTAGCAAGTTATTACATTGATTTGTGTGTCAACTCCAACAATGCTCTCTATTATGACTCTTTATTTTATATTTTATTCATATTTCAATTCCACTTGGACAAACAATCAATAGATGAGAGAGAAGAACCACTATTTTACTAATAAAATATTAAGTTAAGAGCTACTAGTTGCTCCTAAAATAGAGGAGAGAGAAGAAGCTCTTAACTTTTTAAAGAGCCACTAAGAGTCTCTTGGAGCTTGATTTTTATTCTCTCTCCTCATTTTTTGAGTTAAGAGCTACAACAGAGAGCCTCTTGGAGATGCTCTAAGTTGGAAAATGTCCATAGCCGGACCACCAATAATTTAAACCGGAGTCGACAAATTTTAAGTGATACATCAAAGCAGTTGGGAGAGTGCGAAAGATATTAGTGCTTCCTGCGTGGGCATGCTTCCATTCATTGCATTTTTTTCACGTAACTTCGGAAAATTTAGCCGAACGATAGTGAAATGAACTCAGATTCGATCATTATATTTACGAGTTTTTCGAGTTTACGGATACTTCAGGGGAGAAAAAGGGAAAATGTGTATGCTTCATATGTTAATATCTGAAAGATTGACCTACTAATCTGATAAATTAGTTTGAATGAATCAACAATAATTTAAAAGTTGTACATCGATAATTGCATTTTTACCTATCAGATGAGATTAATTATTTATATTTGGAATCGCACTGTACTTTTGATATAATAACATCATTAATTAAATAAAGAAAAACATGGTGCGCACTTTTAATTAACTGGAGCCAAACAGGGCCCCACTGATAATGTGTGTGTCTTTATACTTTTGTCAAATTGCTTAAGCAAGATTCATAATTAAGCCTGCCAATATTCTCTACTTTTTTTTTCAGAAATGTTTAATTAAGTAAAAGTACAGATAGATGAATTAAAATATTGTAGTTGGTTTATAAGATCCACAATATTGAATAAGTCATCCAAATATGCACTTTCTTCATCTGATCCTCCTTAGTCCTATGAGGCTATGATATATTATAATATTATATCATTTTTAGTTAATTAAGGATCAAGATATGAAAATGGATTTAGCTATTTAAATTAACATCTTCAAAATTCATGCTCATCTTTTAAAATACAAATATGAGAAAGTACATAGGATCAAAGAATATAAAAAATTCAAATATCTTTTCAATACTTTTTACGAATGCAGAACAATTATTTTCACTGTCGGAATCATTTCCGGTATGCATATATAGGACTGCTTCCCTGCTCCTTTGAAATTCTTGGTAAAAAGGTATATGTAACTGTAACTCTTAAACGCAACAAAAATCAGAAGAAAAGGATGTTTTTCTTATTTTTATGATTGCTATTTTGAATAGCCAAGACAAAGACCAGTCTTCAAGACCATTTTGTGTGATGCTTGTGTTCGTACGTATACAGAAAGAAAAAGTTGGGGAAGGCAAAGAAATTAAAAAAGATGAGAAAGATGAATAGAACATGCAAACTGAGGATAGAGTGGATCACCCACATCCACAATCCTATTCAAATTTCACTGTTCCTTCTAGAATATCTCGTGCAAATATAGCTTAATTTACCATTTATATTTGGTTCTTGGATTAATCTGTCTACTTCATCAAATTTTGCATGTACAAGCGTAAATAATTGTTGTTAAATTAACCGCATTACAAAGTACATGGCATATATTTTCGATGTATTAAGATTGTAGAGTACAAAAATTGGAACTCATGACTTTTGACGTTTTTTCGTAGCTCTTAAATCTTAACCGATATTTTATTTGACAAAGAGTCTAAAGTTACTGAACGGTAATTTCTAGAGAGTTGCTATTGTGGATTATTATATAGTACTTTATATAACTGAATTGATAAATATAGAACGAGGGGTACTATGTAAGAATATACATGACCTTAAAAACAAACATAAAAGGGGAGGAATTGAAGGATCTGCAGGTGGGGAGGAGTAGGTGATGCATTTCATTCATGCCAACCTTCACAAGCTGGCAACTAACTAGCCTTCTCGACAACAAGAGTTATACGGCCTGTTTGGCTAGACTTAAATTAAATCCTTATAAACTTATTTTCTGATAAAAATTTCATATTTTGATAAAAAAATTTTATACAAGTATTTAATGTATGTTTGAGATTCTATAAGTTGCAAAAAAAAGTTAACTTTTTTCGGAAAAAGGTTAGAATCTCTAACTTTATCTTAAAATAAGTTGACTTATTCTGGAAAAAAGTTTCCCCAAACACCCATAGTGTTTAATTATATGGTTACCAATACAATTACGCCATTATATACCCTCCTTAGACGTTCTAGCTCGCTACCTATCTTAAACATGTACACATTCTCCATAATTAAAATAATATTATCTTTGTCTCTTCCATTTTTTTATGGTTTTTTATTCATTGATTGACATACATTTTAAGATTTATATTAGGTATAGTTCCATAACTCAATTTTTTTTTTTTGATGAAGTTTCATAACTCAATTTTAATTTTTTTTTTTGAATAAAAATTTTGGTAAAAAAAAGTTATAAAAAAATGAAAGGGATGGAGAAGTAACTGATATGATGATCGCATCTGCTGAAGTTTTCTTACTGTAAATTGAAAATTTTCAGGTTCAAATAAACATGATAATAACGTTAAAGAACACTAATTAGTGTAAAAATAGTGATCAGAACAATATTATTCTGAGCAGAATAACATTGAAAATATATATGAAAGATATGCGGAACAAATTGTTTTACTCCCTCCGTCCCAGTCATACACGTATTTTAAGGTGCATATAAAATATAGTTCCGTATTTTATTTTTATATTTTATGATTTTGAAAAAGTAAAATATTTATATTTTTATTCAAAAAATTTTTTTAAAAAAAGTTATACAACTATATTTTATATGATATGAATCTTAAAGCCGTTGCACGCTAGCTTGTAGTTTAGGGGTATAGTAGGGGCGCCCATTTCTATGGCGGACACTCTCTCGGAAACATAAACAGTTACTGGATTGAGTACATTTTTTTAAGAGAATGCGAAACAATGTTATTGTTCTCGAAAATAAATTATCACCAGAATCGCAGCATAGATGATTGCAATATATTATTGGTTTATAAAGATTTGTAAGTAAAACCACTTTAAGATATTAAGGCAAACCTAAATTTTAAATTAAAATAGCAAGTTTTTTTTATCAAAAAATAAAATAAAATAGCAAGTTCAACAAACATAAGACTTTTGTTCGAAAACTTGTACAAGCCAGCAAATAATATAGACAAATGATATACACGTACATATAGCGGCCATTAAAATAAGCAACTGTGTCCTCCATTTGGACCTCAATTTCCAGGTGGCGTGCTGGTTTGCACATTTATTACTGCCTAGAAATATCTTTAATTATTGAGATGGACAAATTTGAGTAATTAATTTCCACATAAAGGACCTTCTAGTAATTAATCTCCAAACCCAAGATTTGCTGTTACTGATACAGAAAAGTCTTATAAATTAATATTCGATAAATTAATATTTTTATTAAATTAATAAATTATCTCATTCTAATTTGGATCAGTTTAAAAATGATCAATTTTGATAAAATTATAAAATAATAATTTTTTGAAAAATTCTATATAAATATATAGTCCCAATAATTTTATAATTTAATAATTTCCTTATAATCATAAAAATGTATTTATTAAATTTATGTAAAATATAATTCTAGCCTGGTGGATTTTTTCTTGAAATGTAAAACTAAATGAAACGCATCCATAATTTTCCTTATTACACTACAAGAAAATCGGTTATAATCGACCGTCAAAAATGATCGGTTATAAAAGGAATCGGTCGGTTTAATGATTAAAACCGACCAAAATCGATGGTCGATTTAAGCCTGATTGGTTATGTCATTTGGTCGGGTTTAACACACATAACCGACCAATAATTTGTTCGGTTACATGTGTTTACAAATTCTTTAATGCGGGGTCCGAAAGCTTGGATGTGCTTTTTTTGTATGGCATCAAAAAGTTATTAAGTAGTTTTTATGTCTTAAGTGCTTTTTTATATAAGTTCCAAAGATATTGTATCGTTTTCAATATCATCTTCAAAATTATTTTTAAGGAATGTGTTTGCAATAACATGATTCACTTTTACCAGTATAATTTAATATAAGCTATTAACACCCATTTATTACAATAACTAGATCATTAATCATCACTTCAAGTTAGTGTATGTTTATTTAAATTACATAAAAATTGTTGCTACTGAAAGTTCTCTATATTAATAATTATTAATTTATCGATTAATTAATATTCTTTTAAATTTATAAAAAATTTCGGTTCCAATTATATTAGTTTATAAAGATTTTATTATAACTATTTTATGAAAATTTTCAAAAATACATTTTGGAAACATCTTTTCAATATATCTTAAAATACTAAAAGAAGGCAAAAGAATGGGAAAGAAGGAGCAAATGTTCTGGAAAATCTGAAGTGTTTTAAAAATTGACCATTAATTGGGATTGATTGCTAAACGTACAGTGCATGATCGACTTGACTGAAATCGGGAAAAGCACTATTTTAATATAAATTGATCAAAAATCAGTAAAATTGGATTTAATTGATCGAAACTTGTAGTATTTGATAAAAATCAATAAAAAATTAGTAAAATATTTAGAAAATAAATTAAAATTTAAAAATGTAGAAAATTGAAAGAAAATTATCAAGAATATTCATATTTTCAATCTTTTTATTCAAAAATACGGTTTAAATTGCATGGTTGCGCAACAGGTTATAATATTTACAGTTGAAGTTGCAAATGAGATTGTAACATATTTTTGAAAAAAAATTATAATTTGGATATTTTTGAAAAAACACAAAATTGAATAAAAGATAAGGTACTACTTTAGATGAATAAATTACGAACTCTTTCTACCCTCCCTCATAAATTGATACCATGCAAAGAAGTCAAATGTTTTAAATCATTCTATACATTTAAATATATTTGTATGACCAAATAATAAAATAATTATATATAGAATATAATGCTAATTAGTTCATATGATACGATTGATTCCTTAATTCATGAATAATGCATTCACCAATTGTCCAATTTTTCTGTTTTGTTAATACTAATTATAAGTGAATTTCACTCTTATATAAAATGTATAATATATAAATGAGAATTAGAAACTTGTGATACACTTCATATAACTTTTTTTTTTGAAATACACTTCTGATATGGGCTAAAAATAAGCCTTAAAGACACATTTAGTGTTGCATTAATTAGACCCGGTATGGTCCGAACGTGGGGCCCACCAACAGGGTCCAAAGTCCTATCTTTAATATTATTTTCGTAATTAATATTGGGGATAATAGACAACTCACCAATAAGAGTTGGATAAGGATATTATTTCCACCAGCCACCAAGGCATCCAATTCAATATGGAAACTGATTCCTACAAGGAATAGATCTAGAACCTTCCCCAAAGACTTGCCCACCAAGTCTCCGAATCCTACCATAATTCTAAGGCTTCTCAGCCTATATAAAGGGCCTGACCCCTCATTCTCAGAACTACGTTTTCTTGGCTTGATTCTCTAATACAGAGATACGTAGGCATTCTGTGAGGACCGCTTAGTCTCGAACGCAGAAGCAATCATTAAAGCACGAAGCTCACGAACCCTAGCATTAAATACACAAACCCTAGCCGCAATAATTTCAACCTGGTTTTTATTCCACAACATTTGGCGCCGTCTGTGGGAAGACAACATCAACCATGGTTCAAACACGAAGAACAACACCAGTTGCAACTGAGGCCATACCTCTCAGATCTGTTCCACCCATCACCGAACAGGTTCCCCCAGCATCAGGGGCGATTGCCCAACAAGCTCCGCCAGCATCAGGGGCGATCACTCAATCTCAAGTTTCTCAACAATCAGGGGCGATCCCCCACGTTGAGAGTACATTACCTCCGATTACCCGTACAAGACGAGAAACCAATCCTCTTCAGATGGTGGTCTCTCCTCTGATTGATCCAAATAACCCATCGCATGGGGTCCAGATCCACACTACAGATCTCCCCGTGAGTACTAACCCGACATACGGGCTGCCTAATTATCCTCCTATCCAAGGGACAGGCCCAAGTGGTCACGCTTTGCAGATCCGAGATCGAGAGTATCACGATTATTCGGGTCCTTATACTGATGAAACCTCCTCCGACGATGAGGATGATGACCGTGATGAAGCCCCGAGGAGGCGACGTGCTAGTAGAGAACCTCGAAGGAGGACTCAAGACATCCGTGATGGACAATCTTTGACAACTGCTGAAAGGATCAAGGCTTATGAGGCCGAGATCTTAAAATTGAAGGAAGATATGGCAAGGGAACAGGCAAGACAGAGTCTAATTCGACCCCCTCCAATCTCAGGAAGGATTCCCGTTATAGATTTGGAGAGGTCCTCAAGAAGACAGAAGAGGGCTGATGTCCCAACAAGAGAAGCTATGAGGGTGGAAACCCCCAGGAGTAACCCCAAGGATCTCATGCCACTTGGAGATCCTGATGATCCCACACCCCCGTTTACTGAGGAGGTGATGAATGCTCATATTTCTAGGAAGTTTAAGATGCCGACAATTAAGGCTTATGATGGAACGGGTGATCCCGCAAATCACGTCAGGACGTTCTCGAACGCACTGCTGCTGCAGCCTGCAAGTGATGCCCTAAAGTGCAGAGCGTTCCCCCAAACCCTATCGGGCATGGCTCAGAGATGGTATAGCCGATTGCCTGCGAACTCTATTGGCTCTTTTAAGGAGTTGAGTGCCGCCTTCGTTAGCCAATTCATTAGCGGAAGGGTGCATGAGAAGAGCTCCGCATCTCTTATGTATGTGGTGCAAGGAAAGAATGAAAATCTGAGGGATTACCTCAAGCGATTCACTAAGGAGACCCTGAATATCACTGATTTGGAAAATAAGGTGGCAATGGTAGCCCTGGAGCACGGAACCACTGACCTCTTCTTCAAGAGATCATTGGCGAAGCATCCCCCTGAGAACATGGCTGAGCTCCAACGAAGGGCTGATAAGTATATTAAAGCTGAGGATAGCTTGAAGAAAGAAACCACCGTAGGTGGAGGAGGAGGTAACAATGACTCCAAGAAGCGAAAGCAAGACCAGGACTATGATGATCAAGAGTATGATGCTAGGGACAAGTATCCCCGAACTAGCGAGGACTCCGACTCTGCCCCTAAGAAGAACCAAGGGTCAAGGTTCATTGAGTATGCAAGGTTGAATACTCCTAGGAGTCGAATCTTGTTGGACATTGAGAATGATAAGGATTTCAGATGGCCGAAGCCACTCAGGGGTGATCCCGCAAAGAGAAACCAGAATCAGTATTGCAGATTCCATAGAGACGTGGGGCATGACACTGACGATTGTAAGCAACTCAAACATGAGATTGAGTTTTTAATCCGTAGAGGGAAGCTGAGGCACTTCACTAAGGGTGAAGACCGTGCTAATCAGAGAAGAGACTATAACAGAAGGAATGACGATCAAGATCGCAACCCACAGCCCCGAGGGCCAGTAATCAACATGATCTCAGGAGGCCCAACTGCGGCCGGGACAACTAGGAACTCTAGAAAGGCTTATGACCGAGAGGTGTTGCACATCGTGGGAGAGACCCCGAAGCGTGCAAAAACTGATGTAGCGATTAGCTTTGATGACTCAGACTTGGAAGGGGTGAAGTTCCCCCATGATGACCCGTTGGTCATAACTCCTGTGATTGGAAACTCGGAGGTGAAGCGAGTCTTGATAGACAATGGAGCTTCCGTTGACATTCTGTTTCATGATGCGTTTGTGAAGATGGGATACACTGATTCTCAGTTGACCCCCAATAACATGCCTATATACGGATTTAATGGAGTAAAATCCAAAGTCGAAGGGACTATTCAGCTGCCTGTAACTATCGGGCAAGAGCCCAAGGAGGCCACTCAGATGTTGAACTTCCTGGTAATCAAGGCGGCTTCAACGTACAACGCTATCCTTGGAAGGACTGGACTTCATGCATTCAAGGCTGTTGCCTCAACCTATCATGTGAAGATCAAGTTCCCTACCAGGAATGGTGTTGGAGAACATAAAGGTGATCAGAAGATGGCACGAAGCTGTTATGTAGCCTCGTTAAGGCCTGACGAAGTCGGGGGGCAGGTCCTTCCGATTGAAGACATGGAAGTCCACAGTGGTAAGGAACACAAAGAAAGGTCAGCAAAGGACATCACACAGAAGCCTCGGACAGCCATTGAGGCTAAGGCGTTAACTGACTTTGTGGTTGAGTGTACCATTGGCAACCAAGAAGTTGGGGGGCAGGAGGTATTACCCCGAGCAGGAAGTGAACTGCAGAATAAGAATGAGGAGACCAGAAGGAGTGGCGGGTGCTCTATTTTGATGGAGCATCAAAAACAAAATCAAGTGGTGCAGGCCTAGTCTTGCAAAACCCCGATTGGGCTTAAGTTATTCTAGTAGGACTTAGCTTCATATTTATATAGTAGAAGTAGAAATAAGGTTCATTAAAACCATTGCAGAGCATGTTGCTCCGAGTAGGACAGTAGTACTCTATGTAAGGGTTGAACCCATTTCAAGTTATTAATGCAAGATTGTTTTCCATTCATTGATTGTGATTTTATTTATGTGCCAAGCACCTGATGTGTGAGTCAAAGAAGACCAAGTACCGAAAATAAGAGAATACACGAATGAAAACAAACGAATGCATACCTCGAATGGTAGAGTTAGGTTACAGCAGATAAGAGTTTAAGTCCTTGAAGGATCCTGGATAAAGACAAACGTTGAAGTCCTGATGGAACACCCGCTGAAGAAACATATTGCATAGCATGAAAGCCAATGGAAGGCTCATCAAGTGGGCAATCTAACTAAAAGAATTCGATGTTAAGCCTAGTACGGCCATCAAAGCTCAGGCTCTAGCTGACTTCGTGGTTGAATATACCATTGACAACCAAGAAGTCGGGGGGCAGGAGGTAATATACCGGGAAGGTCAGCAAGGTGAGAAACCCCTGGAAGAGAAGAAGGAATATTGGATGCTCTATTTTGATGGGGCATCAAAAACAAAAAGTTCTATTTTCATGGGGCATCAAAAACAAAAACCAGTGGTGCAGGTTAAGTTCTGCAAAGCCCCGATGGGTTCACACTCGAGTATGCCTTGAAGTTGGACTTCCAAACAACCTACAATGAGGCGGAGTATGAAGCTCTGATAGCCGACCTTAGACTGACAAGAGCCCTGAGGGTCAAGAACCTAAAAGTCTGTGGAGACTCAAAGTTGGTAGTCTCACAAGTCAATGGAGACTTTGAGGTTAGAGAAAAGAATATGGCCAAACACTTGAGGATTGTGAAAGCCGTGATAGCCCCGCTCGATAAATGCCATGTTGAGTATATCCCAAGAGAGAAAAGAACATTAAGGCCGAAGCCCAGTCTAAGTATGGCTCTTCTGAGATAAAGAATTATGCAGAGAGCTTTTGCTTCCAGGTCCTGAAGACCCCACCATCGAATCAAAATTGGTAGCACCAGTTGATGTAAGCTGAAGGATAGACCCTCTTCGAGCTCATCTCGAGACTAGTTGGCTCCCTGATAATGCCTTGAAGGCACAGAAACAGTTAGTGAGAGTGTTGAGATGAGAGGTCCTTTTGTCATTCCTTACTTAAAATCTTGAATCTCAAATCCCAACATAAAATTTTAGCCTTGATGGCCAAAAAGGTTGTCTGCCTCTAATCAAATTTGTCATTTGAAGTTTAAGGACTTGAATCAAGAGCCTTCAATCGAATATAAACCAAAGCAAGGTCCTGTGAGCATAAGAAGAAGGTTAACAACCAGCCAAGGCACACCAGACTTGAAGTCAAGTGCTCAGTGGCAAGTGAACTTCTTGAACGATCAACCGAGAAGCAAGACCTCCAGTATATGAAGCAAGGGGGGCAAAAAATAAGGGACTCCATCATTTCAACATCTTAGAATGAGAGTTAAAGGTTGAATGGTTGATGATAACCAACAACCATGAATGAATTCTCGTTTTCAAATCAAGGACTCAGCAAACGAATTAAGGCCCTGAAGGTCACGAAAGCTAAGAAACGGGTCGTTTTAAGGTTCTGCAGGAATCTCAAAAATTCGAAAATAATAAGGCTGAGAGCCCGACAAAAACCAAAGAAACGGTCCACAAATAAAAATTGGCCCAAAGGATAGGAGCCTAGAACACCAACGCCCAAGAAGCTAAATCTCCTAGGCGTTGGATCAAATAAAGCCTCCTTGGCGGGGATACCCACGCCAAGGCTGGAGTAACAAATGAAGGGTATTAAAGTACCCAAGCCAAGAAGACTTAAAATCATAAGACAAGGTATCACAAAGTGCCTCCTTGGCGGGGGTACCCACGCCAAGGTTGTACGAATTGAGGGTGAAAAAATACCCACGGTCAGGAAGGCATATCTCCTAAACGTGGTTGGCAAAAACATCTCCTAGGCGGGGATACCCACACCTAGAGTGGTTGTACAAATTGAAGGCATGAAATACCCACGCCCAGGAGACCAACTTCCTTGGCGTGCCTAAGGAGAAGGTCTCCTTGGCGGGGGTACCCACGCCCAGAATAAATTTTGAAAATTGAAGGCATGAAATACCCACGCCCAGGAGACAAACTTCCTTGGCGTGCCTAAGGAGAAGGTCTCCTTGGCGGGGGTACCCACGCCCAGAATAAATTTTGAAAATTGAAGGCATGAAATACCCACGCCTAGGAGACCAACTTCCTTGGCGTGCCTAAGGAGAAGGTGTCTCCTTGGCGGGGGTACCCACGCCTAACTTGACTTTTCTTAGAGAAGGGCATACCCACGCCCAGGAGACCAAACTTCCTAGGCGTGCCTAAGGAAAGTGTCTCCTTGGCGGGGGTACCCACGCCCAGAAAGCATTTCAAGAAACGAAGGTGCACCCATGCCCAGGAGACCAAACTTCCTAGGCGTGCCTAAGAAGAATGTCTCCTTGGCGGGGGCACCCACGCCCAGGGCTCCTCTTCGAACGACAAGCCATTTTTCAGAAATTAAAAAAGGAATAAAATCCTTAAAAATTCTGAAAATAAGCTAAAAATGATGAAAAAATAGGTAAAAATACCTATTAAATCAAGAAAAAATAAGGAAATAATTTATAAAATTATTTCTGAGGCATGAGGCCCAATATTTTATTTTTGGTAAAAATTATCGAAAATAAAATATATAAAACGTGAAGGTTAAAAAAAAAAAAAAAAAGGAAAAATATTCACCCACGCCACCCAGGCCATTACTCCTGGGCGTGGAGTATGAGAATGCTTACTACGCGGGTGTACCCCCGCCAAGCCTCTATCATGAGGTTTTATGGCAAAGTGTTGTTTAGTACCTGAAGTTCTGCTGAATTGACAAGTTGATCCTCTAGTTTATATATTTATAATTCAGCCCCTGAACTTTGTAAGTTGACATAAAAATTCCTAAATTATTAAGAAAAATACCTGTGGGTACATAAAAATTCCTAAATTATTAGGAATAATTTAGAAAAATACCTGTGGGTACATAAAAATTCCTAAATTATTAGGAATAATTACGAAAAATACCTGTGGGTACATAAAAATTCCTAAATTATTAGGAATAATTTAGAAAAATACCTGTGGGTACATAAAAATTCCTAAATTATTAGGAATAATTTAGAAAAATACCTGTTGGTACATAAAAAATTCCTAAATTATTAGGAATGATTAAGAAAAATACCTGTGGGTACATAAAAATTCCTAAATTATTAGGAATAATTACGAAAAATACCCGTGGGTACATAAAAAATTCCTAAATTATTAGGAATAATTTAGAAAAATACCTGTGGGTACATAAAAAATTCCTAAATTATTAGGAATAATTTAGAAAAATACCTGTTGGTACATAAAAAATTCCTAAATTATTAGGAATGATTAAGAAAAATACCTGTGGGTACATAAAAATTCCTAAATTATTAGGAATAATTACGAAAAATACCCGTGGGTACATAAAAATTCCTAAATTATTAGGAAAAATTAAGAAAAATACCTGGAGGTACATAAAAATTCCTAAATTATTAGGAATAATTACGGAAAATACCCGTGGGTACATAAAAATTCCTAAATTTTTAGGAAAAATTAAGAAAAATACCTGTGGGTACATAAAAATTCCTAAATTATTAGGAATAATTTAGAAAAATACCTGTGGGTACATAAAAAATTCCTAAATTATTAGGAATAATTTAGAAAAATACCTGTTGGTACATAAAAAATTCCTAAATTATTAGGAATGATTAAGAAAAATACCTGTGGGTACATAAAAATTCCTAAATTATTAGGAATAATTACGAAAAATACCTGTGGGTACATAAAAATTCCTAAATTATTAGGAATAATTTAGAAAAATACCTGTGGGTACATAAAAAATTCCTAAATTATTAGGAATAATTTAGAAAAATACCAGTTGGTACATAAAAAATTCCTAAATTATTAGGAATGATTAAGAAAAATACCTTTGGGTACATAAAAATTCCTAAATTATTAGGAATAATTACGAAAAATACCCGTGGGTACATAAAAATTCCTAAATTATTAGGAAAAATTAAGAAAAATACCTGGAGGTACATAAAAATTCCTAAATTATTAGGAATAATTACGGAAAATACCCGTGGGTACATAAAAATTCCTAAATTTTTAGGAAAAATTAAGAAAAATACCTGTAGGTACATTAAAAATTCCTAAATTATTAGGAAAAGTACAGAAAAATACGAGGAAGATTATAGAATTACCTTCTTAACAAATTGAGCAATAATTTATGCTAATAATGCATAAAAGCTCTATGAAAGTGCCGAAATTGCTAAAAGCAAGCACAAATTAAAGCCTCGAATAAGGCAAATCGTCGTAAATATGTAGGTCGCTCCACACTTTACAATCAAGACGATACTCGTGAAACACTAGTGTAAACCAAAATTCCCATATAAGGGTAGAAAAATTAAGAAGTCCCATGTAAGGGATAAAAACGACCCCGAGTCTCGATTAAGGCAAATATAACTTCTACGAAAACCTGATCAGTTTTCCTAGAAGTTGGGGGGTAAATGATATGGGCTAAAAATAAGCCTTAAAGACACATTTAGTGTTGCATTAATTAGACCCGGTATGGTCCGAACGTGGGGCCCACCAACAGGGTCCAAAGTCCTATCTTTAATATTATTTTCGTAATTAATATTGGGGATAATAGACAACTCACCAATAAGAGTTGGATAAGGATATTATTTCCACCAGCCACCAAGGCATCCAATTCAATATGGAAACTGATTCCTACAAGGAATAGATCTAGAACCTTCCCCAAAGACTTGCCCACCAAGTGTCCGAATCCTACCATAATTCTAAGGCTTCTCAGCCTATATAAAGGGCCTGACCCCTCATTCTCAGAACTACGTTTTCTTGGCTTGATTCTCTAATACAGAGATACGTAGGCATTCTGTGAGGACCGCTTAGTCTCGAACGCAGAAGCAGTCATTAAAGCACGAAGCTCACGAACCCTAGCATTAAATACACAAACCCTAGCCGCAATAATTTCAACCTGGTTTTTATTCCACAACAACTTCATATAACTTTAATGCATGAGATATATTTAATAAAATGATGTCATATTTATTAAAATGATGTCCTATTTATTAAAATGACTTTTTGAAAAATTGTGTATATCAAAAGATCATATGTATTAATACACATTCATTTTATTGGATATCTCAATAAAGTTACTTAAAATGTATTCTTTGTTCTCTAATTTACTATCCCCACCTAAAATTTTGTAAAATTTTAATTTACATGAGTATTTTAATACTTATTTGAAATAATGGATTTGTAAAATTTGTAAATCTAAATGGGATTTATATATATATATATATATATATTAAATAATTTGAAATTTTGGATTTTATAAAAGAAAATTAAAACCTCATTAGGTTTGATTCCTATACTGATAGAAAATTAGGGTATGTTCAAACAAACCTTTTACTATCATTTTCTTTTTCCTTGGGTTCTAGCTTTATTTTAAGAGGAACTTCATTACTTTCTTGACCTTATATATACCTATCTTATATCTCACTTCTAAATTCATCCCATCCCATCTCTCTCTCCCCCTCTCACAAATACACCCCCATTCTCTCTCTCCCAGTCTATAAAGAAAAAACATACATGAAAACTGAACCAAGCTCACCGGTGGTGGCCAAGAAACTATGGAACACCGTGAGAATAGTCTTCTACATGTTAAGGAAAGGTGTACCAAAGAGCAAACTCATGTTAGATATTCATTTGATGCTAAAAAGAGGCAAACTTGCTAGCAAAAGCATTAGTGATCTAATGCTCCAACACCACTATCCCACCACCTTAAGCTGCGGCTCTACTGATGTAGCCATGTCATTAGTTTATCCTCGAGAATACGAGTTTAGCTGTAGTAACAGCCCTGTTTATCCCTCCTATAACTCGAAAAGAAAGCATCGTCATCACCACCACCACCACCACCGCCAATCGGACGAGGAGAACAATGTCACTAATCATAAGGTATTTGATACCTCGAGTAATTATGAAAGTGTGGAGGCATCTCCAATGATTCATTTGCCCGGGTTCGGACGGAGTCCGATGGTGAGGCAGACTAGGGTAACGGATTCACCCTACTTGAAAAAAGATGTGGAGGAAAGTAATGTTTATCAAGTGGACAAGGAAGCTGAAGATTTTATTATGAAGTTCTATATTGATCAATGGAAGCAACAAAAAATGATAGAGTCGTCGCCTTCTCCATATCGTGCATAGGGGAAAATCATAAGAAGCCGACCGGTTTTCTTGAATTTTTCCGGTGGTTTTGTTTTTGTTTATTACATTTTGAAGTAGGGTTTTATATTGATTGTGCATTTTGTGCATATATAAAGTCTACTATACATATTTTCCCACAAAGCAATTAAACATTGCCATGATCAGTGTAATTAGTCATGTAATATGTGATGGTTATGATGCCAATTGATTCAAGCCCTTAATTTAATTATTATTTCGATTTATTTTCAAGTACTTAAGTAATATTTTTGATGCATGATAATCGAATGCGAAATCATTTAAATACTCACACGGACATGCATCCGCTGTGACGGGAATTGCTTGTGACGGAGACTAGTTAGATCGATGAGTATTGAGTGGTGTTCATAAAGTTTGATCTACTCATCATCAAGATGAAGTTGAAGAGGGTCCTTATGTTTGTCGACCATTTATGTTTTTAGTGTGTTGCTTGTCAAAGTTGGTGGACTTGGAGCTTTGGAATTATTAGGGCGTTTATCTGAAGTTTCGTGACTTTTGTGTTTTTACTGTGCTTTTGTACTTTAGTAGTTCTCTATTAGTCGCTTAGAGGTCAATTTTTCTAGGAGGGTCAGCACACACTAGCTAGTACTACGTTAAAAAAAAAACAGGTCATTTCTCTTGTAGTGTTCACTAATAAACCTGATTAATTATGGATCAATCGATAATTGATATTTTAATTTTTATGCGCGATAAATATAATGCAACATAATAATGACGTTTATAAAAATATACCATACATATTTTCGAGAGAATTGTTTTATATACAAGAAGCTAAGCACGTTGCAACTGACGCGCAAATGTATAATAAAAAAGGATAGGTTAGTGAGATGCTCTTTTGGTCATTATAAGCTGGACAGAATCTTGGTCGTGATCGATGTAAGGCATAGCAGTTGGTAACACCAATTTTTTATACTTGGTATTTGAGGAAATGGTCAGGTTGTCTGCCTGTTTCTCGTACAAGTTCAGTAGTCAGGTTTTACATTTAGGTATTTTTTTTTAACACGGAAATTCGCAACCGCTATCCTTCGAGTGCGTTCTGGATAAATCCATGAGTTCACGCAATAGCCTACAAACCACGTGATTCAGTTTTACATTCAGGTATTTTTTTTTAACATGGGAATCCGCAACCGCTACCCTTCGAGTGCGCTCTGGATAAACCCATGAGTTCACGCAATAGCCTACAAACCACGTGATTCAAGGCAAACCGCACAAGTGCGACAAGTTCTGCCCCAGGATGGCATAATCACAAATCCGCCTTTCATGAGAGTCGAACCTGTGATCAAGAGATGAGATGACCTCTCTTTAACCAACTGCGACAACCCTTGGCTAGATGTAGCACTTGTGCAGTTCACATATTCAGTCCTGTAGTAGGTGAAGAATTGAATGTGCTGACTAATTGCCCTCCTCAAAAGACAGTAGATAGCCGTAAGCTTTGATAAATTTTTAAATTACAAAATTGTGACCGAACTTTACTCAAATTTGTATTTTAGTGGTCGAAGTTTGAATTCGGATTTGTATTTTGGTGGTCGAAGTTTGAATCTGGCAATACACCGGTCAGACATTACTTTTACATTTGGAAAGGGTGCTTAAAAGTCATTTTTTTGAGAAAAAATATTTCAAAAAATGTAACCGTTAGCCATTATTTTGAAATGTAAGAGTAATATATAGCCAATATATTGTAAATTTCAAATTACGATCATCAAAATATAAATGTGGATAAAGTTCAATCACCATTTTATAATTTATTCTAAATTTTTTTTGCACGGAAAAAAGGCGTGGATAACAAAACACTTTTTCGTCTAATTACGATATTTATAGATAAGTGAAAATCGAAATGTTATCGAATCTAAAATGTGTTTTCGATTATGATGAGGTCGTTTGGGATTGATTAAAATAAGTTACTTTTGACTTAGGAGGTGTTTTTAATTTAAAGTAGAAAGTAAAGTTGTTTACTTTAAGTTGAATGAAAGTGTTTGGGTAATTTTACTTAAAGTTAAATGGGGGTTTAATAATTTTGACTTAAAATGAAATTTGATTTAAAAAAATTTTAAATTCATAATATTTGAACTTTACAAGAATCGTGAAAAAAAAAAAACTTGATAAGTCATAAGTCAAAAGTACCTAAATGGAACTTATGACTTAAAACAGTTTTTTTAACTTAAAATCCGAGGTTGCCAAACATCCCAAAAACAATTTAAAACTAATTTTTGTTTTAAGCATGTGTTGCCAAACAGCCTCTATCTAAATTGTTGGATCACTAAAATCGATCATAGTTTTGTACATAAGAGTTTGCTACTCCCGTTAGAATCAATCGACTCTTTTAATTATTTTTGGGTGCAACGTGTGTGTATGCGGAGAGAGACCGTCAACAAATTTAAACGACTGAAATGGACAACTCGAAAATGATTTATGTTTAAATGTGGAATGCGCCAGAGTTGCACTTGTGCAATGTATATAAAGGATATGTATGCAAAAGCTGGGACATTTAAGTCTTTCATTCTCTTCCATTTCTTTTTTGCGATTAGTTAGAAGGATCAATAGGTGTATGGATTTATTTTTCTAGAATTTTCAAAGTCATCGAATGGCCAATTCAATTTATTATCAGGTGTATGTACGTTACAGTTTACATGTTCATCCTCACAATTCTAAGGACTCATTTATGTTAAAGCCATTAGCGAGATGATTACATAAACGCACACGGATCATGTAGTCTCAAAATATCGCCTTTCTAAAATTAAAAATAACCATATGTAAATTCGCATTTGATGGTGCAGAGTTATTAAATGTTAATATTTAAATGGTTTAATTGCATATTGATGATTTGTAATTTAAAATTTTTGTATGAAATGGTTAAATTATAAATTGTGCCAAATTGATGGTTAATTGTTGAATTTTCAGCACTTAGGTGGTTTCGGGTCCCTTCGTATTAGTTTGCAACTAACGGTATTAGAGTTTTTTTTAAATAAAATAAGATTGAATTGCATTTTATTGACTGTAATTTAATTTTTTTAGACATTGTTAACTAAAATGAAAAGGTAATTACAATGGAATCTCCTCAAACTAGGGCTGGAAATTTTCGACCCGCGACCCGAACCCGACCCGAACCCAACCCGCATGGGTCGGTTTCGGGTTTATATTTTTCGGGTTCGGGTCGGTTTCGGGTTGACCCTAACTTGACCCGAAAAAATCGGGTTGGGTTCGGGTTACCCGAAACTGACCCGAATATATATATATATATATATATATATATATATATATATATATATATATATATATATATTAAAAATAATTATATATATATAATTATTTTTAATATATATTATTTTTAATATATATATATATATTTAATATATATATTTTTTAATTAATATATATATATATATATTATTTTTCATATATATATTATTTTTGATAAATATTATTTTATATATATATATTATTGTTAAAATTTTCAAAAATTAAATTTCGGGTCGGGTTACCCGAAACCCATTCGTGTCGGGTTCGGGTTGAGTACCTGTACCCATTAAATTTTGGGGTCGGGTTCGGGTTGGGTCAAAAATATGACCCGAGTCTGCTGATCCGACCTGAACCCGACCCGAAACCCGAAATTGCCAGCCCTACCTCAAACTAACAAAGTTACTAAAAAAAACGAATAATTTCCTTAAATAAATAGTATTTTCTGGTTCCAGAATCGCAAAGACGAGTATTTTGACCTCGCTATATGAATAAAAATTTTCAAACCCGAGCCTATTCATTTTTTGAGATTTAATTGTACATTAATGACCTGAAATCACACTGGATAGGTAGATATGATAATAAACAATTATTTTTTACAAATAATTACTATCTCTTTTAAAACTAAGAGCAACGATACTATGATTATCGTTTCAATTGAATGAATTACGTAAGACTAAATAAAACCCATTTGAAATGAATGAATTCAAAAGAAATATTAATCATTTATATAACAACGAAAATTTGTTGTCATGTCTCCCCACCTATTATGATATTAGGTCAACAATTTTTTTTATTTAACCAATAATGTGGGAAAAAATTAAACTAGAACCATCAAAATGCAATTTAAGTTTACTTTATTTCAAAAACTCCTAATTAACGTTGTTAGTGGTACACTGACGAAAGTGACTCGGATCCATCAAAGTCCTGAAAAAATCAAAAATTAGCCATCAATTTGACACAATTAATAATTTAATCATTTTATGCAAAAAATTTAAATTATATGCCAATTAAGTCTATCTAAATTATATAAAGTGGTATGATGATAATTTATGATCTGAAATATATATAAAAATTTGTACTAAAAATTAATTTTATATTGATATTTTCATTTTATTAATTACAAATTTTAATGATTATATTTATATAAGTACAAACTTTAAGGTTTGTCCCCACAGAATTATATTTAAATTATTTATGTGATTCATTTATATGAGATTCTAATATCTTCTTTTAATACGTTTTATAATTCCGTTAAGATGTGAATGTGTATATACATGTGGCTAAGATCGTTTGGATTAACTTAAAAATGTGATTTATAACTTAAATTGTAATTTATTTGAAAAGTGATAATTTTAACTTTAAGTTATGTGTATTTGTTTGGTTAATTTTACTTAGAATAATTTTATTTTTAAAAAAATGATTAACAAAATGAAAATTTATATCCTTTACATAATATAAAAGTATAAAATACAAATATATGTAAAAAAATATAATACGAGTTAAAAGGTGATTCAACTATATAAAAATTTATATGAAAAATAATAAATTGAGAAAAAGTACCTCGAAGGTACTTAAATTTTTTGAATTAAAACTACTTTTAAATTGAAAATTTTAAATTCACACAAACTTATTTTTCACTTTAAATGAACCGAAAAATAATATAAGTGTACACAAACAGGCTTTAGAGCCCGTTTGGATTAGCTTAAAATTATTGCTTATTATTTAAAGTTGCTTAAATTTATAAGTGAAAAGTGAAAATTTTAAGTTAATATCTGTTTGGGTAATTTAATATTATGTATAACTTATGAGTTATTAAAATTATAAAAATAAAAATATAATTATTAAGTTGAACATGTGAATGATGATATTGATTTTTATCAAATAAAATTTCAAACTAAGTAGTTCAAAAAAGTATCTCCCACCAACTTCTAGCTTTAACCTATTTTTTCAGCTTTAAGTCTATTAGAGCAACTCCAACCCTTGCATCTGTTAGCAATAATTGACCAGCTGGCACATGAGTTTAGCTAACAAGCTCTATTTTCCTCCTCCAACGCTATACTCCTGTTAGGCATATTTATACAAAACACTGTTAAGGGTAGCTACTTCTGTTGATTATGAAACCCATCTTACAAAACACTGTTAAGGGTAGCTACTTCTGTAGATTATGAAACCCATCTTCTTTATCTGCCACATCATTTCCTGCTCAATTTCATCACCTCTTCCGCTTATTCTTTTCTCTCCTGCTGCATCAGTTTCCATCAGAAAGGTATGTGTTGTGCAGGTGAACTAAAGTAAGGATGTTTATCAGTGAACTCAAAAAATTTATAAGTGAACTTAAAGGTATTTATAGGTGAATTCTGTTATTTGTACTAGGCGAATTTAAAGGTATTTTATAGGTGAACTCCGTTGAACTCGTTTTTAAACACCCAAAATAATTCTCCTAATTAAACTTAGAATTTGAAAATACTAATAAAATACTGTTTTGAATTATAGCTAATACCATTAGAGCACAATGCCTTACAGGTTCAGCAAATTTTAGCTAACAATTATTATATATTATTTTAGCTAACCACTATACGTAGTACCGTTGGAAATGCTCTTAATTATTACACAAAAAGACATTTTTCAGCTTAAAATTAAAAATCACTTAAAACCCCGACTTTAAGTGTTGCCAAACGGGCTCTTAATATTGTTGCGTTTTGTCTCTTAGAAGTCAAATCAGAGCAAAAAACAGTAGAAAGTAGATTTCTTGCTGATATGTATTTTTTTCATGTAGAACGCACGTACCATTCAATTATTTCTCACATTTATTTCATTTTCGGTTTTTTTTTTTGTAATAAATCTTAATTACCCTGAAATAAATGATTAACGATGGTTATTTCTGTATTGAAAGAGAAAGAAGTGAAGATAAAAAGTTTAGTTGATTCTGATAACTTATCATCATATATTATGATTATTAAGCAAACTACAGTAAATTGCAGCAGGTAAGTAATTAGCATTGTGAATTTGTGATCAACTAGGGAAAAAACCTAGCCTTGTAATTATAATAGTTTTCCAAGCAAATGCTCTAGAGTCTAGAGTTGGTCTTAACAGCTGGGCCAGGCCCAGGTTCATCATTAAATTACAAGGGCTAGGGCTTTTTGAATCATCCGAACTGTGAGATTTTTTAAGTGGGTATTGCAAAAGTTGGGCTGTATAAAGTAGGTCCAACCCATATTGACGTGGTTGGGATTTGTGAATGCAGGATTCATGTCAAAGACTGAAAGGTACAATTCAAAATCTAATGAATAATGAAGCATGTCATGTTTCAATTGCAACGACGGTAGCAAGAGAAGCCTAACATGTTCCGGGAAGGGGTAATTTGCATTTAAAATTTATCAGTGCACAGTTTTTACTTCGATATTATCTATCTCGCTTCTTTTACGGAATGTTAAGGGTTCGAATTTTATCATATAAAAAAGAACGAGACCTTATTCCAAATCTCTAAATATTACATATCTATGCACGCGAAATGACCATAGAATTACAATTTACACCTAAACTATACGTGGATATCTTATCACAAGATGCACACAATATTATTGTTGATGATTCTCAATAAAATCATGCGTGATGGGATATTTTTTTTTTTTTTTGAAAGATGCGTGATGGGAAAATTATATAATTTCAGCAAATGTGTACTTAAATAAAATTATAAAGAAAGTGATCCAGGCATGGAGGGACCTAGCTCTTATCCTATAATCGACCATTCGTCCATTCCGAACAAGTCTTTGTCCACATGTTTTGCACCTACTCATAATCTATCCACTTTCAAAAGTCTAAACTTAGCCGCCTACTATATAATATTCACCTTTACTAGAAGTTGAGATTATAATGTTTAATACACATAATCTGTGTGTCTTAAAAATAATACCTTGAAATTTCTCATTTAAATATTCCTTTCGTTACGAAAAGTATGAACCACTTCCTTTTTATGCATTTTGTAGGTACTTATAAGTAATATTTTTTATTTTAGATAAAAATATAGAATTTATATTTTAATAAAAAACAAAAAAATTTAAAAAATTATTTAAAGAGATTTCAACTGAGCATATTTAAATGCATGAACAAAATCAAAAAAAATATTATTATTATTATGACGGAGGTAGGAGGTAGTATTCGGGGTAACGTACGAACAAACTAGTTAGAATAAAAAAAGAATCTAACCGATGGATCATCCACGCACGTTTAACGTAGTTATTACAGGAATCCTTAACTCAGAAAGGACCAACCTATGTGAGTCTCGTCTTATGATGAGTTTTTTAAGTCTCGTCTTGACGCGTGGGTTCTGTTTTTCAATTCTAAGATATTGCAGATTCTTTTGTTTTTCTTTCTAATGGCAAGTTCATCTAAACAAAACATGGAGGAGCGAAACATTGAGTCTGTCAATCGATGATAACGATGAGGAAGGGTTGTTTGTGGAGGAAGATGATGAAGAGGGCTCAAAATCGGATTTGGGTGGGTAGTTTCTTAACAAATAGAAAGATCAATTTCACAGCAATGCAAGACACTCTTTCTTCTGTTTGGAGACCTGTGAAATGAGTGTTTATGGATGAGACAATCATTCCTAATATCTTTCTGTTTAAGTTCTTCCATGAAATGGATATGCAGAGAGTCTTGGATGATGGTCCTTGGACGTTTAATAATCAAGCTTTACTGGTCAAAAGATTGGAGTTGGGAGAACAACTATCTGATATTAAACTACAGGAACTATACATGTGGATCCAGGTTTATGATTTACCAGTGGGATTTAATTCGGAATCCATTCTAAAGTCGATTGGGAATTATGTTGGGAGGTTCTTACAGTCAGATGAAAAGAATTTCAAGGGGATATGGAAACAGTTCCTACGTAATAAGGTGGCCATTAACGTTCATAAGCCTCTAAAAAATCAAATGCTCATTAAGAAGCCTAGAGGAGACTGGATGTGGATAAAGTTCAAATATGAGCGTCTTCCAACTTTCTGTTTTTATTGCGGATTGATAGGCCATTCTGAAAAATTTTGTGAAATCCTGTTTAATGATAAAGACAATGCTGGAAACAAGAAGTATGATGCATCTCTCAGAGCACCAATGAAGAACCAGGTCTTTGCAAGGGAGAATCAATGGATTCGAAATTCCAATGGAGGGAAACTGTTAGCGAAGAAGACGGAGGTGAACGAGGATGACGGAATGACGGGCGTGATAGGTAGCAAGATTCATGATTATAGGGATATGCAACGTAATACGGGTGAAAAGGAGGGAGAAGTTGTTGAAAGTGGAATTTTGAAAAAAGATAATGCTTATGCAGGAGCAAATCAGGGGATGGTGATATATCAAAATCAGAAAACTGGCAAAAAGGGCGCAAATTCTGATTTTTCAAATTCAATAACCCTATCTGGAGGGAATGGTATAGCAGAGACCAAAATTGGGGGGGATCACAGTTGTGGATAACAACAAAAAAAGAAAGACTGGATATGGGCCGGGCGTAGATATGGATGGGAACGTAATTAATGAAATGCAATTGGGCCTCGTGGAAGGTGTAGGAGAATATATGGACCAAGATTCTAACATAATTTCAAGGATTTGCAACGATCTAAAAAACGTGCAAAAGGCGGGCTTCGGAGCAGAGGTCCGCCTATCAAAATGAGTATTTTCTATTGGAATTGCCGTGGGCTTGGGACCCCATGGGCCTTACAATTCCTTAAGGAGTCTGTACTCCAAAAGAAACCCAATTTTGCTTTCCTTTGTGAAATTCTCTGCAATAAAAATAAAGTTGATAGAGTTCGAGATATTCTAGGTTTTGATGGTGCCATTGTTGTTGATTCTCAAGGGCACAGTGGTGGTCTTGCCTTCCTTTGGAGATATAAGGAGGAGGTTACTTTATTGTTGTTGAGCAAAAATCATATTGATGTCATGATTAACATGAAGGGTGTCCAAAGGTATCGTTTAACAGGAATCTATGGCGAGCCGGATCGAGCTAAAAGAATGGAAACTTGGGCTCTAATAAGGAGTTTGTACAATCAATGCGCAGTGCCTTGGTGCTTAATAGGCGATATGAATAATGTTCTGAATCAGGAGGACAAGAAGGGTAGGCGCTCGTATCCAATATGGTTAATCAGAGGCTTCCAGTCGGTTTTAGATGATTGCGACTTGAATGATATGGAGTTACAAGGTTACAGATACACTTGGGAAAGAGGTCACGGGACTGATCAATGGATAGAAGTCAAGCTGGATAGAGCTCTGGTTTCTAGTAGTTTTTTACAAGTCTTCACAGAGGCTAAGTTATCTAATTTGAAGATCTCAACCTCAGATCACAGCCCGTTGTTACTTGAACCAATCAGTATTCCTTTAACGGCCACATGAAGACGTTTTAAGTTTGAAAATGCGTGGTTACGCGAACCGATGTGTGGGGAAATTGTGAAGGATATCTGGAGTTCTAATCAGGAGAAAACTCTTAATGAGAAGATCGTTATTTGTTCAGAGTTGCTAATAAAGTGGGGCAAAGAAATTACGGGTAGTTTCAGAACAAGAATAAGTTAGTGTAAACGAGTCATGAAGTCAGTAAAGGCAAGGAGAGATGCAAGTTCGATAAAATTATACCAAGAGGAGTCTAAAAAGTTGACTGAGATTTATAGCCAGCAAGAAAGTTTTTGGAGACAGCGTTCTAAGCAGCTTTGGTTAAGAGAAGGAGACCAAAATAGCAAGTTTTTATAAGCCTCAGCTAAAACTCGTAGGAAGAGAAATCATATAACAGTTCTGCAAGATAGTAATGGTAATGAGGTGGATTGGGACTCAGGCCTGCAGGAGGTTATGGAAGGCTATTTCAGCGACTTGTTCAAAGCTTCTCATACAGAAGTTATCAGATGTGTCAGTGAGAGGACTTCGAGTTCTGAAAATCAACGTTTAACAGATCCAGTTGAAGTGAATGAGGTAAAGAAAGCGCTGTTCAGCATGCATCCGGATAAATCTCCAGGGCCCGATGGTATGAGCCCTGGCTTCTATCAAAAGTATTGGAAAGTTATTGGTGCAGACCTAGTTGATCTTGTGATGCAGTTTTTTACAAATGGCAAGTTCGAGCAGAACATTCCCGACGCTATTATTGTTTTGATCACTGAGAAGCAAGTGCTTGTTAGTATGACTGATCTTCGACCGATTTCTTTGTGTAATGTAAGTTACAAAGTAGCTTCTAAAGTGCTAGCTAACCGGCTCAAGACAGTGCTGAACGACATTATATCTTGCAATCAAAGTGCGTTTATTCCAGGGTGGCTTATTACAGATAACACAATGATTTCGCACGAAGTTATGCATTTCATGAAGCGAAAAACAAAAGGAAAGACAGGGTCAATGGCTCTTAAGTGGGACATGAGCAAGGTTTATGATCGTGTCGAATGGGGGTTTTTAAAGGCAATGCTATCTAAATTGGGATTTTCAACAGTTTTGGTGAACCTGTTAATGGAGAGTGTAATATCGGTCAGATATCAAATTAGTCATGGTGGAAAAGAATTTGGTCATATCATTCCAGAGAGGGGTATTCGCCAGGGGGATCCATTATCCTCATATTTGTTTCTTGTCTGTATGGAGGGGCTTACAGGGGTGATTGAAGATTTCGAAAGAAGAAAACTGATTTCTGGTATTAGGATAGTTAGAGGTGCTCCTATTATTTCTTCTATGTTCTTTGCAGATGACACCTACATTTTCTGTAAAGCAAAGTGTGACGAAGTTGTTCAGATTAATAATTTGCTAGCAATGTTTGAGAAGGCGTCAGGGCAGAAAATTAATGTTGAGAAGTCATCGGTGTTTTTCAGCCGTAATACTCACCATGAAGTATGACAAGCTATCTGCAACTTGCTACGTTTTCATGAAGCAGACGAGCACACCAAGTATTTGGGTCTTCCAAATACCATAAGTAGAAATAAATCGGCTGTGTTCGGATACTTAAAGGATCGCATGAGAAATCACATCCAAGGCTGGGATAAGAAACTTTTATCAAAAGGAGGGAAGGAACTTTTGATTAAATCGGTGGCTCAAGCGGTTCCTAACTATGCTATGAGCATATTCCTTTTGCCTCAGAAAATATGTTCGAAAATGGAAGGTTTAATGTCCAGGTTTTTCTGGAGATCCTCAGGTAATAAAGATAGAGGTATTTGTTGGAAAAGTTGGGCCTCTATGTGCAAGAGTAAGTCGCAGGGTGGTTTGAGTTTTTGAAAGGCATATGACATAGCCTATTTGTAGTTCGAGGACTCAACTCAACTTAAGCTTAGTTTGTAATAAGTAAATAACTTTAACTGTCACAGGAATCTCAGGAGGTACTATCTGTCAGAACAAAAACCCTAAAGTCAATCTATAGTTTTGATGTTTTACACTGGAAGAAGTTCAGATTGCTGATCAAGCCTCAGTATAGCATTAAAGAAGTGGATTTATTTCTAAGACAGAGATTTCTAGAGTGACAGGTTCAGACAGTATACAGTGAAGTACAAGAAGGAGAAAGAGATGAGAAGAAAAATGAATCACATTATTAATGTGAAAATTAAAGGACAGTCATTGAGGTTAGTCGTTCATGAACCAGACAGTACATGGAACGTCAACAAAATATTCAGTGGTATTCCTTTATTACTTTCAGTGATTCAGAAAAGAATTAAGACAATCCAAGGATATATAATTATTCTTGTTTAATTAATTTAAATCAAGTAGTCAATTTAATTAATTAATTAATTCATCTTGAATTAATTCTTTAATTAAATTAATTATTAGATTAATTAAATCATATTAATTATTTAAGTAAGAATAAATTAAAATGATTATTTATTAATCAATTTTAATTTAATTCTGAAAAATGAACTAGCAAGACAATCCCTGATTGTCTTGCCGATTGTCTTGAAGGTTAAATTCAGAACAGCAAGACAATAGGAGATTGTCTTGCCGATTGTATTGGAGAAGAAATCAATAAAGCAAGACAATTCCTGATTGTCTTGCCGATTGTCTTGATAATGATAATGTCTGAATAGCTTTTAAAAAGTAGAATAAAAATCTAATTTGATTGTCTTGACGATTGTCTTGGCAGTTCAATTTGATTGTCTTGATAATGATCAAAAAGAAAAAGCTTCAGACAGAATGATAAATTTGATAAAGCAAGACAAAGATATCTGAATTTGATTGTCTTGACGATTGTCTTGGAAGAACCTGATTGTCTTGACGATTGTATTGCCTATTGTCTTGGCAGTACAAAATTGGTTGTCTTGGAAGAATAAATTGTATTGACGATTGTCTTGGCAGTTATATTTGAAGACAAAGAGTCAGTGATTGATATATAACAAGATATATCGACAGAAGCAATCAACAAGAAAAAGAACACAGAAAATATTACATTCAAGAACTGAATTCTCTCTTCTCTCTCATCAAGAACACAGCACAAGAAGCAGAAAATTATTTAGAAAATCAAGTTCATCTTATTTTTAATATCTGATCCGATAGAACTGATTTCCTTGATACTCTTGTACTATTAGCGAGTTTTTACTCCTAATCTATATCTTGAGTTTTATTAACAAATCTAGAAAAATTCATGTTGAATTTTCTAATTTGTTTTTATTAACTAGATATAAATTATGTACTGTATTTGTAACAAACCCCTCAAGTTAATATAATTTTATATTCAACTTGAATTTTGTTTCATTTAATTCCGCTCAAATTTGTCAAAATATAAATTAAATTATCCGGACAAATTTCGATAAAACAGTACTGTTTGTATTCAACCCCCCCTTCTACAAACAGATTGGACCTAACAATTGGTATCCGAGCCGGTTGGTTGATACACAAACCAAAGATCCCATTTTACTCGATTAAAAATCATCCCCGAATTTTTTAACTCTCTTAAAAAATTCATCATGTCTTCTAAAGTCGGAACTGTGAAAATTCCCATATATGACAAAAACAGTTATGATATGTGGAAGAACAAAATGTTAATGTTCCTCGAGGTTGCAAATCCTAAATACATGAAAGTCTTATCAGAAGGACCAATAATACCTTTTGGATTAACTCCTGAAGTTGTCACTGATGGAAAAGTTGTTACCCCTGCAAAGCTTGTACAAAAAGATTCTTCTGAATTCACTCTTGCTGAAAGAGAGGAAGCTGGACTTGACATTAATTTAAGACTGATTTTAATAGATTCTCTAGACTCTGTGATGTACAGTCATGTGATTAACTGCAAGACAGCAAAGCACATGTGGGAAACCATTGAAACTGTGAATGAAGGAACAGAGGAAGTTAGGGAGAATCGTCTAGAAATTCTGACATCTGAGTATGAACACTTTCGATCAGCATACAATGAAAGTATTCAAGATGTGTTTGAAAGATATAACAAACTTGTCAACAATTTACAGATGCATGGCAAGTACTACACTCAGAAAGAGATCAACAGAAAATTTCTACTATCAATGCCTGTTCATCTAGAACATAGAATTACAACTATCAGAGAGTCGAGGAATCTAAGTGAAATAACTGTAGAAAGACTCTTTGGTGTTTTAAAAACCTATGAACTGGAACAATCTCAACAAAAGGAGATTTATGGAAAAGGAAGAGTTGTTAATACTTCTACAGCTCTTATTGTTGAGAACAAACAGGAAGTGGAAGATAAGGTTATTCAACCTTGTAGTGTTGACAGTGGCAAGCTGGAAGTTGAAGTTGGTCAAACGAATGCTAGTCCAGATGAAGGTGACTTCTATTCATTAGAAGAACTAGATCAGTTGGAAGATGAGTCCATGGCTTTGTTGGTAAGGAAATTCAGTAACTTCAGATTCAGGAAGAATCCCAAGTTCAGGTACAAATCTAACTATAACAGGTTCCAGAGAGGAGGTTCTTCATCCTCAAGTAACAGAGGAGGTTACAAAACTGGAACAGTTGAAAGAAGTAAAATTAGATGCTACAACTGTAATGAACTTGGACATTTCGCTACTGAATGTCAGAAGCCAAAACAAAACCAAAGAAAAGACTTTGGATCTGAAAAGAAGAAGACAGGTAGAGCCTATGTGGCTGCTGGAAAGAGTTGGGATGATACAGACTCTGAAGATGAAGAGTATGACAATCTTGCCCTGATGGCAAAATCTGATAACTCCAGTGGTACATCATCTGAGGTATCATGTACTGAAAGTCAATATATTTATCAACTTACTGATACACTAGGTAATGCTAATAGAGAGATTGAAAGGCTAAATTTGTTAAATACAGATCTTAGTAATCAATTATCAGAATTACATGATGTACAAAATTGCCATGTTATACAAAAATCAGAAATAAGAATGCTAAAAGAACTTGAGAGGTCTCTAGCAGAGATGGTGGTTCAACAACGTGAAACAATAGCTGAACTAGAAATAAAGGTTAGTGCTACTTCTAATTCTTGTAAAGTGGCTAAAGAGTTGTTTAACCAACAAGCAATTAATCAAACCGTAGGAATTGGGTTTGATTATAATGAAGCTATTGGACGAAAAAGCATTAATACCCCTAATCGTGTCAGTGCTGTAGATAGGGGTATACCATTAGTGCTTAAGAGTGTTAGTAACCCACTCTTTGAGAAATCCATAGCAGAACCTTTGGATACAACATCTTTAATCATTAAGGAAGAGATGCGCATTGAGGATGTAGCTAATGGCGTAGTCTTAGAAAGTAATCAAGTTGTTAAAAATGATAAAGATAGAAAGACTGTGTTTGTAAAAGCAGAAAGAGTTGGTGAGTCTACTAGTTCATTGAAAACTAGTAGCAGAAGTAACAACATGAATAAATGCAACAACAAATCTACCATGCATGCTATTCCTGTTATTGATACTGCTCATAAGAAATGCGATGCTGTTAATTGCATGTCTTGTGCTTTTAATATAATGTCTGCTTACTTTAACGGTAATCATGCATGTGTTGATAAGAATGCTTCTAGACAGCAAATGAGCAGAAATAAACATGTAAGATCCAGGACTGAAACATCACCTAATTCTAAGATTAGGACCTCAAGTCCTTCTCAGGATATGGTGAAGACATGGTTACCCAAGCTGAAACCAAAACAAGTTAAAGCTGTTTACAGGGTTAAATGTCCAGTACCTAAAGAAAATGTTGTTAAAATAAAAAGTGTTGCTTTGCCTGATAAAGGTCAATTCTTTAAGTACTCCGGACCCAATCAAATTTGGGTTCCGAAGAAAGTCTAACCAATTTGTCATTGCAGGGTTTGAAACAGGTTGAACGAGTCATGTGGATTCTGGACAGTGGATGTTCAAGGCATATGACCGGAGATAAAGCCCTGCTGACAAATGTGGTGGAGAAGGCTGGCCCAGTCGTTACCTTTGGAGATAACAGCAAAGGTAAAACTGATGGATATGGCAGATTAGAAGCTGGAAATGTTATCGTTGAAGATGTCTCTTTTGTGAACGGCCTTGAGCATAATTTGCTCAGTATTAGTCAATTCTGTGACAGAGGTTATGAAGTTCATTTCAACAAGAAGAATTGTCTAATATCACACAAGAGAAATGAAAGGCCACAGTTGACTGGAGTAAGAAAAGGAAACTTGTACATAGCAAATATGAACTCTGGAAGCACAGAAGAAATTGGATGTTTTTATTCAAAGGCATCTACTGATGAAAGTTGGTTATGGCACAAAAAACTTTCTCACCTAAACTTCAAAAAAATGAATTCTCTAGTCAAAAGAGAATTGGTGAGAGGTTTACCTTCGATTGAATTTACTCAGGAAGGTCTATGTGATGCTTGTCAAAAAGGGAAGTTAAAAAGGGCAACTCACAGGAGCACTAACATATCATCAATAACTGAACCATTACAACTTCTCCATATGGATTTGTTTGGTCCAGTTAGTGTGATGTCTATGTCAAGGAAAAGATATGCTCTTGTGATTGTTGATGATTTCTCAAAATTCACATGGGTACTATTTCTGAACTCAAAAGATGAAACTCCACAACTGGTAGTTGATCACATTAAGTTAATTGAGCTGGACTCTAATCGTCCAGTAAGAGCTATAAGGTCAGACAACGGAACTGAATTCAAGAATGCAGTTCTGAATGACTTTTGCACTGAAAAGGGTATAACTAGACAGTACTCGGCTCCCAGAACTCCTCAGCAAAATGGGGTAGTTGAAAGAAAGAATAGAACCTTGATTGAAGCTGCACGTACTATGCTAAGTGAATCAAGGCTTCCATTGAGCTTTTGGGCTGAAGCTGTCAACACTGCATGCTATACCCAGAATCGTACACTTATCAATAAAGACTTAATGAAGACACCATATGAAGCTCTACATGACAAGAAACCAACTCTCAAGTACTTCCATGTATTTGGGACAAAATGCTTTGTGTTAAAAGAAGGAGAAGATCAAGGTGGTAAATTTGAAGAAAAAGCACATGAAGCAATATTTATTGGTTATACTAGAAGAGCCTACAAGGTGTATCTTATTGGTCAACAGAAAACCATGGAAAGTGTCAATGTTACATTTGATGACACACAACTTCCAAGTATCCAAAATGAAGATCCATCTGAAAAGCTCAAGTTTGATGACATGTCAGACTCAGATTCAGATGATGACAATCAACCTGAAGTTGTTTCTGATAATAATAATCCAAATGTTGGTGGTAATGATCAAGGTGATGCTGGTGAAAACAATGATAACTTTCAAGACACCACTAATTCTCTTGAACCATCAACAAGTCAAACTGGCAACAACTCAGGGGGAGATAATGAAGGGTCAACAAGTCATACTCAACATCATACTGAAGATCTAGGTGAACCATCAAGATCAATTCTTCCTAGACAAACTGTTTGGAATAGAGCTCATCCTTTTGAGCTGATTCTTGGTGATCCAGATGTTGGTGTGAAGACAAGAAGAGCTTATCAGAATCAATGTAACTATTCTGGGTTCCTGTCTGTCATGGAACCTAAGAAAGTAGAAGAAGCTCTATCTGATCCTGATTGGGTGATTGCTATGCAAGATGAACTCAATCAATTTAAGCAACTAGAAGTATGGAAGCTGGTACCCAGACCTAAAGATAGAAAAGTGGTGGACACAAGATGGGTATTCAGAAACAAACTAGATGAAGATGGCACTGTGATAAGAAACAAAGCAAGACTGGTAGCTAAAGGTTATTCTCAAGCTGAAGGCATTGATTATGACGAAACCTATGCTCCAGTGGCAAGACTTGAGGCCATCAGAATATTCTTGGCATATGCATCCTATTCAAGATTCAAAGTTTATCAAATGGATGTCAAGAGTGCCTTTCTGAATGGTAAGCTAGATGAAGAAGTGTATGTAGAACAGCCTCCTGGTTTTGAAGATCAAGATCATCTGGACTATGTTTACTTTCTTTACAAAGCTATCTATGGTCTTAAGCAAGCCCCAAGAAAATGGTATGACACTCTTTCTGAATTCCTAATAGAAAATGGTTTTATAAGAGGTGTCATAGACAAAACTCTCTTCACTAAAAGACATAAGAATGATATAATACTAGTCCAAGTCTATGTGGACGATATTATATTTTGGTCTACTAATGAGCTTCTATGCAAGAAGTTTTCTAAGTTAATGCAGGGTAGGTTTGAAATGAGCATGATGGGAGAACTGAAATTCTTTCTTGGATTACAAATAAGTCAGAGACAAGATGGAATATTTATTTGTCAATCCAAGTACATCAAGGAGCTCCTCAAGAAATATCACATGGAGGAGTGCTCATCAGCAAAGACACCATCAACTATAGCTGTCAAGATTGGTTTATGTGAAAGTTCTGCCAAGGTAGATATCACAGGCTATAGAGGTATGATTGGCTCATTACTTTACCTAACTGCTAGTAGACCAGATATAATGTTTGCCACATGCTTGTGTGCAAGGTTCCAAGCGAACCCTAAAGAAATACATCTCACTGCTGTCAAAAGAATCTTAAGATATCTAAAGGGTACGCCTAATTTAGGCATCTGGTACCCTAATGAATCTGGTTTTACTTTAATTGGATATACAGATTCTGACTATGCAGGAAGTGTTGTAGACAGGAAAAGTACATCTGGGAGTTGCCAATACCTAGGTGGAAGACTGGTATCTTGGTTCAGTAAGAAACAGCAAACAATTTCCAACTCTACAGCCGAAGCTGAATATATAGCTGCTGGAAGCTGTTGTGCTCAGATCTTATGGATTAGGAATCAATTAATGGACTATGGCATTGTATTGGAAAATATCCCTATTTTATGTGATAATACAAGTGCCATAGCAATCGCCAGCAATCCTGTGCAGCACTCAAGGATAAAGCACATTGACATAAGGTATCATTTTATAAGAGAGCATGTAATGAATGGTACAGTGGAACTACTATTTGTAGGCTCTGGAGATCAAACTGCAGATATTTTTACTAAGTCGCTTAATGAATCCTCATTCACTAGAATTGTTAGTGAATTGGGTATGTTAAACAGTCCTAGTAATTAATACTGTCAATATCTGAAATTTGATCTTTAATAATTTTGCAAGTGATTATACTGTGAATATTTGTTGTTTGAAATCACTTGTATAATTATTTTACCAACTAATTTTCTTGCTTGTTTAGTTATTTTTCACTCTGTTTATTCATATTATTTAATACTTCATATTTCTATATTTTTAGAATATTTGTAGATATTTATTACTATTTTAATATTTATTTTATTAAATGTTTTGTAATGTTTGTCTGATAAGTGGATTTTATATCCACTTATTATGCGCTAAATGGACCTATATTGATGATTTATCCTTAAATATGTTGTGTCTTTTAATTAGTTTTTATTGTATAATAATATTATATATTTATTAATAAATACTTTATTTAATTAGAAATTTATATTTATAAAAATCTAATAAAATTAGATATTTATTTTTATAAATTCGGAATTAAATTAATTAGTTATTAATTAAATATATTTTATTATGCAAGTTGAATAAACAAAAGAAAAAAAGAAAAGAAAAAAAGAAAAAAAACAAAAAAAAAACAAAAAAAAAATAATCAAATTATGTGATCGTTTATGTAGCAGGTGGAAAAAGCAAGTGCAAAGCCATGATTTGCTGTCGGAAATTTTTATAATAAAAAAAAAAAACAAAAGAATAGAAACGAATTGTGCAAGTTGTAAGAAGCAAGGCTAGTGCTGTGTCCACAAAAATAAAGCAACCCAATCAAGTTATATTGTCGGCAATAAAAAAAGAAAGAGTGGTTCAATTTTGCAAAGTCTGTGGCCAGGTTCCTACGCTCCCACACGCGCGTGGGAGCCACGCTCCAGGAGTTGCATTGTGTTTTGCGCGCGTGTGGACCACGCGGGGAAGCTGAAAGTGAAGTTGTCGAAGGCAGCATACATTCAGGAGTGCAGTTGGGTTTTGTGGCCTATCTTTTAATGGGTGGACGGCTGGTTTGTATAATTGTGGGCTGCTGAATTATGTTTATTGTATTTCTTTTTATGTCTTTTTAATTCTTTTTAGTTTTATTTTATTAATTGGTGTGCTAAAATTTTGCTATAAATAGGGGTAGTCTCAAGCTTAGAATCACACAACATTTTGGAGAGCAATTTTTCTCTCTTGTATTCTCTCTTGTTCTTATAAATTTTAAGCTTTGTTTTTAAACACTTTAATTTTTAGCAAATTTAGTATAAGTGTTATTTTGGTTGAAGAAATTACGGGAATTATTTGGAGTGCTCTTCTCTTTCGGTGAAAGCTATTTCGGTTTTATTTTCTAATTTCTTATTTTACAGGGAATTATCGGAGTGCTCGTTTCTTGCAAGTGGAAATTATTTCGGTTTTAGTTTCTAAAATCTTATAATTTTCATATTTAATTTATTGTAATTTTTAATTTAGTTTTATTATTGTTGTTATTAGTATTATTATTATTATTGTTGTTGTTATTATTATTATTATTATTATTGTTATTATTACTATTATTATTATTATTATGATTTCAATTAATCCCATGATGACGATTCATTTAATTATGAACTAATCGCCGTCATGGGATTCTAATGGATTTATTTACGTAATTTAGTAATTCGATGCCTTAATAAATTGTGTTATGATAAAAATTTCCGATTGCCTAACGTGGTTGTGCTTAATTTATTAGATGCGTAGCTATCATCTAAATTATTAATTCTTAATGAATGCGAAAGTGGATTTGAGAATTTAGAATTTGCCATGTTAGCACAGGTTCGTAATTTTCATATATAATTACGATTAGTGGTAGGGTTTTGGATCACATCGCCCTGTGTAGCCAAAAATAAGGAATTTATTCGTAAACCAGTTATGTTTTCAAATCTTATAGACATATAGGGTCTAGACATAAATGGTGTCCACGCAACTTCTATCTTTTTAAGTGGATGTTTGTATGGTTTGATATAAGTTAAGGCTGAAAGGCGCTTATATTATTTCCGTGTTCCCGGCTAGCTTTCATAATTATCAGAATCACTGTGAATTAAGGCATCAATTCTAAATGAAATAAATAATGAAATTAGAATCCCATGCTTATCTCATATATAAAATCTTTATCATATTATTTTTAGTAGTTATTTCATTAATTAATTGTGATTTGAAACAAACCAGCCATTTCGTTGTTCAGGCTTCTATAATTAACCGAACGTTGTTGAATAAACATATTTACTTAAATACACCAGGTCTTCGTGGGAACGATCCTTATTTCCCTATATTGCTTTTGGACTGCGTATACTTGCGTAGAGAAAATAGCGAACAAGTTTTTGGCGCCGCTGCCGGGGACTCGGTGTTATTTTGTTTATGTGTTTTACTACAATAGAAGTTAATTTGTTTGACTTGAACATTTGATCTTATATTTTGAAGTGATTATTTGTGTTCAGATACTTGGATTTTTATGCTAACACGTGCTAAAGCATTAAAAGCCAAGCAAGTACTTAAACTAGCAAATACTCACAAGATGGACGGAGAAGCCGAAGTAGTTGCACCTGCAGCAGCAAGGGCTTTAATGGACTACTCACAACCAAAGATTGATGATATTCAGTCAAGTATCATTCGTCCAGCAATTGCGGCTCCGACATTTGAAATTAAATCTAGCACTATTCAGATGGTGCAGAATCAAGTACAGTACGGAGGAACTGCAGCGGAAGATCCTAACTTACACATTAGGAACTTCATAGAAATATGCGACACATTTAGATTCAACAATGTGTCAGATGATGCTGTGAAGTTGAGACTCTTCCCGTTTTCCTTAAGAGACAAGGCCAAAAGTTGGTTACACTCTCTGCCACCGGGATCTATCACCACTTGGGCTGATCTAGCTCAAAAGTTTCTTAGTAAATTCTTCCCCATGGCAAAGACTGCAGCTATAAGGAATGCTATCACGCAATTTTCTCAACAGTCTGGTGAATCTTTATGTGAAGCGTGGGAAAGATACAAGGAAATGCTTCGACAATGCCCTCATCATGGCATGCCAAATTGGATGGTCATAAATTGCTTCTATAATGGACTAGGAATACAATCAAGGCCAATGGTAGATGCAGCTTCAGGGGGAGCATTATGGGCTAAAAGTTATGAGGAGGCCTACGATCTTATCGAGATGATGGCAGCTAATGAATATCAAAATCCAACTCAGAGGATGCCACAACAGAAGGTAGCGGGAATTCTTAATGTCGACAAGGCCACTTCCTTAGCAGCTCAGATAGAGGCTTTGAACTTGAAAATAGACTCTTTGACAGCACAAGGATTTCATCAAGTTGCTAGTGTTTGTGAGTTGTGTGCGGGCGCACATGAATCAAACCAATGTGCCATCTCAAACGAGTCAGTTCAATTCGTAAGCAATTTCCAAAGACAGCAACAGCCAGCTCCAAATTCCTACCATCCGAACAACCGAAATCATCCAAATTTCAGTTGGAGCAATAATCAAGGAGGAGCACAACAATCAAATCAGCCTTACCAACAATTTCAAAATCAGCAGTTTGGAGTTAGGCCATATAATCCATCCGGATTCCAGCAACAACAAGGGCACCAATATCAGCAACAATATGCCCCGCGACAATTTCAACCCCCAGGATTTCAACAACAATCCTATGGGAATTCTGGACAATCAACTTCTAGTGAAAAGGCAGAATTGGAGGAATTGAGGTTGGCGTCAAAAAGCCAAGCGGCTTCGATTAAAAATCTAGAAACTCAATTGGGACAACTCGCTAGTTTCATGATGAGCCGACCACAAGGAACACTCCCCAGTGATACTGAAGCTAATCCAGGGAGAAAGAACAACCAAGAGCACATTAAAGCCATCACTTTAAGATCGGGAAAAGTCACAGAAGGTACTGAATTGGAAAGAGCAAAAAGAATTCTGCCCGATGAAGAAACAGTGAACGTGGGAGATACCGAGGACAAGGGTAAGGCTCCAATTTCAAGCACGGAGGTAAAAGAAAGTGTACCACCTCCTAAACAATCAGTCCCTGCACAGAAAGAAGCAGAAGAGCATGTCTATCCACCTCCGCCATTTCCTCGACGTCTGCAAAAACAGAAACTGGACAAGCAGTTTGGCAAATTTCTTGAAGTCTTTAAGAAATTACATATCAACATTCCATTTGCTGAAGCCCTGGAACAAATGCCGAGTTATGCCAAGTTCATGAAGGGCATTCTTTCGAGAAAGATAAAACTTGAGGACTTGGAAACTGTTGCTTTGACAGAGGAGTGTAGCGCGGTATTGCAACAAAAGTTACCGCCTAAGCTAAAAGATCCTGGGAGTTTCACCATACCATGCACCATTGGGAATTTGTCTTTTGACAAATGTTTATGTGATTTAGGAGCAAGCATCAACCTCATGCCATACTCAGTTTTCTTACAACTTGGCCTTCCTGAGCCAACCCCGACGAACATGTCACTTCAGTTAGCTGATCGCTCTATCACTTATCCTCGGGGAGTTGTTGAAGATGTCCTAGTGAAAGTAGACAAACTTATCTTCCCAGCTGATTTTGTCATACTTGATTTTGAAGAGGACAAGAAGATTCCGATCATTCTTGGTAGACCATTCTTGGCGACAGGACAAACGTTGATTGACGTCCAAAAGGGGGAACTTACAATGAGGGTGCATGATCAAAATGTCACCTTCAATGTTTTCAAAGCCATGAAGTTTCCAACAGAAGAAGAACAGTGTCTGAAAGTAGACTTGATTGAGTCTACGGTACAAGAAAAATTGGATCACTTGTTCATGAATGACACTTTGGAAAAGGCCCTTAGTGGAAGGTATTCATTAGATGAAGATGACATAGATGAACAATTGCAATATCTGGATGCTCTGCCATGGCAAAGAAAATTTGAAAGACCAGTCGAATCATTGGATCTGCCAGAACTAAAGGGGCCGCATCAGCAATTGAAACCATCTATCGAGGAAGCTCCAACTCTAGAGCTCAAACCACTTCCTAAACACTTAAAGTATGCTTCTCTTGGTGAATCATCTACCTTACCTGTGATTATTTCTGCTAACCTTTCAGACTCTGAGGAAGACAAGCTTTTAAGAGTCCTGAGGGAATTCAAAACAGCCATTGGTTGGACCCTAGCGGATATCAAAGGCATCAGCCCAGCTTATTGTCAACATAAAATTCCATTGGAAGAAGGTAGTAAACCAACAGTGGAGCATCAAAGGCGGCTAAATCCTCTTATGAAAGAGGTAGTGAAGAAAGAAATCATCAAGTGGCTGGATGCAGGGATTATCTATCCCATTTCTGACAGTGCATGGGTGAGTCCAGTGCAATGTGTACCGAAGAAGGGAGGCATGACTGTGATTACCAATGAAAAGAATGAACTCATCTCTACTCGCACAGTCACCGGTTGGCGAATCTGCATGGACTACCGGAAGTTGAATAAAGCCACAAGGAAGGATCATTTTCCCCTTCCTTTCATTGATCAGATGCTAGATAGACTAGCCGGCCATGATTATTACTGCCTTCTGGATGGTTATTCTGGATATAACCAAATCTGCATTGCTCCTGAGGATCAGGAGAAAACAACATTTACATGCCCGTTCGGCACTTTCGCCTTTCGGCGGGTTTCTTTTGGCTTATGTGGAGCACCTGGTACTTTTCAAAGGTGCATGATGGCCATCTTCTCAGACATGATTGGCAAGACCGTAGAAGTCTTCATGGACGACTTCTCTGTATTCGGTCTATCTTTTGATGAATGCTTGCAAAATCTTGGCTCGGTGTTGAAAAGATGCGTGGAAACTAACCTAGTACTCAATTGGGAGAAGTGCCACTTTATGGTACAAGAAGGAACTATTCTCGGGCACAAGGTGTCAAGGAAGGGTCTAGAAGTGGACAGAGCAAAGATAGAAGCTATTGAAAAGCTGCCGCCACCTAATTCAGTGCGAGGGATTCGCAGTTTCCTTGGGCACGCAGGTTTCTACAGGCGTTTCATCAAGGACTTCGCAAAAATTTCCAAACCTTTGTGTCAGCTGCTGGAAAAAGATATTCATTTCAAATTTGACGAAGAATGTCTCACAGCTTTCGAGACTCTGAAGAAGAAATTGATTTCAGCACCCGTGATCATTGCTCCAGATTGGAGTGAACCTTTCGCTATGATGTGTGATGCTAGCGATTACGCAGTTGGGGCCGTTCTTGACCAAAAGAAAAATAAAATGTTTCATGTCATCTACTATGCAAGCAAAACCCTCAGCGATGCTCAATTAAACTATACTACCACTGAGAAGGAGTTGTTAGCCATAGTTTATGGTTTTGAAAAATTCCGTTCATATTTGCTTGGCACGAAGGTGACTGTGTACACTGATCACGCAGCTATCAGATATCTGCTCTCTAAAAAGGACTCCAAACCTAGGTTGATTCGATGGATTCTTCTACTGCAAGAATTCGATGTGGAGATCAAGGATAGAAAAGGAACTGAAAACCAAGTAGCCGACCATCTCTCACGATTGGAAGACCTTGAGAAGACATCCCAAGACAAAACCGTCATTAATGAATCCTTTCCTGATGAACAGTTGTTTGGGGTACAAGAAGAAGAGCCTTGGTTTGCAGACATTGTGAACTTTCTGGTGAGTCGAGTGATTCCTCCCGAGCTCTCTTTTGCACAAAGAAAGAAATTCTTGCATGAAGTCAAATGGTATCGTTGGGACGAACCATATCTGTTTAAACAAGGAGCCGATCAGGTGATTAGGAGATGTGTGCCATACAGTGAAACAGGGGCTATTATAAGGGATTATCACGCCACGACATATGGTGGCCATTATGGAAGTGAAAAGACCGCAACTCGAATTCTTCAAGCGGGATTTTATTGGCCATCCCTTTTTAAGGATGCCCATCAGTTTGTGCTGAAGTGTGATCGTTGTCAGCGTGTTGGTAACATATCTAGGAGGGATGAGATGCCCCTCAATATAATGCTAGAAGTGGAAATCTTCGATGTTTGGGGCATCGATTTCATGGGACCATTCATTTCCTCCTGTAACAACCAATACATCTTGCTAGCCGTTGATTATGTTTCCAAATGGGTTGAAGTCAAGGCACTTCCGACCAATAATGCCAATGTCGTGCTCAATTTCCTTCACAAGAACATCTTCACAAGATTCGGCACTCCTCGAGTAATCATAAGCGATGAAGGTACTCACTTTTGCAATCGCAAATTTACTAATCTTATGGCAAGGTACAACATCAACCACCGGGTAGCTACGGCATACCACCCGCAAACCAATGGCCAAGCCGAGGTATCTAATCGCGAGATTAAGCGCATTCTGGAAAAAGTGGTGAATCCTTCGAGAAAGGATTGGTCTTTAAAACTCGATGAAGCCGCATGGGCTTATCGTACAGCATATAAAACACCCTTGGGTATGTCACCATATCAGCTTGTCTATGGGAAGGCTTGCCATTTACCAGCAGAATTGGAACACAAAGCTTATTGGGCTTTGAAGAAGCTAAATTTTGATCTTAAGGCCGCAGGTGAGAAAAGGATGGTGCAACTCAATGAGATGGACGAGTTTCGATTACAGGCATATGAGAACAATAAGCTCTATAAGGAGAAAGTGAAACGATGGCATGATCGTCGTCTTATTCAAAAGGTATTCGTTCCTGGCCAGTCGGTCTTATTATATAACTCTCGTCTTCGATTGTTTCCAGGGAAGCTCAAATCGAGATGGTCAGGGCCATTTGTTGTCAAAACTGTGTTTCCACACGGAGCGGTGGAAATCTTTGAGAAATCACCCGATCAATCGTTCAAAGTGAATGGGCAGAGATTGAAACCCTATTTTGGTGACGCGGTGAACCGTGAGGCTGATACCACCAAGTTGGCCACCACATGATTCTCAGTATAATCGTCAAGCTAGCGACAATAAACAAGCGCTTCATGGGAGGCAACCCATAGGTTTGTTTTTTTTGTGTGGTTTGATTTGGTGTGATTTTTTTTTTAGTATTATGTCGAAAGTGCAGGTCATTGCCTCAGTTTGGAGCTCATTTCCACCACCTGATTCACCACCCGAGGAGGGTAACGATGCCGACAGTTAGGGGAGTTCTCTGTTATCCTTTATCTATACCTTCAATGAGGACATTGAATATTTTAAGTTTGGGGGTGATTTAGGATAATTGATTTCTCGAGTCATAGTATGCATACAGTTTCATGTAGTTCATAATATACCATGCTAGTATAATTTCATATAAAAAAAAAAATTTGCATATTCATGATTAGTTGCATATCATATTTTCCTTGATCCCGTAGCACTTGGTGATTCCGTTTAGTAGTCAATGATGAATTTGAGTGTGATAATAATGGATAGAGGGCTGATTTAAATACTAATGAATTGACATACATGTTACAGAAACACAATCTTACACAACTCATCGGTTACTTTTGGGCTAGGTTAAGGTCATGCTTGTTTGGTTGTTGAAATTTAATCACCTGATTATATTTGGAATTTTCTTTATTCCCTTGATAGCGTAGAATCACTAAAATATAAGTTTGGGGGAAGCCAGGGTTCATGCTAGTTTGTGTGTATTTGTTAATAATTGATAGGTGTCAATTGGCTAGTAGCCAGCTCATATTTATATGAGTAGTCTAGGGTTGGAAATGAGAATTCTCATCATTCCAGATTGCATATAAAAAAATGAAAAACAAAAAAATAAAATAAAATAAAATAAAATAAAATAAAAAAAATAAAAGAAAAAAAGAAAAACAAAATATTGTTTATGAGATTGTGAGTATGCAGAGTTGGCCAGGGTGAGCTCTTTAATACTCGAGCAATTAAGTACGAGGGGACTTTGTGCCTAGTGACCTAAGGCTTTTATAGTCTGGGATCCACTGACCTAACGCTCGCTACATGGGTATTATTGTATAAGCCTTTTGGGGTCTCATCCATTGCACGGTCAAATAAGCATGTGTGTTGTGTATAGTATTTGCATCATAATTGTTAATAAAGCATGAATTCCTGTCTAACTCAAATGATGATGGAGGTGTTTCTAGGTTATGAAGTGTCTAGCGTCCATTCTATTTATAAACTTGTGATTGTTATGACGAAGAATATGTATGGTTTTGATCTAGTGCTAAGAGTAACTCTGATAAGTATTGCACACACGCACGTTTCTGTACTTGTACATGTTAAATTGCGGGTATTTAGTCGATCTCTATTTGGAGTTATCACATTCTCTGAGACACTCTGCTAAATTGGTTTTGCTTTGCCTATGGGATCCTTGCATCGTTTGCATTCATGCATTTAGAGGTAGTCGAGTCTGTTTTCGCTTGAGGACAAGCTTCAATTTAAGTTTGGGGGTGTGATAAGTGGATTTTATATCCACTTATTATGCGCTAAATGGACCTATATTGATGATTTATCCTTAAATATGTTGTGTCTTTTAATTAGTTTTTATTGTATAATAATATTATATATTTATTAATAAATACTTTATTTAATTAGAAATTTATATTTATAAAAATCTAATAAAATTAGATATTTATTTTTATAAATTCGGAATTAAATTAATTAGTTATTAATTAAATATATTTTATTATGCAAGTTGAATAAACAAAAGAAAAAAAGAAAAGAAAAAAAGAAAAAAAACAAAAAAAAAACAAAAAAAAAATAATCAAATTATGTGATCGTTTATGTAGCAGGTGGAAAAAGCAAGTGCAAAGCCATGATTTGCTGTCGGAAATTTTTATAATAAAAAAAAAAAACAAAAGAATAGAAACGAATTGTGCAAGTTGTAAGAAGCAAGGCTAGTGCTGTGTCCACAAAAATAAAGCAACCCAATCAAGTTATATTGTCGGCAATAAAAAAAGAAAGAGTGGTTCAATTTTGCAAAGTCTGTGGCCAGGTTCCTACGCTCCCACACGCGCGTGGGAGCCACGCTCCAGGAGTTGCATTGTGTTTTGCGCGCGTGTGGACCACGCGGGGAAGCTGAAAGTGAAGTTGTCGAAGGCAGCATACATTCAGGAGTGCAGTTGGGTTTTGTGGCCTATCTTTTAATGGGTGGACGGCTGGTTTGTATAATTGTGGGCTGCTGAATTATGTTTATTGTATTTCTTTTTATGTCTTTTTAATTCTTTTTAGTTTTATTTTATTAATTGGTGTGCTAAAATTTTGCTATAAATAGGGGTAGTCTCAAGCTTAGAATCACACAACATTTTGGAGAGCAATTTTTCTCTCTTGTATTCTCTCTTGTTCTTATAAATTTTAAGCTTTGTTTTTAAACACTTTAATTTTTAGCAAATTTAGTATAAGTGTTATTTTGGTTGAAGAAATTACGGGAATTATTTGGAGTGCTCTTCTCTTTCGGTGAAAGCTATTTCGGTTTTATTTTCTAATTTCTTATTTTACAGGGAATTATCGGAGTGCTCGTTTCTTGCAAGTGGAAATTATTTCGGTTTTAGTTTCTAAAATCTTATAATTTTCATATTTAATTTATCGTAATTTTTAATTTAGTTTTATTATTGTTGTTATTAGTATTATTATTATTATTGTTGTTGTTATTATTATTATTATTATTATTGTTATTATTACTATTATTATTATTATTATGATTTCAATTAATCCCATGATGACGATTCATTTAATTATGAACTAATCGCCGTCATGGGATTCTAATGGATTTATTTACGTAATTTAGTAATTCGATGCCTTAATAAATTGTGTTATGATAAAAATTTCCGATTGCCTAACGTGGTTGTGCTTAATTTATTAGATGCGTAGCTATCATCTAAATTATTAATTCTTAATGAATGCGAAAGTGGATTTGAGAATTTAGAATTTGCCATGTTAGCACAGGTTCGTAATTTTCATATATAATTACGATTAGTGGTAGGGTTTTGGATCACATCGCCCTGTGTAGCCAAAAATAAGGAATTTATTCGTAAACCAGTTATGTTTTCAAATCTTATAGACATATAGGGTCTAGACATAAATGGTGTCCACGCAACTTCTATCTTTTTAAGTGGATGTTTGTATGGTTTGATATAAGTTAAGGCTGAAAGGCGCTTATATTATTTTCGTGTTCCCGGCTAGCTTTCATAATTATCAGAATCACTGTGAATTAAGGCATCAATTCTAAATGAAATAAATAATGAAATTAGAATCCCATGCTTATCTCATATATAAAATCTTTATCATATTATTTTTAGTAGTTATTTCATTAATTAATTGTGATTTGAAACAAACCAGCCATTTCGTTGTTCAGGCTTCTATAATTAACCGAACGTTGTTGAATAAACATATTTACTTAAATACACCAGGTCTTCGTGGGAACGATCCTTATTTCCCTATATTGCTTTTGGACTGCGTATACTTGCGTAGAGAAAATAGCGAACATTGTCCTTTTGTTATTTATATTTGTTTTCGTAAAAAGATTAATCCATGTTTTTGTAAAATATTTATTATTAGTATTTTTAATAATATATTAGAGTGTATTTTAATTAGATTAATTTTGCACATTAATTTGTATTTTATTAGCATTTTATTAGCAGTTTAATTAATTTTTATGATTGTGATTATCATATCAAGACAATCGCCAAGACAATCCACAGATTGTCTTGGAAGGTTATTTTGCTGATAATAAAACATTTTTCAGATTTATTTTATTATTCTGTTTATTTTGTTTTTATTTTATTTTACTCAAAAAACAAACGATTGTCTTGATAGTTTTGAACTAACAAGACAATCGGCAAGACAATCATTTGATTGTCTTGGAGTGTATTTTCTCTGTTTTAAAAAAAATTAAAAAAATAATAATAATATGTGTGTTAATTTATTTTAATCAGTTATACACTTGATTGTCTTGATAGTATTTATACTAACAAGACAATCGGCAAGACAATCAAACCGATTGTCTTGTAGTGATAGTATGTACTTTAATAAAAATTAAAATTAAAATTGTTTTTACTTTCTTTTATTTTTCAGGATTGTAAACGATTGTCTTGATAGTATTTATACTACCAAGACAATCGGCAAGACAATCAACCCGATTGTCTTGTAGTGTAATTTTGTATTTTTTAAAAAAAAAACAAAAACAGAAATCACAAACTCACAATCAGTCAATACAATCTCTCGTGTATTTACACAGAGCTCTCAATACATACACGATATATACACACAACACTACTGAATCTCTGCTCGATTTTTCTCTCAACCAAACTGAAATCCAAGAACATATTCGAATAGATCGTTTGATTGTCTTTCTTTTGAACCGATCAGTTTCGAATTTGGTTAAAGTTTCTGAAAATCAATTTTCAAAAAGTTGAATCGGGTTTTAGATGTTTTAAGAGTTCTAAAATTTTTCTGAGAAATCTAAAAATAGATTGAGATTCCCAGTAATCAAGAGAACAGCATATAAATTTTTGGGATTTTTCTGACAACTTTGAATTAATTCGAATTTTTAATTAATTTTAATTAATTATTAATTCTGAAAATTTTCGAATTGTTTTAATTTTCTTAAAATTAAAGTGTGTTTTTGTATTTAAAAATGGCTGATAATTTTGAGATAATGAAACATAATTTGGTTGGCTATTTTAATCCGAACGATTGTCCCTACGATCGATTTAGGCCTTGGATACGATTTTTGAATGACGATTCAATTATCCGAACTGCCATTTCGATTGAAGCCCCAATTAAGATAGGACCACTGAGATTGATTTGCACAGAATCTGTGGTGTCTGAAGACTTGACCTCATTCTCGTTTGATTTTGATGGTACACACCACGTCGTGACAGAATCAACCCTAACTACTGTTTTGGGTCTCCCGGCGGATAATTATGATCCATTTCCAACCAGTGAGCAACTCTATCAATTCTTCATTGATATTAATTATCATGGAGTAATTGATATGAACAACCTGAGCAAAAGGAATCTGGTTCGACCATGGGATGCATTCTTCGACACGATCTCCAAGGTATTTGCTAATTCAGCCAGAGGTAATTTTCACTTACTCACCTCTATGTTACAAACTATTGGTTATGCTGTTGCTAACAACCGTAGAATCAATATTGGTAATCTACTTTGGAATACTATTATTAACAGGATTGTTAAGGCCAGAAAGGATTTCGATGAGGGTAAGAAAGTTCTATGTTATTATCCTAGATTTTTAACTCTGTTATTTAATCATCTTGTTCCTGTTGGTCAACAAACAGTTTTTAGGAATGACAACCCTATGGTATCAGGCAGGCAAACCAAGAAAATATTCACTAGCCTTGATACACATAGAAAGTTGATAAATGTGCCAGTGTATATTACACCATATTTGTCTAACTTCATAAATCTACCTGTCATTCCTCGACTTTTGAATGCACCTGAACCTGAACCTCAAGATGTACCTGTCCCTGAACATCAACATCAAATGGAACAATCTATTACTTCAGGTACAGCTACTGCATCAATGAATCAGGTATTGCCTTCTATCTCTCAAACTGTTTCTGGAGCCCAAGTGGCTGATAGGTCAGACCAAGAGGTTGTAGAACCACAGCCTCTATCCCAGGTCTTAGAGCCAAACACTGTGTCTAACCAAATCTCTAAACCTAAAGCCAGAAGCAAGTTGTTAACAAAAAGAACTGATAGAAGAAGTGATAATTTGAGTGATCCCACAGCTCTGCCTCCACCAAAGAAGAGAAGAAACCTATTACTTGAGGCATCTGTTAGCCCATCCATTTCCTCCCAACAGGACTTGGACATAGAAATGGCCAATGAACTGTTACTAATTTCATCCTCTCAACAGGATGCAATTATTGATATTTGCCAAAGGGCCGTGGCACCTTGTACAGAGTCAAGCACACCTCTATTACTCATAATGGGGGGAAACATTAACTTAGAATCTGATGTTGCTAAGGACACTGAGCAAGGAGTGCACGATAGGATTGTTACTGTGCCTACCATTGTTACGGTAGAAGAGCCTTCACAGGCTTCTGAGGGAAATCTTGACTCTCTGCCAAGTATAATCGAGTCATCATCTCCCCTCCCAGGAGGAACATTCCTGGCTCCCTCAAGGGATTTTTCACTCGCAGATTTATCTGGTGAAAGTGAAAGGCAACTTGGTCATCCTATCACTGAAGAAATTCAGTTATCAAATCCAGATGAATTGATAGAGATGACTGAGGATTGGGAATTGCGAACTCCCATTGCACCACCACTGACCTCTCCAGAAGAGGCTAGGGTGATTTCTTATGCAGGTACAGCTCAAGGAAAGGAGCTAGTGTTGAGTGATGTGAGGACCACCTTAAATATGAGTGAAACACATGCACGAAAGGAGAGTGACATATCCTTGAGTGAACATCAGGTGAGCGCACACACTGACACAAACACTTTGTCTCTAATGGCTCAAATCAAAGAACTGCAAAAGAAATTGATGGAAACTGAGGCTGAAAAACAAGTTTTGAAAGCACAAGTGGATGAACGGTCTTCTTCTTCCACCTCTGTCAACAATCAGCTCATGATCATTCGTGACGATGTCCACAACATAAAGACTACACTCACTCCAGCAATCAATACATTGATACAATCTAACTCCCAGGCATCTACAGAAAGAACAGACATTCTAAATGCTATTGACAGACTCTCTAATAGGGTGGATGAACTTCAAGTGGAAATGCATGAATCTGCTCAATCATATTCTACAACTTTTGCGAAGCTTGAAGAGAAATATGATTACATGTTTGAAGGACTTGATCATCTATACAACATTGTTAAACCTACTCATAATATCACACCAGAACAAAGAGCATACTTTGAAGACTATGATGATGATAATGAGGGGGATAATGATGCAAATAGGGAGCTTGACAGTCAACGGAAGTCTGTAGAGGATTCCTCAACTAAGGGGGAGAAGTCTGGAGATGGAGGAGGCAAGTCTGGAGAAGCAGGAGGAGGTAGTAAGTCACAAGGGAGGCATAAGGAGAAGTCTACCAAGGGAAAAGAAAAAGCTGCTCAAGCTGCTCATGATCAGGATGCATTTGAGTTTGATTTTGATCTCAGGAATAGTAAGTTTGAAGTACATCAATTAAATGATATCGAAGAAGATCTTTCAAACTGGCAAGATGATCCTGTGTTTGAGAAGGAACTGCAAGAGGAGAAAGCTGATCGTCTGATGAGACAAGCTAAGCTTGAGAAGACCAGACATGTAGTGAATGAAAGATTGAAGCTGAAGCAAGCTGAAGATGCAGAGAAACAAAAGCTACATGCAATCAGTGTACAGGAAAGGAAAAGAGATATTCAGTTGAAGATTGGTCCAAAGTGGGATAGAGCAAGAGAGATTTTTGATTCTATTCAGAACACTGCTAATGATGATGAACGTTTACTCCAACTACTTCAACAGTTTCAAGAGACCAATCCAGATTACTTGAAATATATGGATGCACTGATGCTGGAAATTTCAAGGATAGTAGCTGGATTTGATAGATGTGCAGATCAACTGATAATTCAGATTGACTCTCGTACAATGGGTTCTCTCTATGTGTCACTTCAAATCTTTCAACAGAGAAGCTTGATGGAACTGTGGATTATGTCTATAAAGGTAAAAAGGTTTTCTGAACTGAATATTTTACTTCATGAGAGACTTTTGGAGTTTGCTCAAAGGAATAGTCCACAAGTTATTCAAACTCCACATCATGTTAAGTTTCTCAAGGGTAATACACTACACTCTTGTTTCCTTGATTCTAAGTCGATGAAGTTATACACTGCATCTCATTTGGTATGGTTAGAACATATGCTGAGGACTACAGGATTCGAAGATAAAGAAAGTATCTTTGTTGCTGACATTATTCGATCATATGCTTTAACTGGATTTGAAAAGAAATATTACATTCTTCGGAATCGACTTTAGGGTAACCTTGGAATCTTGCCTAAGAAACCTAAAGGTCTTGTGTCAGATTATGAACGTGTACTTGACAAGGATTTGATCAAAACCTTGGATGATCAAGAACGATTTGACACAGAGAATATCAGAAGATTCCTAGAGCAAGAAGATGAAGTTGAACCTGGAGAGATAAGGGATGAAGAAACTTCAAAGTGAAGATCAGCTCTACATGTAATATCTTTAGAGCTTAGATAGGTCAAGATAGAAAAATGTATTATATGATCAGTCTAGAGGATCATCTATCTTGTATTTATCTTTTATGTTTGAATCTGGAAAATGTTAAATATAAACCAGAACTTTTCGTTTATTTACTTTGTGTTTAAAGTTTTATCTTTTACTAAGTTAAGTTGAGTTAGTTGAGTAATCCTCTAGGAATTTGCTTGTTATCGTCTAACAAACAAATAGGGGGAGATTGAAAGGCATATGACATAGCCTATTTGTAGTTCGAGGACTCAACTCAACTTAAGCTTAGTTTGTAATAAGTAAATAACTTTAACTGTCACAGGAATCTCAAGAGGTACTATCTGTCAGAAGAAAAACCCTAAAGTCAATCTATAGTTTTGATGTTTTACACTGGAAGAAGTTCAGATTGCTGATCAAGCCTCAGTATAGCATCAAAGAAGTGGATTTATTTCTAAGACAGAGATTTCTAGAGTGACAGGTTCAGACAGTATACAGTGAAGTACAAGAAGGAGAAAGAGATGAGAAGAAAAATGAATCACATTATTAATGTGAAAATTAAAGGACAGTCATTGAGGTTAGTCGTTCATGAACCAGACAGTACATGGAACGTCAACAAAATATTCAGTGGTATTCCTTTATTACTTTCAGTGATTCAGAAAAGAATTAAGACAATCCAAGGATATATAATTATTCTTGTTTAATTAATTTAAATCAAGTAGTCAATTTAATTAATTAATTAATTCATCTTGAATTAATTCTTTAATTAAATTAATTATTAGATTAATTAAATTAGATTAATTATTTAAGTAAGAATAAATTAAAATGATTATTTATTAATCAATTTTAATTTAATTCTGAAAAATGAAGCCGATTGTCTTGAAGGTTAAATTCAGAACAGCAAGACAATAGGAGATTGTCTTGCCGATTGTATTGGAGAAGAAATCAATAAAGCAAGACAATTCCTGAATGTCTTGCCGATTGTCTTGATAATGATAATGTCTGAATAGCTTTTAAAAAGTAGAATAAAAATCTAATTTGATTGTCTTGACGATTGTCTTGGCAGTTCAATTTGATTGTCTTGATAATGATCAAAAAGAAAAAGCTTCAGACAGAATGATAAATTTGATAAAGCAAGACAAAGATATCTGAATTTGATTGTCTTGACGATTGTCTTGGAAGAACCTGATTGTCTTGACGATTGTATTGCCTATTGTCTTGGCAGTACAAAATTGGTTGTCTTGGAAGAATAAATTGTATTGACGATTGTCTTGGCAGTTATATTTGAAGACAAAGAGTCAGTGATTGATATATAACAAGATATATCGACAGAAGCAATCAGCAAGAAAAAGAACACAGAAAATATTACATTCAAGAACTGAATTCTCTCTTCTCTCTCATCAAGAACACAGCACAAGAAGCAGAAAATTATTTAGAAAATCAAGTTCATCTTATTTTTAATATCTGATCCGATAGAACTAATTTCCTTGATACTCTTGTACTATTAGCGAGTTTTTACTCCTAATCTATATCTTGATTTTTATTAACAAATCTAGAAAAATTCATGTTGAATTTTCTAATTTGTTTTTATTAACTAGATATAAATTCTGTACTGTATTTGTAACAAACCCCTCAAGTTAATATAATTTTATATTCAACTTGAATTTTGTTTCATTTAATTCCGCTCAAATTTGTCAAAATATAAATTAAATTATCCGGACAAATTTCGATAAAACAGTACTGTTTGTATTCAACCCCCCCTTCTACAAACAGATTGGACCTAACAGTTTTCGTCATTTGCATGACTTCAATGTAGCTTTACTGGGTAAGCAAGCTTGGCGCCTTGTCACTAATCAGGATGCCCTAGTCAGTAAACTTTATAAAGCTCGCTATTATCCTCACTGCTCTTTTCTAAATGCAAAGATTGGTAATAATCCCTCGTATGTTTGGAGGAGCATTTTAGAAGCTCAGGTGTTGCTAAAATCAGGAGCTGTCCGTAGAATAGGAGATGGAGCAAGTACTGATATTTTAAGCGATCCATGGCTGCCTAATCAGGAAGATCACTTTGTACATTCGGCTCATCAGTCTTTACAGGGGAATAATGTGTCTTCCTTGATGATCACAGGTCAAAGTGAGTGGGATATGGAGGTGCTGACGGAATATTTTTGATGAGAGAGAAGCTAATATCATAGCTGCTATTCCTATTAGGGGCTCTGATTCTGATTCTTGGTATTGGAGTAAGGAGAAGATGGGTTTGTACACAGTTAAGAGCGCATATGCGACCATTCAAGACAGAGTTAATGCTAATGGGTTGAGTGACAACTCTGGTCTATGACGCAAGTTATGGAACTTGAAAATTCCAGCAAAGGTTAAGGTTTGTGTGTGGAGAGCACTAGCAGACGCACTACCAATTAAAGACCAGTTGTTTAAAAGAAGGGTGGTAGTAAATAGCATGTGTCCTGTATGTAATAGTGCAGAGGAGAATACTTTTCATGTTCTCATTCTCTGTCCGTTTGCTAACTCATGCTGGAATCAAATGAGTTATACGAGGGATATCAGAGAGCCAACAAGTCTTCAAGAGTGGTTAGCTGTAGTTATGCAAACATGTTCAAAAGAGGAGGTTCAAAAGGTGATGATGGTAATATGGGCAATATGGAAAAATCGGAACGATGTCATATGGAACCAGAAAGGATTGGACTTTTCAGAGGTGTTAGTATCAGCAAATCTATGCTTTAATCAGTGGAAGAGTGCACAAGACTGAACATTCGATAACTATCTTGGGTTCATGACTCAAGCGGATGGAAAGGAGCACTGGGAGCTACCAACCGAAGGTAAGGTTAAAATTAACACTGATGCTGCAATTTTTGATGAATCTAGTCGTTTCAGCTATGCGTTCATTGCTCGTAATCATCGTGGTGATCTGGTTGAGGCTGTTTCAAGGTGTAAACAAGGCATTATAGATCCTCTTTTGGCAGAAGCTATTGGTGTTCGCGGGGCATTGAGTTGGGTGAAAGAGAAGGGATGGCAGGCAGTTGATCTGGAAACGGATTGTCTAGCTTTGATACAAGTGATTCGATGCTCCACAATCAGTCTATCTTACTTGGGTAGAGTGGTTGATGAGTGTAGAGGCTTGTTTTTCTTCTAAAAGAACGTCAAATAACGTTAAATTTTGTAAAACGATCTGCGAACAAGGTCGCTCACTTTATAGCGAGGCAATCTAGTTCTATAGCTGATCGTATTTGGGTTTGGGGGAATAGTTACCCAGAATTATCTCTTGTAATTTCGAATGATTTGAAGTTTTAATGCAATATTATCTTTATGGCAAAAAAAAAATAAAAAATCTAACGACTAGTTAAAATATGCATTGCTAAGTGACACTCAATTAGGAAACGGAGGAGCTGCTTCTCATCTTATTTTCTTATGCTTATACATAGTCTATCTGGTTTCTTTATACTAAACATTAAGATATTTTTTAAATTTTCAATAAAAAAATATATCAATTTCGCATGAATTTATTTTTGAACATATATCGAGAAAATTTGTGCTAATGAAGTCCTACCATAGCAAGTATTATCACCAAGAGTTGTCATTTTCAATATCGGATATTCTGGAGCATAAAAGAAGTCACTTAACTTATAGATAGCCATGATAAAGATTTGCACTTCCGTTTTAACTGCAGTAGATTAATAAATTTTAACATAAAGAATAAAAAAGGAGTAACGCTATATCCTTTGAAATGGATCCTGGCATGATTTTATTCGTGAGATTTATATGTATGCATGAAAGATTCATCTCATTTATAAAAAAGTACTGTAACCAATAATATTTTAACAATTCAGTATTTAAGAACCGTTTCAGGAACGAGTTTTAGAACACTAGCGTTTTTCTTAAAAAAGAGGGGAAGATTTGATTAAAGTAGTAATAATTGAGGAAAGATCTCTCTGTCTTCTGGAATACAAATATTTCTTTCCGTTATTTCTGTCAAGCACCCATGTCAAATTTTTACTAGTGGGATAATAATATTACACAATATTTTCACTTCTTCTATAAATAAACACAAAACTCACACACAGATATCCATACATATTATTGTATTACACATTGATCGTTGAGAAAAAACAAGTAGCTAAGTTTTAGTACCATTTAAATATTTAGTATATGGCAACTGGTGGTGATCAAGATGTCTATAGTGAGGATTGTGCATCTGAGGATCAGCTTGTTACTCCATGGACCATCTCTGTTTCTAGGTACTTTCACTCTACTATGTTATAGTGGATGATCATGTTGATTTACTTTATTTAAGATTATTGTTGTTTGGAGTATTAAGAGATTGGTTTATTTAAGTGATAAGATGTTATGAGTTAGGATCATGCTTGATTTTTTTGAGTTGAGCCAAGTTTTAAGTACAGTTGACCAGTTTATTTTTGCTTTTACTGGATCTATATTTTGGAAGTAAATGGTGTTTTAGCTAGTTGGGTTAGGGGGTATGTGTAATCTAGCAGAGAGTGTTTGGCTCCCTCCATTAAAAGTTTCGAACATCAAGAACTGGAAAACTCGAAAAAACTGTACTGATACTTATATCCTTAACTGTGCTAATATTACTTCTGATTTGGCTCAAACTCAAACCCGATGAATTTCTAACTAGAACTCGACCAGTATAAAAATGTGAAAAAATTACAAATTAATTCTGAATAAATGTGGTGTAGGGGCATTATTTAAATTTGTAAGTTAAGAAAAGTATAAGCTAGTTTAGGCTACCGAGCCACACTAGTCAGAATATTAGTACCGGAGCTTTACTGGAATATTGTCAAATCGAATTCAGAATATTTTATGAGTCAAGATTAAGTAGCTCACGACTGGCGTGACTCGTTTACATAACTAGTTTGAACGTTCTACTCTTTATCAAGATACAATCAAAAAGCTAGTAGGTCAGGACATATGCAATCAGTTTGTAAACATTGTACAAGTAATGGATTTTAATACTTCTTTTGGTTATTACTTAAACCAAATACTGCAGTGGGTATACATTGCTGAGAGATCCACGCCATAATAAAGGATTGGCTTTTACTGAGAAAGAGAGAGATGCTCATTACTTGCGTGGTCTTCTGCCTCCTGCAATAATCAGCCAGCAACAACAGGTTCGTCTTTTTTCTGTTGACACGAAGTTGAAGAAACCACAATTATACATTGTTCATGGTGTAAATTGATTAGTCTGTAAAATGTGTTATAGAATTTTGTATTTTCCATGTTTTAATCCACAGGAGAAGAAGTTGATGCAAAATCTGCGCAGTTATGAAGTTCCACTACATCGATACATGGCTATGATGGAACTACAGGTACCCTTTAAGCCATTTTTGTCCTAAAAGAGTACATACTGTAAGTACATATTTTCTTGATTTATCTTTATTTGTTCTGTGTTGTTCCAGGAAAGGAATGAGAGGCTATTCTACAAGCTTCTTATTGATAATGTGGAGGAGCTTCTTCCTATTGTCTACACTCCAACTGTTGGTGAAGCTTGCCAAAAATATGGAAGCATCTTTAGACGTCCCCAAGGACTCTATATTAGTCTAAACGAGAAGTATGATCGTATTCTTGAGTTTGGATTCCTGTTTACATTTTTAAACTGAACTTCGATCTTAGATGGTTGGCTGTCACAGGGGAAAGATTCTCGAGGTACTGAAAAATTGGCCTGAGAAAAATATCCAAGTAATTGTTGTTACTGATGGTGAGAGGATTTTGGGACTTGGGGACCTTGGCTGCCAGGTAAATTCTCGACAATGTCGAAAAGACAATATGGTCCACTCTTGCATCTAATTCGTGTGTCTGGAGCATTCAACCTTACTATTCCTTTTATTTGTTTGTTTCTACAGGGAATGGGAATACCTGTTGGGAAACTTGCCTTATACACTGCCCTTGGAGGAGTCAGACCTTCAGCAGTAAGAATTTGTAGTAATGCCATTTTTTTTTTCTGGTTTAATTGCTAGTATATAACCTCACACAAACTTAATTCTTAATGTATCTTTTGCATACTTTTGGAAAACTGTGGTTTTAATCCTTATTTTTGTATAAATGGTATATGCTGATCCCTTTTATGAGTTAACTGAGCTGTTATTTTTTGGATTCCTGTCCAGTGCTTGCCTATTACTATTGATGTAGGTACAAACAATGAGTCGTTATTGAAAAATGATTTTTACATCGGGCTCAAACAAAGAAGGGCAACTGGGAAGGTAATGCAGATAATCGAAAATGACGGGCACAGAGAAGATTGCCATCTCCATATAATCAAGTAATCAACCTTAGTACTAACAGTTCTTCTTTCCAGGAGTATGCCGACCTTCTGCAAGAATTCATGACAGCAGTGAAGCAAAACTATGGTGAAAAAGTTCTTGTGCAGGTTAATTCAATTACTTTTGAAGTTTTAGATTCTGTCAGACTTTAGTAACATTAGATTTCGATTTTTCCTATGAAGTCCTAATGCTGGTGTATCTTCTAATTAATGTGTTGCAGTTTGAAGATTTTGCAAACCACAATGCTTTTGACCTATTGTCGAAATATAGCACTACTCATTTGGTCTTCAATGATGATATTCAGGTATCCACAGTGTAGTAACATGGTGGTAACTATTGTTAGTTTGGGGATCCAGTCCATCTGATTTGTACTTCTATTTGTTGCAGGGCACAGCCGCTGTGGTTCTATCTGGAATTGTCTCATCACTCAAGTTAATTGGTGGGACGTTGGCTGATCACACATTTCTATTCCTTGGTGCTGGAGAAGTGAGAAACTAATTTATAAATTTGACAAAGAACATGCTATTTGGAGTTTTATCATTGTCTATTATTCATTAAATATTTTATTTATCATAAACAGTAAAACATACATTTATATATCACCTTTTCGTTCCAGTCCCCTATGTTGATATGTTCGATAGCCATGTATTTTCTTCTGCATTCGTCATAAAAATTGATAGAGTTAATAGACGAAAGGGACTAAGGGGGTAATCAAATCGTGCGTAATGATTTGTCAAACCTTCCAGATCTGAGGAAGGCATCTCCCACGCTTTTTTTAAACAAGTTATTTCAGCACCTTGTGGATGATGTTCATGGAGAAGTACTGATTATTTACCCAAGATAGTTTAGTACCATATTAAAATTTTTATCTGATATTCTTCTTTTTGTAAATTTCAGGCAGGAACTGGTATAGCCGAACTTATTGCACTTGAGATGTCGAAACAGGTACTAACCATTTACTATGCATGTCTATTTATTTGAGTTGAAGTTAATTTAAATCTCTTAACATTGTTTACTTTGATAAATATCTGTAGACAAAAATTCCTTTGGAAGAGATGCGTAAGAAGATCTGGCTTGTGGACTCGAAGGTAGGCAAATAATAAATCAATTGTTCCTGTACCCTCATAGTATTCCCTGCAGTCACTCATTAGATTGGCTCCTAATAATGCATGTTTCATGTTGGTGTATGACTGTGCAGTTGTGTTTACTTTTGTGCACATAGTGTGTTTATCTGACTTCAGTTGTATGGATGCTCTTGCAGGGATTAATAATTAGCCATCGCAAAGAATCCCTTCAACATTTCAAGAAACCTTGGGCTCATGAACATGAACCTTGCACAACTCTAGTTGATGCTGTCAAGGTCTGGTGGATGTTCTCCTCGTCTTTTATATTCGATTTTGACAATATTTAGTAATATATCTTATCTTTCTATTTAATGGTTTTAAATGCAAGCTCGTCCTGGTCTCTTGTTTGATTTCTGATCTCTATTTTGATTTCGAGTTACCGTAGGCTATTAAGCCAACAGTCCTGATTGGAACATCAGGACAGGGAAAGACATTCACTAAAGAAGTCGTTGAGGATATGGCTTCTTTCAATAAGGTTTCTCCCTCCCTCCTGCCCTCGCTCTCTCGCTCCCCCCCCCCCCCCCCCCCCCCGGGCGGGCATTTATCTCATTTTTTTACATATAAGTATGTAAGTTTATGAACCAACAAATTGCAGAAACCTCTTATTATGGCTTTGTCGAACCCAACTTCTCAAGCTGAGTGCACTGCTGAAGAAGCTTATAACTGGTCTGAGGTAAACAGAAGATGTTTTCTTCCCTTCATGATATGTATACTATTAGTTGCTATTAGATACTTCAAAGAAGCTTATTGAACCAACACAACTTTTATTCTTTGACATAGGGCCGTGCAGTGTTTGCTAGTGGAAGTCCATTTGACCCTGTGAAATACAAAGACCAACTTTTCATTCCTGGCCAGGTTAAAATTTATCTTGTACATTTTATATCGGTATTAATGCATCAAGTACTGAGATGTTTGGATTCTTTTTGTTTTTAAGGCAAATAACGCATATATCTTTCCTGGACTTGGACTTGGTTTAGTTATGTCTGGTGCAATTCGCATGCACGATGAGATGCTACTTGCAGCTTGTAAGTACTGATTATTGTCGTCTGAAGAGATTGCCTTTTGAGTTTTTTTTTTTCATATATCTTTTCAGAACTTACAAGAACAGAAATTATACACTTCGTTTATAAAACCGTGGAAGTACATGTTCTAGATATACCGTAGTTCTTCCAATTAATAGCTACTGACTACCGAACCATTAATTGCTAAGTACGAACCATACTTAACATTTTGTTTACTAGAGCATCCCCAGAACTATATCCAGCTAAGTGACGTGAAAGCTTATTATCAGTTTTTTCTTTTCAAACAGCTGAAGCTTTGGCTGGTCAAGTAACACAGGAACACTATGACAAGGGAATGACATTCCCACCATTTTCTAACATCAGAACAATATCTGCCAACATTGCAGCTAGAGTTGCTGCTACAGCATATGATCTTGGTTAGTATCTTCCTTATAATAGCTCAAATATTGCCCATTTATTAGCCACCCTAAAACATAACAAGTATGATGTCTCACAGGTGTAGCGACACGTCTTCCTCGACCTGATGATCTGGTCAAGTTTGCTGAAAGCTGCATGTATAGTCCCAATTACCGCATGTACCGATAAACTGTCAGTTAACCTATGGCTCTCAATACTTGTAAAGTTCCTCGTGAACATAATGTTTGGTTTTCCTCTGTGTTTTGGGCGCCTCTGTTAAGTTGTTTTTAGTAGTAATTCCAGGTTTTGTACTCTGAATTTGGAACTTCTAAATATAATCAGGAAACTGATGTCAACTGGAATAATCAACTTGGTGTTGTTTTTATTTGGGAGAGATTACTTAATGGCGGATGGTCACCAGCAAAAGATCCTTACCAACAAATGGTTATGGGATCCACCTATATTCACACCAAAATCAAACAGCAAAAGATCCTTACCAACAAATGGTTATGGGATCCATCTATATTCAAATCAAAATCAAACAGTACATGTTTTTACGTTTGACCCTAACCAAGTCTCTTAATTAATAAAATTAATGTTATGCAGCAGTTCAAATCTTAGCCCAATGTGTTCGTCCTACTACAAAAAAGATTGTTCTGGAATTTTGTCATTCAAATTATGCTAATTTTTTTACCTACGGCCAAATTATACATGCATGATATTATTGTTTATATGTGGGTATTTGTAAAAAGTGTCTTGGAGAGCATAATATCTTACATAGAACTCCAGGATTCGTTGTTAGGCTATGATCTTCTAGGGTAAATTAGTAATATATTGGTAGTTTACTAATAATATATTGGAGGATACTATGAAATACATTATAAAATAGGTAATAGAATATCTGTTTCAAACGTGAAGTCTAGAAGGGATAATATACAGATGTGACGTGTTAGTTCAGTTTATTCATAGATCTACGAATGAAGTAGTTTACGAATGAAGTAGCTCGTGTTAGACTCTCTTTATGTCATATACATAGGAGTGGATTGATTTGCTCCGGAATTCATGTTGTATGCTTTAAATTTTATTCTATTTAATGAAAGCAAGTACTTTATTTAAAAAAAAATAGATAGAAAACTAAAATTAATATTTTTTACAAATTATAGTTTACCATAAAAAAACATTTACAATTTTAAACTTTTTCACTTAAAAATTCATTTTTGAAATAGCATTAATAGAAGTGTCTCCATAAATAAACGTAGAAAACAAATTGAACTGAACTCATAATTAGCCTCGTTTATTTCTTTAACGTATAAAACCATTTGCAGTAGGAACAATAAATTAAAACCTATTTAGCAATTTCATCATCATTCGTGAGGCTTCTCAAGTAATATTGAACTTACTTGAAAGTTGATTGAACTCATACTTTTTATTATACAATATATGTTATTTGAATTCATTTTGGTGCAAGACATGTGTAAGATGCGTTACACTAAAACATAATTTTATAACATAGTTTAATTTATTTTAGTTTTTTGAATATTTAGATTTATATGTTTTATAAAGACGTATTTGTTCTAACAAATTTCAGGATGAACGAGAATCAAGCCTGGGATCTTGGAACGATAAAAGATAAGGCCACCACTAAAGCTATTTCATCTCCAATGCAATGCTATTCTTGATGCTATTGCTATATTATGCATTCTTGATGCTAAATTTGAAACCAAGGATGGATTTATGCATCCATGCCACATCATCATTTAACTAGAATGAGATTAGTTTGTTTAGAATATTCAATAGAAGTTAAAAAAGTTAGGTAAAAGTTAAAAGAGTCGGTTAAATTTGAAACTAGTTATAGAACTAGCTTTGGAGGGTGAGTTTTATTTTAACACCAAAATTCATTTTTTGATTCTATATTATAGCAATTTAACATCTAACATTGGACTTGCTCTTAAGTTCTTCTTAGTAATAATTTCAGATTTTGTATCCTGAATTCGAACTGCTACATAGTCAGGAAATTAATGTCAATGGGAATAATCATCTTAGTGTTTCTTTCATAGCATGTACTCATGTAGCCCGTCTATTCATTTTGCTATAAATCAGATTTTTGTTGGACACGATTAAAATTTTGTTGAATTTTGTTCATTAAGATTTTGTTTATTTTTTTACTTACCGCCAAACTAAATAAGCATGACATTGTTGCTTATATTTGGTTGTTAGCTGAAGTGTCCTAATTTATGTGATGTAGCCTACATGATTTTTTTGGTAAGAATTAGAATTACTAGTATACGGGAGGATACTATGAAGAGAAGTAAACAAAAATCGAACTATAATATTTAGATGTAAGTCATGTACATCGAATATAAATGTTATAGAATTTTTTTGTTTATAAATAATTTCATCTTTAACAACATTGACAATTTATATTTTACGATTTGGAACATGCCAAAGAGAAAAAGATGTACCGGAAAAACTTTTATCAATTGATTTATGTGCAAAGAAAAATTATTTTGATATGAAAAAGTATATTAAATATAATTTTAGTATATACAAACGGAATGTAACAACAGAAATATTAGTCTCAAAAAATAAATTTCTCAAATAAAGAAATGTAGAAAAAACCGAACTGGACTCAATAGCATTTTTTGTCATAGTAACCTAGGCGATTGTTCTATAGAGAACCTTATTACGTGAAGAACCGTGAAGAACCACCTTATTTTTTCTGATTCTGTATAGAACTTTGGTTCTGTCATAGAATCATAAATTAATGGTTCTCCATGATTTTACACGTAAGATGTTTATGTATTGAGTGCTACTCTACATATGCATCCACAAATCAAATCTTATCATATGTTTTGTCAGGTCATTTTAAAAAAAAAAATTGGGAGATATTTATTTTCCTAACATTACTCATTTAATATTTGTGCTGATTTATAAGTTTTAGGTATTTAATTTATTGTGTTGCAATTTGACTAGAAACATTTGATTTTGTTCCTCATATATATTCCTAACTGTAAATTTATTATAAAAATGAAACAAATTTATTTTTGTCATAATTTGAAGTTAAATGACGGATATCAGAATAGACACTTGCGCATTTATACTTTTTTATTTATGTGAAAAATATTATTAAACAAAATATATGAAAGCGTTAGGGTGAAGGCCCAAAATAATCATTTTTGGGATAAATTTGTCCAAATTACTGATTCTGGAAAAGTTGACCCTAAATACCGACGGGATACGGTATTGCGTGCATTGTATCCTTCAAATACGGCGTTTTGTGTGCCGTATTATCATCTGATACGGCGTTTCATGTGCCGCAACATTGAGATACGGCGTTTGGTATAACGTATTAGGTTAAAAGTTTAGTACCCCTGGCGGGGCCTGTAAGAGTATCAGCATTGATACGGCGTTTCGTGTGAAGTATAAACGCTGATACGGCACATCAAACGTCGTATTAGCTGCTGATACGGCACACGAAATGCCGTATTAGCCACTGATACTTCACACGAAACGCCATATTAGAACGGTAAATAGGGCCAGACATGCTCAAATATGATTATTTTGGTAATTTTCTCAAAGCGTTATGCCACAACGCACAATTTCATGATGCAATTTTCTTTCTTGTTTTCTGGCTAATAGAAATATTTTTTTAATACAAAATATATACTTTCTTGTTTATTTTTTTTAACAAAAAGTAAACTATCGTTATATTATGGGGGTGTTTGGGAAACTTATTTTCTAGAATAAGTCAACTTATTTTAAGACAAAGTTAGAAATTCCTAATTTTTTTCTGAAAAAGTTAACTTTTTTTTTTTAACTTATAGAATCTCAAACATATATCAAATACTTGTATTAAAAATATTATCAAAATATGAAATTTTTACCCGAAAATAATTACATAAGAACTTATTTTAAGTGTTGGCCAAACATACCCTATACGTAGATTAATAATGTTGTGCAGCAGCACAAATGTTATCCCAGGTTTTCATTTTACCACAAATTAAATAATTTTTGGATGAGAACATAAATGTTGTTAGAATTTTGTTCATTCAAATTTTGTTCATTCAATTTTTTTTATTTTTCACCTACGGTAAAATTGAATATGCATGATATTGTTGTTTATATCTAGGTGTTTACAAAAGTGTCTTGATTATATAGAAAAAATTATGTGAAGTACTACGTACAAAATTAAAATTGATTTTTAGAATTAGAATTATTATATTGGAGGATACTATAAAATATATAATGCGAAGCTTCATACTAATGGACATATTGGATGGATATTATTTGGAGTAAAATGTATCTATAAATTATTTTCCTAAAGTGAGGAAACTTTATAAAACATTTTCAATGTTAGAAATGAAGGTTACCAAATTTGTGAATGAACAAATATATTTGTGCTATCAATTAGTTATTCAATCAATGGAATATTATTTTGGAAATTAAATAATAAAAAATGTATAATAATTAATTTTTTAATAAAATAATCTAATAACCATAAAATTACTTATTTTAATAGTTAATTTTAGGAGATTAATCTATAGTTAACCGTAGATACATTTTACTCTAGTATTTATGTCATATTATTCCGTAATCAATAATATTTGAAGTTAAGGAATGAAAATATTTTGGTCCTAAAAAAATATTAATTTTTAGATGTGATCTCCAAAATAATTTACTAAAATGATATAATACAATTTTTTGCCTAACAATAATCTAATCGTTGTCAAAATTTACTACCATGACAGAATCCCGAATGGGGTGTTTAGGAGTGAACTTGAAGTGGCGCCTTTTGCTGCGAAAGTTAGGGAAGGGAGGTTGAGATGGTTCGGACACGTCCGTAGAAGGCGGGCCGAAGCCCCAGTGAGAAGGGTAGAAAGTCTTTCGGTTGTTGGGGCGAGGAGGAGAGGCAGACCGAGGAGGTTGTGGGAAGAGCAGCTTAAGTTGGATTTGAAGGCCCTAAACTTAGATGAGACCATGACAGTGGACAGGTGTTCGTGGAGGCGTCATATCAGAGTGGTGGATTCTCTTTTAGGGAGCGGCTCTGTTGTGGAGAGCCTCAGAGTTGGGTTGTCTCGGCTAACTTTATTTTAGAAGAACAGCTTTTTCGTTCCCCCTTTTGCTTTAACTTTTTTTTTTTTTTTTTGGTTCTGCTTGTGGTTTATTCTTTACATGGGGTTTCACCGGAGTTCACCTTGTGAGCAGGTAGAGTAGAACGCATCAGGTTCTGAGTAACATAATTCCTCACAGGTTGGTAAGTCCCAAGTGGAGAATGCCTTGGGCCCAGGTATTACTTTTAACATTTCCGTACCGTGTGGAGTCCTTTATATTTATCACTCACCATTTATGTCGTGCACGTAGCCGAGGGTCTTCACGGAAACAGCCTCCCTGCCCTAAAAAGTGGGGGCATGATCTGCGTACAACTTACCCTCCCCAGACCCTGCTCTAAGCGGGATATACTGGGTATGTTTGGTTTTGGTTTTGGTATCTAGCAACTAAAATTTTATTGAGCATAAGTATGATAGAGAACTTATCTCTTGTCGTTAAGGTTTTGAATTCGATTTTTGCTCACCGGAGATTTATCAGAATAGTATCAGAATAAATACTCATTATAAGGCATGCAAATTTAATTATTCAAAAAAAACTAAAATTTTAAATTTTTTTTTGCCGACTATTATTTACCGAAATAGCATAAAAGTAGAGTCTTCACAAAGAAACGTGGAAAACAAATCAAACTTGGCCTCTTTTCTTATTTATCGGGCTTAACCCAACAAAAAAGGAAAGTTAACTTAACCCAATGCTCAGGCCTCTTAAATGAGCCCATTAACAGTTGAATGCATGTTACAGTTTTCCGGCGTTCCACCGGAATCATTCGCCGGGAATTCGAAGTTATCTAACTCGAATACTGAGATAATCTTCTCAATGCGTATTCATCATCTTTCCCAAGGCTACTCAACTATGGTATTTTTTTTATATTTTATATTTAATAGTTAATCAGTTATGCATTTTACTTAGTGTTGATTTTTTAAGTTTTGAGTATATAATTTAGTGATTATTATATCGTGCAAAATGATGTATCACAATTTGAAAGCAAATGACCCCAAATATTACAGCCCAAAAACTTGGCCCCAAATATAATTTTAAAACACAGTTACGTGCAGCGTTTTGATTTTTTTTTATATATTTAAAAAACGCTAAAGCGCGTTGGGGGGAGAACGCTATACGACTTGCGTTGGAGGGGGAAAACGCCACTTAATGTGGTGTTTTGGGGGGATGCCACTTCATGTGGCATTTGGGATGTTTTTCTAATTTTTCTTTTAAATATGTATTTGCAAACAATATTAAAAAAATTACAACTAAATGGTCAATTCAAAATTGTGTTTTTATATAGAGTCTGGCAGCCTGATTTTTAACCCTAAGTTCGTATACGGTTTATTCGTCATTCTGAATATTTCTAAATTCAAAATGAAATTATTGAATCCCAAAGGTTAAGTGTTGAAATCCCAAGGGAATACAAATAAAATTTAAAAATTTTAATTAAAAAATTTAATCCGACGGCCTGATTTTTAAAAAATCGGGTCAGGATAAGTTAGGGGTTAGGGTTATACGGTTTATTCGTCGTTCTGAATATTTCTAAACCCAAAATGGAAACGTTGAAACCCAAAAGTTATCTATTGACTTATTACAAAAACACAATTTTAATTGACCTCTTGGTTATAAATTTTTAATATTGTTTGAAAATATATATTTAGGAGAAAACAAAAAAAACAATAAATTGAAAACACCCCAACGCAGCGTTTTCATTTGAAAACAAGCTATGAACTAGCGTTTTGCATTTGAAAACTATGTTTAATCTAGCGTTTTGATGCAAAATAAAACAGTAGTTAAAACGCTACAAATGAAAACGCTTGACGAACTAGCGTTTTTGAATAAAAATTGAAAATGCGAAACACAACTGTGTCTTGGAGTGATATTTGGGGCCAGTCTTTCAAGTTGTGATATTTGGGGCCATTTAGTTTAAAATTGTGATATTGGTGGCCTTTTTCTCCAAAAGGACTTACATTCCACTTTGTTGCTCAAAATTATATTCCTAGCTGCCTCGCTGTGATTTATGCTTTTTTATTGAAAGATAGATGCGATTTATGTTGAACACTTTGGTAGCCGAAATTTTAAATTTTTAATATGGTGGTTTGACATTACTTTTATTCTTCGAAAAGATAGCTAAGGACCACTTTTTTTTAGAAAAAATAATGACTTTTTTTTCATAAAAGTGGCTCTTGGTCACCTTTTCGAAATATAAAAGTAATGCCTGGTCTTCATATTGCAAATTTAAAACTTCGGTCACCAAAGTACTAAACGGGGTTAAGTTCGGCCACAACTTAGTACTTTACTCATTTTTTAAAATAGAGTTCACATAAGAATCCTTTTTAGCACAATTTGAAAATTAAATGACGAAGATGAGAATTCGGAAATATTTGGCATCCGTTTAATGTGCTAACAATATGCAATACAAAGTTGTGCACTTTCAACTTTTTTGTCTATGTGAAAAAGTTACTAAGCGAAAGTGCAAAACATGTTATTTGAATGCGTTTTGGTGCAAGGCATGTCTTGAATGTGTTACGCCAAAGCACAATTTTTATAATGCAATTTACTTGCTTGTTTTCTGTCTAATGAAATATTTCTTGCATCTTTCCTAATTAAAAAGAAAAAAAAACTGTTATATTATTGCAGATGCCAAGATTCGCGACTTTTCAAGTTTGCTATTTTGCCTCCCTTGATCCTGTTCTTTATTTAATCATCTTCCCTTCCTCTTACGCTCCAAATGTGAACTATCTACTCTGGCCTTGTCCTTTTTCGTTTGAATTTTAACTTTCATGATACCTGTCCGATTATCTGGAAGTTAAGTAGACGCCGTTTCCTTAATCTATGTTTAGAGTCTAAAGCAATAATATTCTTTGTTATTACTAATAAATAAACGGAAGATATGAACGTAGCACACGTTGTATAGTTTAAATTAGAAGTTATCCCGAAAGAAGACAAGTTATATCTAATATTTTTGCCACTTCTTAACATCCTTCATGTTCAATGGTTTCCTATGCGGATTTGGAGGAAGCTTCTTCTTCAATAAAGTCTTGTCCTAACATTGACATTTCTAAACATAATATTTTTGCTACCCTTATCCAATGTTAATATCGAATACAGATGAAAATGGCTTGTTGTTTAGCAGATTTGTGTTTTAAAACAACATATCCTTTAGTGTATATGATACTTTAAACCTAATGTTTTGAAGATTTAGGATTTTTGCTTTAGAGTATCAATTAAATCGTTAGAATACAGGTACAAAATTAAATCCAAATGCATAATCGTGTATTATGTACCTGCAATTTGCATTAAAATTACAGGTTCTCTTCTTCTCAAATTATGCTAGTTGTCTGAGTTACCGTAGCAAGAACAAGATTTGAGAATCAATATGTATCTTGCATGCTCCTATTCAGTTAAAATTTGGCAAAACTTAAGTGTACACGTGTCAGATTGGACACTTCATCGGCATTTATGCAACTCAAGGCTCAAGCAGTTTGGATAGTATATTCGTCACTGATAATTTAATATCATTTATTTCTCTCTTTTGTAGTTAGCGCTTTAAGTCTAGTTGGTGACGTGGTTCATGAATGATTTTTATTTCAGTGCGTTAGAGTCGCTATAGATAAGTCTGTTTGTTTAGATATTCGTTGGATTGTAATTAAGAAGCAAATTTATTAAATGTGATGATTTAAGTATTCACATACGTGTTTCACTTGCAATCGTATTTAACATTAATGATTCGGTTAATAAGATCTGAAATGCTTGACTTATATACTATGTTGCAAAAAGTATTGAATGCACAAGTAGCGTATGATATTAATTCGCATCAGATACATTTACTGCAGGCTCACAGCACTGCAACTATATAAATCTCTCTTGCAGTCTTAGCAACTATACAAGTTCGTCAGCTCTGCAGCAGTAACTTAGGCCTCATAGATAACTTGCAGCCTGCATCCAGAATCAGAAATTTAATTTAGAGGATGGACTTTCGTCGATTGCTTGAACAGCTTGCTGAGACTAGGCAACGCCTGTTTGCTGAGGTTTTATTATTGTTTCCTTTAGTATCACTATGTGTTCTGTTACTTTCAATCTGCAACTCAAGTGAACTATACAATTTTGTATACCCAGCTGGTTCTTATATACTATGATCTTTAATTTGCAATTTAGCAACTATATGTGTATCATGATTTCGTTATATTTAGATCAACTAACATGCTCTTTAATTCCTTGGACAAAACTTTGTTGGTGCTAGAGAAAAGCAAAATTGATGACAGTAGTTTTGCAGGGTCACCTAAATGAGAACTTTAATGCACTGGAAAACTTTGGACAGAGAAATAAAATGGAGTTCTATGCCGAGGGAGCTCTGAACTTCTTTTTTGAGAGGACAGCGAAGGTGCTCACAAAAATGGAGCAAGAACTGTGAGTTCTCTGTATATCAGAAGTATTGTCGGATTTCACTAAATTTTTAAAAGTTATTGTATAAATTTTTGTGACGATGATAACATATTTTGATATTTTGCAGAAAGAAAACTCCTCTTGATCTTCATTCGGTATTGATATTAAATTCTCAGCTCAAACATCACTGCATCAGGTGGGAAACTCGGTGATTGACAAGAAAATTAATATGAGAATTTTTCCTGGAATAGTTGTAAATTTTCATTTGACATCATAGTCAGTTCTTCTGAACAGTTAAAGGAAGTGTTAAAATTATTATGTCTACAGTAGCATACAAATTTCTAAGCTCAATAGGCCTTGGTTAATTATCACATCTTTAAGATTTTCAAGTGTTTCCATCATTGTAAAATTCCTGCTAATTATCAACTCTAATTGCAATTTTATAGTGCTGGAGCTGCTAATGTGCAATTCAAGGTGACTGAATTTGAAAAGCCAATAGTAAATGGAGTGGGACATCACATGGGATATAGGAATGGTCGTCAGAGGTACAATCTATCACAAACTAGACCAAAAATCCTAAGGAAGTGTAACTTATTTGTGTGAGATGTTATACTATTATGATTCTACAAGTGTCTCCTGCAGTAAACAACAGAGTTATAGCCTTATAGGTGCGATAGTTAATACGTAGAAATAATTATTTGGAGTTTGACCACTTTATCTAATTTCTGTCGTGGCATGTTACATATTCATAAAATGTTTCATACTTTTTTAAGGATTACATGTTTGAGAATAATACATCTTAATGACCTCTCGACTAACTCATTCGCGAATGTAAGCAGCCTTCAGGAAGCTTTACGAGAAGTGGTGCTTGAGCGTGAAAGGTTCAAGAATAAAATAGAGCTGTATTTTAAGGTAATCCTTTATCCCATCCCTAGTCTTATTTACATATTTTAGCATACTTATTCGAAAAATTCTAATGTATTGCAGATGAAAGTTTGGGACCCGCCTTCTGTAATTGACGACAAGCCAGGGTTTGAGGATGAAGGAAGTACTGACGAGGAGTAGTCTGTTCTGCAGCTGAGAGCAGCATTGAACTGGTCATGTCATCAGTTATTGTGTTTTGGAGTCTGTTTATCATTCAAATAAATAAATGTCCTGTAATCAGGAACAATGTCTTTGAACTTGGTCTGTATGTTATGTTTTTGTGTTTGTGGGCATGTTTTTCAATGTATTTGAACTTGGTCCATGTATGTTTTTGTGTTTGTGGGGATGTTTTGCAACTCATTTGGCATATTTCTTTATCAGCTATTATAAATTTGTTTTCAATATTGTTGCAAATATACAACTTAAATATATGCAACGTTTTATGATTCATACATGCAAGAAGAATCTTCAATTTTATAATAATATGCTTAAATTTGACCTTTCTCAAATGTGCAATGCAGATTGAATGGAAATAACATTTGGAACAAGAAACACACATGTTTAACAGTAATATAAGAATTTAAGTTTAATTTATAATTCTGTACTATTAGTACACTGTTAGTGTCATGTACTAAATTGTTTCGGGTTGCTTGCATCTGTTTTATAAAGAGGATACAATCATGAATTTCATGCAACCTCAGGCTCTTAAAACACTATTGCCAGTCATAAGATAAGAGGCATTCAATCAGATCCACGACAAATTACTGCAAGATATCACAAAGTTTCCTTTCATTCAATTTTTGAAGGTATGAAATTACCAATGTTCGTTCTTCAATTGTATCAAAAATTTACAGAACAATCATTACAAAAGCAGCCTCACAAGGGAGGGGTGAATAAAGAAAAAAACAATCAATTAATTGAATGATAATGTGAATCTACGACCCTGGCAAATTAATCTATGAGACTAATCAGCTACCTTAACAAGGGTCAAAAATAATTGGAACTAAATTTGTGTTGAAGGCCTTCCTTGCCATCAGATCCTGAGATAAATAATATTTGCAAGTCCTTGCTGACTATCAAATGCACAACAGAAATAATCACATGTTCACTTTTGGTAGAAACGCAGTTCTATACATCCAATTTCTTGGGATCCCGCCAGTGAGTCAAAGTTTTAGACAACAAACCAAGAATTGAGATCTTTGCTGGAGCTCCTCTCCTTCCATATAGGTGTTTTCCACCCAAATCTGTAAATTTCGGACCCTTGTCCTTGCTTCTTTCAATCTGCCAAAACCATAATTCAGATTGTTAACGAGAATCAACAGCTTATTTTAAGTTCCGTTTACTAGTGTTCAGTTCTTGCAAAGAATATATAGCACAGCACTTGATAAACTATCAAAATTATAAACCAGTACTAATATATTAATACAGAAGAGTGGTCATCTTTTGGAAAAATGAATCAGAATCACACATTAAGTAAAGCTTTTACTTCCTGATAACCAATAAAGAGAAAGTTGACAAGAGCAAAATAACATGCCTTGTGTATTTTCCCATTCTTCAAGTGGTACCTAATACCAGACCAGTTGATAGACTGAGAAAAATGAGAACGTAGTGCAGAAAAGGGGTATAAGAAATTGTCCACCAGCATTGCAACGAATACCTGTTCACACCCTTAAATTTGATTAGTATATTCATTGTCTCCCACTGGACTAACAAATTGTTGTGGGAAAAGAATGGATGATCAAGCTAGTGGTTTCTCTAAAAAATTGCATGCATTAATAAAAGGTTCCAAAGAGCTTACAAGGGCCCAATTATAAGAAGCAAGTGAAAGTGAAGGCGCCTCTGGAGATAACATGTTACACAGCTGAACTTCTATTCTTGTCAAGTTCCACATTGAAAGAAGTTCGACAACAGTAAACAATGCTTGGAGCCCAACCCACAACAACCCTGGGAATATATATATATATAATTTAAAAAGATACATAGATAAGAGAGTGCATTTGAAAATATATATTGCCAAAATTTATTTCTGTATTTTGTTTAAGTTTAAACACTAGCAGCTGCCATTTTAATCAAGAATGCATTTCTAAACAAATAACAGCACCACAGAAACTAGAATAAAAAAAATATATATAGGCATGTGTTCAAATACAAACCATTTAGCCTACAAACTAAGGGGAACAATGTTATATGTTTAGTGAATTTTTAGATGTGTTTTGGTGAACCAAGTAATTTTTTTAATATTTTATACTCAGAATGTTTTGGTGAATCCTACTTGTAATTTTATTGCATCCCGTGTAAGTCTGCAAAGTTTGTATTTTAAGAAGTTTGTAGTGGAGCATACCCCTATACATATAAGAATGGGTATTTTCTATTCTAAAGACTGATAATAGGCCTTCAACACCTGAAGCAAAGACTCCCATATCACATGTTCAGTTATTCCCAAAAACACCCTATACAAGTAGTGGGTAGTGCCTTGGTACTTGGTAGTGATAATATACTTGGTACTTTATACTACAGTCAGAGTTACTGCACATACTTGTGAGAATAAAACTAGATGAAAAATATATAAAATGAGTATGTTACACCCATTGACTAGTACTCTAGTAGTGTATTTAAAATACATAGTGAAACCTAAGCCCAAGTCTGTAGGAGTATTACACAAGTAGAACACACTATCAGCATCAGACAACCTACCTAAAAATAAGTAGTAGTGTTCTCACCAGCAGAAGTGAAGACAGTTTCTTCCGGCAAATAATCCGCAAAATAGTATCTTAGTGCTGCTGCAATATGAATCATTGTCATGATATACGGTGCTACAAATCCCCACGACAGATAGAAGTGAACAGAAAATAATGCACGGTTCATTATCCAATTCGCATATGATGTGTATGACTCCAAAACGAATGTTTGCTTCCTCAAGTAGTTCCAATACCTATAAGACAACCATAATAGTTCAAAGAAGATTAAATAATATTAGGAAATAAATGATATTTTATTAAGAGGAACAATGGAAAATGTGGACTTACAAACCTTGAAAAATTAAGATCAGTGGCAAGAGGATGAGGGAAAACAGCAACTGGTGGGGATGTAATAAGCCTCTTATGTGCCCCTAAAAATACGACGACGGTTTCTATCAATACAGTGGTTCAATCCCTACAAATGCAAGTCAGGATCCACGCTTTCCAGAATGTTTAACGTATGAAAGTGACACTCTTCTGTCATACTAATTTGTGGTTTGCTTGCAAGTAAAAACTACGGCTAAAAGTATCAAGTTACTTTCAAAATAAGCAAACATAAACCGGTAGTAGCTCACAGGTGGCAGCTGCCCAGTGGGCCACAAAACAGGACTAGTTTCAAGTGCAATTATCAAATCTAACTATCACTGGATAGCAGCTAGCTCATAAGAATTCTCAATTAGTGGTGATAGATTGAATTATTATCATGGAACTTTACGGTTTAAACTTTAAAGCAACTAAAATTAGACTTCCACAGTCCTGATAAGGATGGGATGTTGGACCACAGGCATGCAAGATAAATTACTTGCTGCCATCCAAAGATCACAGAAGACTTAAAACAGAGTACATGATAGAAGGTAAAAGATGCTGTATGCTGATACTTAAAGCATGTAATTTTGTTTATATGATTCCTTCTGCAGGAAAAGATGCTACAATATCCCATTACCCAGTATATACATGATAGACTCATAGACATGATATGTTATGATAGCTATAAACATATGGGTTTGTACAAAAATAAATCGTAATTTTCACCTGTTACAAACTACAAATACCAAAAGTTTGTTTTCAAAACACGTCGTCATGCACTCATGCTAGTCATTACATTAAAGAATTCATGAGAATTTTAGGCGTATACTTCCTAGTGTTGTGAGCATGTGAACTTTCACATACAGCTATTTTGATTGTCAATATATAAATTCTCAAACTGACTTCGAGATGACGTGGCTCACACAAAAATTAAGCCAACTACATAACTTGGTGACGTTGTGAGTATGATCTTGATACATTAGGGAAATATTTAGTGATCCTGTGATTAATGATATTTAAAATTATTAAAGCCAGTCTATGGAAATGTGTCAGTCAAATGCATTACCAGCTATAGCGGCAAGAGTCATATCATCGGAGTATCCGCCATCACGGAGTCCTGAAACCACACCATATCGATCTGTTCTAAAATCATCTGAATGCATCTGAAAAATAATTTCTCCTAAGCAAAACAGTAAAACAGGTATTAACTATAAAAACTAGAAACTTGAGCAGAATAAACTTGCCATCATGCATCCTCCCCACAAAAAGAATGTCCTACCACCAGTTGCAAATCCCATTGAACAGGGCTGCAACAAATTTAAGAATATTTCTAACTTCACGGATTATAATGTCATAATGTTCATATATTAAAATACATACAAGCTCATTCAAAATAAAATAAAAATACAAGCGTAAAACAGGACAGATATCAATAAACAACATATTATAAGAAGGCACGGGCCACATAATATTAGAATCAAAGTGACAAAACCCAAATATTGCATGTTGAAGTCTCTTAGAGAACATAATGTATGTCACGAGATCTTTATAGTTGAACATGCCTCAGGACTGATGAGCGACGAAAGAACTCATGAATTGCAACTTCAAGTTCCACCTAATAATCACTTGATCCCAAGTGCTATCTTTTACATATTATTTTACACAGATGATAACATAGCCAGAAGATGCATAGGATTAATAATACTAGTAATAATACTATTATATTCAACTCCCCTCACCCTCAACCAATAAAATATTTATATTTCAAATTTACAAGAACAATCAGCAATAAGGACATAGCGGCTACAAGTGTTAGTGTGTATATGCTAACTAAAAGGAAACCTAAAGCACTAGAAGGTGGCATACCATGTGATATTCATAGATACAGTAACTTCCCAAACTTCCAGATGGTAAATCAAGAGGGTATCCTGTTTGAATAAATATCTGCACAATATGTCCAAACAGAATTTTGCAAAATAAAAAGGAAAAAGATTAGGATGATATCTATGAAAATCATTTTGTTTAGCTATATTTTTTGGTGTGATTATGAACGCCAATGATAACAGGATTAACATACCTCAGGATTCTTTTCCATTTCTGCAGTTAGGGCTCCAATGGACCCTGGATGCAGCCTAACATCATCATCCAGAAACAGCACATACTTGCTGTCCTTGTGCATTTTCTCTACCCCAACCTGAAGCACACAGTTTCATTAGCGAGAGATGTCATCATAGTGACATCATGTATTGTAACAGGAGTAGTAAGCAAGCTTTGTTTTCTCTGTAGAAAGAGGCTTTGCACTAGAAGTGATAATATTTTACATGCACAAAGTTCTCTGCCGCTCTCTTTTCTCTCTTTACTGACTGATCCCCTTTAACATTTATGGTTTGTCATACTTTGCAAAAAAAAAAAGCTATCAACTTTAGACATATGTATTGCAGATCTGCTACTTACCAACTGATTGTGAATTTTCTGACTGCAAGTTGTTGATGGGCCAGCAACAATAACCTTTGCATCAACATCATCCTAATTATGACATGTAACCATGTAAGAAATAAAATTTTGATATATACATAAATTTTGATCCAACCAATAATTGAGCTAATTATTTAGCACTTGGTAACATATTACAATCAGCTACGATGTGGTAGGTACATGTCATACAGTCATAGCACAATATAAGTCACACTATCAAGAAGTGCAGGTACCAAATTCAAGCACACATAATCTACAAGATTTTTTTTTATTTTAAAAAAGCACTAATTACCATACATTCAGCAATTAGTCAATTACTAAACACATTTGGTCTCATACTCACAGGAACACCAATTTAAGTGCATGAAGAATGTCATAGAGCTAAACTTTTGGTGCTTTGTGATATATCTCGAAAGCAAAAGGTGAATACAAGTATATAAAAAGTGCCACTTGGCCATATATACCTAGCAAATATTTTTAACAAAAATCATGTCTTAAAGTAACATTTCTGCAACATCTACTGCGACAGTTTAGCAAGAAAGAAATGAAGTTCTCAAACCAAACTATATTCATTAAATATCTAGAGTAAATATAGTATACCTTAAACTCTGATAGCAAATGAGATACAGCATGATAAGCAGGGTCTTCTGTGCTATCGACCATAAAAAGGAATTCCAGGGGACCACCATATAAGGACGTAATCTGCACTCAGTCACCCGTTGAGACAGACAGATAATTAGTTCAAAAATATACTTGTGCTGCTTAAAGGATGTATAAGAGCAACATGATCACATTTGACACAAAATTGTTTAACATTCGAAGAGAGCAACATGTTCTAAAACACTAACTCCTTTTTGAGCTTTTCGCCTTTAAAGTTTTAACATAGCATGAATTTCAGGGTAGAAATTTTAGCCTTGCATGACTGATATCACTGTGCTTGATAAGCTACTAGAAGCTGTACGTTAGAATGCTCTATATATAGTAGCTAATAAAGAAACAAAGTAGCAAATACGTCATTTATGCCTTGTTTTCGATTGAACAAGAACTAATTAGAATACATGCCGACTCCATGGTTGATTTGAGAAAATTAGTCCTAATTCTAAAAGTTCAAAGATAGAAGAAAATCTACTCTGGTAAACTTGATATGGTAAAATACTTAAGACTGTTGGTTACTTTCAAATTTTGATGTGAAACATTAGTATACTCATTGAACACCTTTATTCTATTTAAGTGAAAATTGTTCCGAAATATTTTTGGCTGCAAGAGAAGGATTATTACAAAGGTGTCTCTTGGTGCAGATACTAAGACATATCCGATTCACATCAGGATAATACATACATGACGAAGTGTAAGTGTCTTGATGGGTCAGGAATTTTGTTTCGATAATATCTGAGATTGAAGAACTAAATATTACAGGCAGGGGAAGTAATCAGGAACCTTTGATAACACAAAGCTGCAGTACAATAACATGGACTGTTGCAAACCAAAAGTATTCCCGACCTTTATATATCTTGTTTTATCACGTAAAGCATCACAAGTTGTAAGCAATGCTAAGAACAACAAGGCTTGATTGGATCTATATTCTTTAATAAAAAAAATTCATTTCATTTGTGAAAATTTTAAACTAAAAAAAATTGTTCCGTATCTCTAATTCTCTCTGATAGCATTGTAAGGTTTGGGTGAAACATGAGTCCCCGTATAATACAGACACAGGACTTCATACATTTATAGGAATACCATCTATAAGTTTTTTAACAATGATGTACTGATGTAAGTAAGGCACATGCCACATTTTTCCGGAGATGACTCAAGTCAAACCACGGTGAAGAGACACTGAATTTTTGTGTCATAATAACAGTTTTCTACATCACCCAGGATCAAAAGCAGATTCTTTGACCTCCATTTGTTTAATAACAATGGTTAACAGGTAATGTTTTGCAGCATACTAGACGGTTGAGAAAACAGATACAACAAAGGTTCAGATATTTTAACAACTCTAAAAAAAATTGCTGGTTAATACCTGAGTTCTCCAGTTGTGTAGATTGTGCTCACCGAACCCTTTCAAAGGCATTACAACTGTCACTCTGGGTAAGTTGACCTGCTTTGCATGCTCAAATTCATTTATATCGTGATAAAGAAATGCCAAGCTATTGCCATCTTTCATCCGATTCTTCATAATTCTTATCTCTCTACCCCTATGAAAATGAGAAAAAGAGTCCTCCAACTCCTTTAGTTCTGACGCCTTTAATATTGTGATTAAAAGACAACTGAGTTCACATATTTATAAACTAAATAGTCTAATATCATATATTCAAACCTGACATAAGCAGCACACGCCCATCCTATAGCGAGGAGTGAGCAAATCACATATCCCTGCAGCACCAAAGAAACATATTGATCACAAACCAGAGTAAATGATCAAGCATTTCCTTAACACTGCAGCTACAAGTAGATAGGCTAAAATGAATAAACCCAGCAATTCACATAAATTTCATAAGTACAACCGAGCATTGAGTTTTAACATTAAGAATTGGGCTTTCAACCTTGTTGGACTCTAGTTGTGCAATTGGACAAGACAACACTGAAACACGTTCTAAAAACAGATCGGGACTCTATCTGTGCAGTTGGACAAGAAAACATCGAAGCACATTCTTTTTTTTCTTTGCTAAGTAAAAGCACATTATTCGATAAGCCCTATCTAACTCCGATTACTATAAACTAAAAACACTCTACTCTTCTATCTCTCGAATTTCCAATTAAAACATCAAAATAATGGAGAGGGTAGTCCGTATAAAGACCTTACGTCTACTTCAAAAAGTAGAGAGGTTGTTTCCGCAAAGATCCTCGGCTTGAACATGACAAACATTGATGAAACACATAAATACGAGCACCAGATAAAAGATAGGTAAAACTAAATATTAAGCACTTATATATAATATATCATACAATAAAATAACGATTAACAAGCACGCAAAAAAATAATGGAAACTAATAGTCTAATATAGATATACAATACACTAAACCAAACTAACAAAGGGACGCTATAGCCCAAAAAACCCCAGAGCATCTCCAACCCATTTACACTATTTTCAAATTCAACTCCAACCCATTTACACTAAATTTTACACCATTCTTGTACTATATAAGTTATTTCATTGCTAAAGTACAAAAGTAAGGTACAAAAGTAATAAAGTTGGTTGTATACATATGGAACAAATTTGTTTTAGGTAAGGAGTACAAGGCCAAAGTTGGGATAAACAAAAACTCTAAAAATTTGGTGTAACACCAAATCTGGTGTAAATTTTGGTGGGACACCAAAAATGGTGTAAGTTTTAGAGTTGGATTGGAGAATAATTTTACACCAAAATGGTGTAAAAGTACAAATTTGAAGTTGGGTTGGAGATGGTCTAAACCATTACCCCCACCTCTAAACCCAGAACTCCCAACTTCCAGTTGTATAATCACACAACCCTAACGGGAAATCAGCAACTCTAATCCAGGGACTCGAGAAACTCCCATCTAGGGTCCTTAACAAAGTTTAAGTCTTCAATGTCTAGGCTCAGCTGCTCATCCTACTATCCACACTGCCTCTTGTCCTCACCCCCTCGACCAACATGTCTAGACCCATTCCTATTGTGTCTACTCTAAACTAGTGAGACCACAAGGATGTTACCACAAATTGTCAAAATCGCAATCCCACAACTTAAAAAATAAAACATTCCTCGACTATGTACAAATAAATTCAACCACAATTACCACATACTTCAATCATTCCAAATTTAGTAATTAGTCCATTTCATCTCTATCTAAACTTCTCAATTTTTATTCTTACTACAATCCAACAACACATTATGTACATTACAATGTAACAACCAAAACCCACAAAAATCGATACTCGAATCACATAAAGTTCAAAACTTTACCATCTAAAACCCCACAACACAACAAAAAAAAAAACCCACAAAACCAACAATCAGATCCATCAAATTCACTAAAAACAAAATCTTGAAAATCAGCACTAAAATTTTCCCACTTGACTAAAAAAAACACACACACCCACTAAAAATCAAAACTTGAATTAAAAGAAAAACCTGGATCTGCACAAAAAGGCCAAGAGATGAAGCACAGGCTTTGCTAGCAGAAAAAAGAAACAAATCCAATGAATTTAATGGTGACATTGCTGCTGCATAAATTATATTCAAGAAGTGTAGATACAAAGAGTGTGTGTGTATATGGGGAAGTGTTTAGAGTCTCTTTCCCACAGAGAGATCAGCAGAGAGAGAGAGAGAGAGGGGAGGAGAGAGAGGAGAAAAGGGGGAGAACAGGGAGTGACCGCGTAATTTTATAATTCGAAGAAACAGAGAGATGTGATGAGGATTTTGTAATAAATGTTCATACTTTAAACAACATAATTTCATTTTACTAGACTAATAAGGTAATAAATAAATTTTTTTAATAATTAGACTTATATGCTAAGATGAGCCGAGCCATCTCATCGTGTTTAGATGATAAATAGGTTATTTTGAGAAATTAAAATTTTATTATTTAAATTTTGGATATTTTCAGTTTCGGTAAGATAAATAATTTTTTTATAATGTATTTCAATATAATTTATTTATGAAAAAATGCTTCTAGAAACAAAACAATAAATAAATTGAGTTGATGGAAAAATTTGACATAATGTTAATAAAAAATGAATATTTACAAAAAAATTAATATAATTTGAAGTTTTTTCTTAAAAAATATTTAAATTTAAAGTTTAACTAAACTTTATTATGTTGACTATTAAAGTATTTGGAAAGGTGTTGATTAAAATAATTGTCTAAAATGATAAAAAAAATATTAATTATATAAAATTTATTAAATTTTAAGATGTTATTTATATTTTAAAAATGATATTTAATTATTATTTAAAGTTATGATAAATAAAATATATTATTTTAATTTGATAACAAATGATGGGGAGATGCTCTTATGGTATAGTCGCTCGTGGCCTCGTGCTACATTAAATTCCAGATTATGTGTTCTATATATACTAGCTTATAGTTCGTGTAAAGAACATGTTATTTTTAAATAATTTTAAAATTATATAATTAAATAAATAAAGTATAATAATTTATTATGAATATAATTTAGAAAGAATGTCTAAAATACATCACTTTTGGAGTCCAACTGCCCAAAATACCCGTATGCGCGAGAGGCCGCCCTTTTTGCCCACGGACTGCGCATGTTGGAAACGCGCATAGTGGGATACGCATTATTAGAATGCGTCTATTGAGATACGCATTCGTAGAATGCGTACTGACGTAGGATGACGTTATTTTTACCTAACAAGTTCCGGCGACTGAACGGAGCTCCAAATCGCCTCTTTCAATCGCCTCCTTCGTTCACGACACTCAGGCAACCTCCACTCCTCCTAATGGCAAAAAAACGTAGCCCAGGCTTTGCTCTTCCCTTTCCCCCGTTCGTGTATTGAAATTTGGCCCCGCAGGGGCAAGTACAAACCTACCGGAACACTATATCGGAAGATATATTTGGTTTTGGGATTTTCAGATCTGGCTAAACAAACACAAATTAATTGGTACAGGCATGTAGAGGTTTGGACTACGATTGTTTTGCTATGTACAACGTGAGTTCTCGTTCTCTGTAAAGAGTGAACGACTCGATTGAGATTTTGGTCGAAAAAACTCACCGACGGCAAATTGAAGGAGATGAACAGATGCGTGTCTTCAAACACGCATTCCAAACATGCGTATATGGTGTTACTGTTCACGAATGAATTTGTCAATATTACAAAGTGTGCGCATTGTAGGGATGCGTGGCCTCAGACCACGCAATTTTAACATGCGTATACCCTCCACGCATGTGTGTATTGCGTGATCCGTGGGTAAAAAGGGCGGACACTTTCATTCGTGGGTATTTTGGGCAACTGGAATTAAAAGGTGGGCATTTTGGTTTTTCACCCTTTAATTTAAAAGGTGGGTATTTTGGTTTTTTTTATGTTTAGATCTAACGGTTATCATCTATTTACTAAATATTTAACGTTCATTATTCTTTTAATGGTTACCAACAATTATATCCTAGTTTGCTTATTATATTAGTACTAGCTTATAACCCGTGCGATGCACAGATTTCTTTTGATATGTTATAAATTTTATTTTATTCTATAATTATGTTTTTATATAATCACTAATTTGAAAAATTATTTTAATATTAATTTAATAAAATTTGAAGTAAATTTAATAAATGATTTGCATGATTTAAAATTTATATAATAAAATTTTAAATTAAATATGTCGTTGACGGGATTCGAATATTGAATATTTAGTAAAGTAATTTAATCATTAAATATACCTTATAATTACATATAACGGTTCTTATTAATTATTAATAATCTAACGGTAATATGGTATCATATTTTTTGGTAAATTTATGTTTTAAATTAAAAGGTTGTGTATTTAATTAGAAAATAAATATTAATAATTGGAAAATTATGAATGCAAAATATTAATGATTGGAAGATACGATATTTTAGGTGTGTATAAAGGATAATATGTTCAATTAAAAGTAAACGTCTTTTAAATTGATTGAAAGATAAGATATTTTAGGTATTTATTAAATTTCAGTTAATAGTACAATTATGTTTTTATATAATTATCAATTTAATAATTTTTTAAATTTTAATTTAATATAATTTAATATACTCATTATACTAATATTTTCTTGTTATAAACAACGTATAAGGATTTTAAATATATTTTATTAATAATTGAAAATATGGTGTGATTTTTTGGGTATATATTAATGATTGTAAGATTAGTTAACATATTTTAATTAGAAAATAAATATTAATGATTTGAAGATATGGTACAGTTGATATTTTAATAAAAGTAATATCTTCAATTAAAAGTAAAAATATGAAAATGGCAATGACTAATTACCATTAATTATATTATGTCATTATTTATTTTAATAATTAGGATTGTTGTTGTGTTGGGTAATATAAGCATAATTTTCTTGGAATATTTTAAACCTTGACAGTTTTTCTTGATCAGAATTGTGTGTTTTGCCGTGCGATGCACACCGGGTTTGGAAGAGATCATAAGTAGCAGATGAATATATACAACATGGTGTGTGTAACAAAAGTACAAAAAGCAACCATAAACTTAACTGATTCATTTTCTGTAAAGTGTGTGTGCGTGTGTGTTCTGTCTGGATTTGTTTTGCAATAGATTTTTGCAGATAAAATGGTGAGTTAGTTAAAACGGGTAGTTGGGGTTTTGTGATTGGAGAGGATAATAGGATGAGGAGAGATCCTAGAGGAATTTGTGATGTGGTGTTTTGTGAGGAATTTGATTGGAATTGGAATATAATTGTGTTAGTAATTATTTTTTTTATTTTAATAATTAGGATAACCAAACCGAAAACCAAACCAACCAAACTTTCAATCTTTCGGCTTAAATATATTAGTATAGATAAATATAAAAGTATAGATATCAGGTACGAATCTAGCGAACATTTACAAGGGGGCAATTTTTTTTTTTCCCACCAGCACAGTAATGTATCCAATAAATCAAATATACAAAAGTACTAGTCAAACACTTAGTTCGTTCAAATCACAAAACCCGTCTAAAATTTTATTTTGTAAGGAGCGCTCTGTTGGGTTTCAACCCAATATGATGTTATGGGCTTGGATGGTTCAAGATATATATTGGTAAGATAATAATTGTATGTGTAGACAATTATTATATATGGTATATCTTGATCACTAAGTTGGGTAATTAGGTGCTAAGAATTGGAAGGCTTGTATAACAAGTATGGTAAGACTTGTAGAACAAGTATGGTAAGTCTTGGTGGCTAAGTTTTGGATGGCTTTATATACATAGTAATATTGTATTTGTTGATGTGTGAAAGCTTAAGAGATGTAGTCTTAAGTATTGTTTGGGAGATGCTTGAGCATTGTTGGCTCAAGTATCGGGGTTGGGACACCGTTAAGGTGTTATTGTTTTGATGTATTATTGATTATTGATTTGATTAATAATAAAAGTTTGGGACGTGGGTGTTTCCCCGTCAAGTATTTGTGTGTTTTTTGTTTCGCGCTTTGGTGAATCTTGTCAACTAATCGATTGGTTATGTGTGTGCTTTGCATTGAAGTTTGTGAATCTCGGATTGTGTAAGTCCCCTAACCTAACAAGTGGTATCAAGAGCCAAGGTTCGGGTTCGTGATGGATGAGGTTGAGGGAAAGTTCGAGGTTCAATTTTTATGGCAGAGCATGATGAAGGATTTGTTGACAATGAGATTGCTACTAAAGCGGGAAGAGACAAAATTACGTGCGGTTTGAAGGTTGACTTGCACCGTGGATCAATCTGTGTTCGGACTCGACTCGAGATGGAAGAAGATGGAAGAGATCATCGCAATTGTTTCAATGGCTTGATCAACCAGGTGAACTATTTGGATGATATTAGTGATTTTTCTTCATAAGACCGAAGGATTGTGAAAGCAAGGATCGGGTGACTCAACATGTGAAAGAGCACTCGTGGTGGTTGATGCACGTGATTTTGTAGATTGGATATACCGTTATGGTAAAGAACGGTGGTTTGGAGGGTCACTATACGGGTTTTAGTGATACTCAAGATTGGAAGAACAAGATAAGGTTCTTGTTCGAGAGGAGGCATTGGCGAATGGACGTCGATGGCTTGATGGTTACCGTTCAATCCAATATTGGTATTGGGTTGAAGGGGAGGATTGTCGGGTTTCAACCCAATATGATGTTATGGGCTTGGATGGTTCAAGATATATATTGGTAAGATAATAATTGTATGTGTAGACAATTATTATATATGGTATATATTGATCACTAAGTTGGGTAATTAGGTGCTAAGAATTGTTAGGCTTGTATAAAAAGTATGGTAAGACTTGTAGAACAAGTATGGTAAGTCTTGGTGGCTAAGTTTAGGATGACTATATATACATAGTAATATTGTATTTGTTGATGTGTGAAAGCTTAAGAGATGTAATCTTAAGTATTGTTTGAGAGATGCTTGAGCATTGTTGGCTCAAGTATCGGGGTTGGGACACCGTTAAGGTGTTATTGTTTTGATGTATTATTGATTATTGATTGGATTAATAATATAAGTTTGGGACGTGGATGTTTCCCCATCAAGTATTTGTGTATTTTTTGTTTCGCGCTTTGGTGAATCTTGTCAACTAATCGATTGGTTATGTGTGTGCTTTGCATTGAAGTTTGTGAATCTCGGATTGTGTAAGTCCCCTAACCTAACACGCTCTACGTTCGTTCAAATCATAAAACCCATCTAAAATTTTATTTATTTTTATAAGGACCAAGATTTTTATTCAATAGGACCAACAATTATTTTTACATAAACATATAGGTAAAAATATAAATTTATATAAAATTTTAACATATATCACTAGTATTATGATAATTCTAGGAGGGTCATGACCCCTTCTAACCTCCATGAAGCTTCGTCATAGATATAGATGTATTGTTTTGTTTGGTAACTAAATTTCTTTCCATATTTTCAGTTTTTTCTCTCAAAAGAATCACACATGTATGGTAAATTCTTCTTTTCTTATAAATTCTATAACTAACTTGTTACACTTAATCTAATGAGAGTCGGCCGCACATCTCCCTCTAACCCTAATCGTCCACATCTCATTTATTCCCATCTCAATTCTCTCTCTCTCTCTCTCTTCTCTCTCTCTCTCTCTCTCTCTCTCTCTCTCTCTCTCTCTCTCTCTCTCTCTCCCTCTCTTCCTTATACCCATCTCAGTTCCTAGCCGTACCTTCTCCATCCACACATCACCACTTCCCTTGTTTTTTAATTTTTCTATCAATAAACATCCTCTTTTGTTTTGTTTTCTTCTTCAATAAAATTGAGTTTGGACTTTTTCGTTTCTGCTGTTTGAGTTATTATTTGTGTGTTTTAGTGTCTCGTTTTGTGCAATGTGTCTCGCTTTATGCGATGTGTTGGTTGTGTTGAAAATGAATTTTACGGTGTATTGGGAGATCTGGATATCTCGCATCAACAACACTTTCGGCAGTCTATAGCTGGTATCCGGCAGGTAGATAGTTGGGTGTGTTTGAAATGGTAGTGAAAATCGCATGTGCTCACCTTTCACACAAAAAATCTGTTCATAACATGAGGCCTCTAAACTCAATTGTTGCAACTGAGTCCTCTGAACATTGCATTATCCATGGAATTACTGTGAGGGTCAATTGTACTGTGAGGATCAATTGTGAAGCTACTGTTTTCAGGGGAGATGCAGGGTGGATTGTTCGGGAAACCATTATCTTCATTTTTAATTTTCAGAATATTTGTATTCAATAGTTAAGCAATCCAGAAACAAGGTGGCTAATTATTTAGATTATTTATTTGTTTTTCAACCTGATCGCATGATCACTTGGGGGTTTGTCACAATTGAGTCTCTTTTAAAAATGAAATCCGCTTTAAATTTGGCAAAAAAAAAACTTGTTTCACTTAATAAGGATATTTTGTTTTGCTTTTTTATTTAAATAATTAAATTTATATATTTTATAAATATGTATCTATTTTTATAAATTTTAGACGTGATCAAAAGTCGAACACAAAAACTAAAACGATAAAGATAAAATTTTTATCACTTGAATTATTTTATTGCATTCGTAAGAATATTCTGTTAAGTGAAAATTAAGATGCTAAAGTAATGTCGTACTTTCTGAACAAAAAATAATAACATGTTTGACATGTAATCAAATCTTAATTTTCTATAAATAAATTGTGAAAGTTTACAATAAGAATACGCAACTATAATCAAATTAGGCATACAGGTATGATTGAAGAACTAATAATTGTAGTGGTTGAACTATATGCAAATTCTATTTTTATTACGACAAACTAACTATACACAACACATGATTGGTTTATGAATTTAAAATTTTGAATACTTTCAAATTTCAATGATGTTTACCATGTTAGCATTTTATTTGAATTTAAATATTTCTTTTAGAGTTTGGTCCAAATGTAGAATAAAATCATGACTTTTAAGCATAGAATAAGAATTTTGCTCTGATAACACATGATTCTTTTCAAGTTTAAAGTAATAAATTAATTAAATCGATAATCGATCAATTTCTTTCGATGTTATGTGAAATTAATCAAAAATTGTTTCGTATAAATTAATACTCAACGAACTCTGTCACTAAATATCATATCTTTTATCCACATTTTCAAACGGAAAATTTCAAATAATAATTATCAGTAAAGAAGATCATAGTATATATACAAATACATTTTTAATTAGCTATTATTATATAAGCACACAACACACTGTTGTCTAACATAATCGTTGTATTTCTAAACAATTTTCAATTTCTGATGTTGGTCTGCGAAGATTCTGGCACATGATCCTTCTTCGAGTTTCAAGTTTTGAGTTTTAACACGCGATTGGTCTCTAATTAAGAAATGATGAACAAAATAAAATTTTAATAACAAAATAACTAAATCGGCAAATGATTAAAAATTCGATTAAATCAACCAAATATTTCATATTCGAAGTATTCCAATGTGCTAGCAATCCTCCGATATTTCATATTCGAAGTATTTCAATGAGCTAGCAATCCTCCAAATCAGTCGAGATACGTGAAAGTTGATCCAAACATCATCGAATTATAAAAAACAAAATTATATATCTAAGCACACAATTGGTTTAAGACAACCGTTGTTTTTCAACTTGACAATTTTTAATTTCAGATGTTGGTCTACTGAGAAGATTCTGGTACCATTTATATAAACTAATTTTACAAGTAAAACAGCTAATTGATGACAAATTCATTCAGACAGACACACAAAGATCATAGATTCAATGATATGCTTCGAGAATATTCCATGCATAAACCATTTGCCTTAGAAAACAAAAAATTTGAGGCACAGTTGTAATCCGTCTGTTTCAGCTGTGTATTGCGTACAAGAAAGGCTGAAAAGAATATTAATATTAAACAATTTAACTTTTTTAACTAGGAAAGTCACTTTAGAATTTATCTTCTTATCCTTAATTTTGGATTCGATTAGCGCTCATTCCAATTTTTTTTTTTTTGAACATATACTAGTCGTAAGATATATAAGTTCTGTGTATTGGGTAACTGAAATTTCACTAATTTTTTTTTATTGACAATTGTTCCCCTCTTGTACCTTATCTAAAGTTTAACAGTTCTTGGGTCAAGAAAAACATATAACATGTGGAATTATTACTTCCAAAACTAAAACATTTAAAACAAAGTTTTTAATGATTTCATTTTTGCATGGAACTAACTGGAATCATCATTCTATTGGTTTGTTTTAGTCAGCTGACATCCTTCGATTTTTCGTAACAAGACAGTCGAGATTTTTAGTAACAGCATACATCTGTGAATGTTTAAATTAATGTAATTGACGATATCGAAACACCCCAATACCACCTCTGAGCGAGATATACCTGGTATGGTTGGTTGACAATTTCAAAACAAAAAAAGAGGAAGAAGTTGTTTTGGGGGGTTAGGTACCAGAAAAACTACCAAGTGGTTTAAACATTATATCTAGCCAGGCCACCACATGACTCTCAAACTCAACAGCGATGTCTCTGTCCCGTTTTATTCTGACAGTAGGTTGCTGACCAGATGGATAAGTATAACCATTACCTGAATGACCACCAGTGACTAATGATTTTGTTTCAACCACAAAACTGCCAGTAACTATCATGAACATGCTTATCATTAAAAGCTAGTTTGTTTTAGCTTATAAATCGCATGTGACAAGGGTAGTGGGGCTGAAATGGAGCTTTTTCGGTGTATAACAATCATAAAATGTCGCATATGTGGTTTTTTAGCGTATAAGAGTCACCTATAAGTTGACCAGACGGGCCTTTCGGCCCCCAGAAGTGAGGTCATGGTAACAAAGTACAATAGTTACAGAGTCCCCCACAAAGCTACAGCCATAGTTAATAATTTTATAGCAAATGAATTCTTGATCGAGCATTGGCAATTGAACATCTTTGCATTGATCACTGACCAGCTGTGGGCTTCACCTTTCTATTTCTCTAAAAACTCTAAACTCAGTCAAGCTTTCTCAAATATTGCCGGTTCTGGACTTTAAAAGGAGCTCTTTAAGCATATAAGAGCCACCTACAAGTTGATCAGCAGGCCCTTTCAGCCCCTCGAAAGTAAGGTCATGGTAACAGAGTACAATGGTTACAGTCTTACAGTAATTGGTAATGCCTCCATGTGCAGTTCTGATAGGACAAGCTCAAAATTTCACCAGTTTGTGCAGTTCCAAGTTAGGAAGACGAAAACACAAGCAGTGGAGTCATGCCAGGTAAAAAAATGATCAGAAAAAAAAAATGAAAAAAAGAAAAACCAAGTCCCAGCTAAAAGATTCAGGCAGTCCCTCACTTTCCAAAACAAAAAATACAAAGCTACAGCCATAGTTAATACTTCCATAACAAAAGGAATTATTGATCGAGCATTGACACTTGAACATCTTTGCATTGATCACTGACCAGCACCCCACCGGCTTCACCTTTCTATTTTCTCTAAAACTCTCAACTCAATCAAGCTTTCTGGAATATTGTCAGTTTATGGACTTTAATCTTTTTCTTTTAAACATATACCTTTATCTAATCCTTTATAATCTAGGTTGATTTTTGTAGATATATGTGTGTGTGCAAGTGCACACTCAGGAAACAACTATACTTACCATTCTTTGAACACAGCAAACTCCGAAGATAATAAAAAACTGTACAGCACAGCTATATACTTTTTTTGTGCCATAACGTTCTATCAACACAGCAAACTCCAAAGAGAATAGACAAATACAAAAACTAAAGACTGAAATCATATAAAAAAGGACTACCTGAACAAAAAAAATTGAGATAATACTTATACAAGGCTTGACGACACGAGCATCCACCAGCTTTATGGTGGCAGAACACAACTTTTACCCTTTCTGAGCAAGCAAAGATAAATTACTAAAACTATAAGATACTCCAAGTCCAACTTGGTGGAGTTGAAGCCCGAATGATGTATTGTATAAGTAGTCACCAATGATAAAAAAAAACTGAAATGCAAACATTGATGATTCTAAACCAAACACCAAAAAATACCTATGAAATAAATGCAATTGCACTAGTTTTCTGCTTCTTGTATCTGACTATCAACGTTGCTCCCGATTAAGTGATGAAGAAGCACACCTGCTGCAACACTGACATTCAAGCTCTCCACGGCAAGAAACGATCGAAACTCTTCAGCAGAGCATTTCTGATTGGATTCAGAAGTCTCGTCATCATCTTCAACTCCTGCACTTACATCCACGGGAATGTTTCCAGGAATCTTAATCAACTGAGTGCATGATCTTTCAACCAATGGCCTCAAGCCGGTGCCTTCACTGCCTAATACAAGAATTGTGGGTAAACCAGAAGCAACTTCATCAAGAGGAACAGCTTTTCGGGCAACTGAACCTCCAAGAACCCTCCAACCATTATCCGCAGAGGAAACCAAGAACTGCATCATGTTCTTACAACATCTAAGTTCCATCAACTCAAGTGAGCCAGCACTTGCTTTACTTACAACACCGCTTAGTGGAGCAGAATTCTTTGCACACAAAACCACCCCTGCAGCACCAAAGAAGTATGCTGACCTGATAATTGCACCTAAATTTTGAGGATCCGTCACCTCATCTAAAGCTAACCAAAGAAGACCGTTTCCTTCATCAGCTGGCACTGGATCCAATTCTTTTATACTCACCATCTCCAAAGGAGAAGCATCAAGCACCAGACCCTGATGAGGGCGGTTATCAGATATCATATTGAGATCATGTTTCGAGATCTCCTTTTTGCTTAAACCTAGTTTCTCAGCTATCCTCAAAACTTTCTCAAAACCTTTCTTATCTTTCTTTTTCTTGTTATTAGTACTCAAATCCAGTCCCTCCTGAGTATATAAAGTGTAGAACTCTCTCCTTCCAGCTGACAAAGCAGCCAAAACAGGACCTACCCCATACACCCCTTCCCCCGTCATTTTTGGTAATGTTGATTCAGTAGCCTCTTTCCAAGTCTTCTTCCCCCACATTTCCTGTTGATCCCACCTCCTAAACTCTGGTCTCTCCGACCTCGGTTTCACATCAACAATCCTCCCAAACCTATTCTTAATATTATCCCATCTCGGATCTTTAACCTCCTCAACTTCTTCCCCTTCTCCCTCTTCTTCACTACCACCCTTCTTCCTAAAATCACCGCGTCTCTCATACCCCCTATCTTCCCGATTCTCAACAAGTCCTGCACTACCAACCTTCTTCCTAAAATCACCACGTCTCTCATACCCTCTATCTTCCCAATTCTCAACGACTCCTGCACTACCAACCTTCTTCCTAAAATCACCACGTCTCTCATACCCCCTATCTTCCCGATTCTCAACAACACCTGCACTACTAACCCTCTTCCTAAAATCCCCCCGTCGAGTTTCACCCCCCCTAACATCCCCATTCTCCACAACCGCAGCACTACCTTTCAAAAAACTTTCCGCTGATTCCTCCCAAGACGACCTCGCCTTCGGACCCGCCACCGGTCTTTCCGATCTCTTCCCACCATTAAACTTACCTTTAGCTAACCAAGGCAGCACCCTCCCATCACCACCCCCATTCCCACCACCACCACCAATTTTCCTAAAATTCGAACTCGAAAAACCCCGAACCCCAACAAATAAACCACCACTAAAACCCGATAAATTTCCAAACTTTAACACCCTCCCATCCCTATAACAAGACCCAACTGGCCTAATTGGAGACCTAACCAAATGCAAGTGCACATTTTCTTGAAAAAGATTCAAGATAACATCATTACAGTTCATTTTAAAAGGGGATTTCATTTTTGAGTGATTTGATTGATACCCATTAAATAAAGATTGAATTTTTAAGGTGGGTATTGCATTATAACATTTTGCTGATGGTAAAGCTTGGACCTTTGGGAGATTACAGTACATGGTAAGCATAAAAATATGTAGACTGTATGTATATTGTATGTAACAAGTTAGAGTACTTACAACTGAAGAGATTACAAGCTTTTAGTGTTGATTTGTCCTTGTAGAGTGAACAGCTTGAAGGGTTTTAAATCAAGAACCCTAAGAAGATAGGGGATAACTAGAAGAAGACGTTATAATACGACGTCGCTTAAGTAATATCTTTTTTTTTTTTTTTTTGTTATTTTAAAAGTGATAAACACCCATTACTGAAATTTGCATTAATATCAGATAACTATTAAACAAAATATTAAAGAAAAAGAAAAAAAAAACTAGTAATTGTTGACATGGCGTTGAATTCTTAAAATTTTGATTTATTCAGATTGAGCTATTATTATGTTTTCGTATTCAATAATTTAATTAATTTGGTTTTTTATTTAAATAATTTCATATAGAAAAACTTGAAAGATGATCCTTTTGAGTTTTGATCATGATATGTGTATAATAATGTGAGAATGCTTAACAAAATTAGATACTCACGCAATATCTGCAATGCATGAGACATCCTGTACGATTACAGTGCCTTTTAATCCATAACCAAAACCAAAACAATCTTTGTAAGAGTAGAGTTCATGTACCCTATTTTCTCATGGCTTGTATGGTAGGCAGTGCTTTTAGTTATTGAACAGTGTTATTGAGCAGATAAGTTGAGAAAACGGCTTTTAGGATCGAGGAAAGTAATGTCGAATGGAGCTTAGATGTCTTTTGATTCTACCTAACAAGCTATGGTACTTGTAACAAGAGGAATTCAGTAGCTAATTCAACTAAGGTTTTGTGTTTTTGTTTTCGAAAGTGATATGATTGCTGATGGATCATGAATTATGAGGCTACGGCTCTACGGCCCAGATGTATGCCAGAGTAATGCATATTTACAAGCTATACAATGCAATTATGTAAGCCCATTTATGTGATGGATCCTAAGTCAACCCAGGTCCATTATAGAAAGGAGTAGGCCCAATATATTTTCAAGCCCAGCCCAATTATAATACAAATATCTAACACAAGAGTCACCATTCCACTGAGAGAGAGGAAATAAAAGGAGAAAAGAGATATTTGAGGACGGATCTTTTCTCGGGACAAAAAACACACACAAAACACACACGAAACACAGACCTTAGAGACACAGAACGATAGAGAGGGACAAGAATCTTCTGGTGATGGCCATAATAATTCCTACATATTTGTATCCTCGAGAAGTCCTTGTGTTAAAGGACGAACAACACCCAAAATCTTCTGATAATGGTTGTGAGTTACTTGGATAATCGCTACGGCTTGTCTGAAAATTTCGTAACCATCATTTGGCGCCGCTGCCGGGGACCGAGTACTTCCTGGCTACAACGACATCGATTCATCCACCAAAAAAGTTCAACCTGTTCGAACATATGCGAAGTACAACCTGTTCGAGGAAAGTTCTCTGAAAATAAACAAACACAAGGGATCGTTTACCACTGGTTGGTGAGGCAACTATTGAGAGCAGGTGAAGATAAATCGACGGTAGATAACAAGAAGTTACCACAAAGATATTCTCAAAAGATTCGTGACTTAGTCATTTATTCAGTGATTTCAAGTGCCCGTGATGGAAGGGGAGAAACAGAGTGAAGTCTGGATGTTTAGAAGAGGAAAGTATGGTGATACTGGTGACATTTATGCTCTTGGTAGTATTGCTTTGATAGTTCTGGTCAAGTAATGGTTGGTTGTGTGACTCTCGTACGGCCTATCTACTGGTTGCTATAGGGTCAAGTCCAGGACTCCTTCTGTTTGGTTTGAAGTGAGGCTGGGCTATAATATTGATATGATGTCGCATATTTTGAAGGTAATGGCCCTGATTTTCTCTCCAAGATAATTGTCATGGTCGAAGCTGTATTCCGAACAAACTCCATCGCAGACTCCCTTCTGATCGGCTCCAAGGTTAGGGTGTGGAAAACTTTATCATATATTCAAAAGATGTTATCAAGTTGATGAAAATGATAAATAAGGTTCGAATAATGGGACAACTGTCCGATTCAAGCCAGTTATTTGATCTTGTATGGGAATTAAGTGATTTATGTTCTGAAGGCACAAGATCTTAGATTTATTATATTGTGCTGCATTCGAAGAAATTCAATTCGTAATCTTGATATTTCCTAGGAAGGCTTATTTGTTAGTAGTGTATTTGGTACGGAGGCGTTGTACTACTCTGCTTCCATAAGAGGATTTATCTTTGCACAATTTTGGTGGCTGTATCGATTGTCCCAAGTGTCGTTGGGCTTTAATTATAGCCGAACCACCAACCTGCTAAACTTTTGTAGCAAGGTATTGTATAGAGAGAAGTGGTAGTCGATGACTTCTCTAGAGTAGTTCATTATCCATTTGATGTAAAAATCGACTGAGATGGCAACTTTGAACCATTGACCGCTGATGTTGGATTTCTAAGACTGCATACTGAGTGGGATATTTTTTGCGAGCAGCTCCCGATATTCTGGCAACGCCACTTGGAGCGCTTTGATGTGCTGCAGTTGTAGAAAACAGAAGCAGCGATATTACCTCTGAGAGATTAACTCACTGCCTGTCTTCTGGGATGAAAAATATGTTTAATAGAATCAAATTTTGATTCTTATCCACCATAGTATATCTTAACAGTGCAGATTTGCTGACTTTTTTGAAATATGGAAGAAGGGCACACCAAAGCCAGTAGAATACTGCATTGAAGGAGCATTGATGTAGAGGCAACCGAAATTGCAAAGCGATGGCTTTGTATCTGGCGATATGAGTAGAGACCATGGCCAAGGTAATCAAAGCATACATGGCTTGAGAGATGATAGTATTCTTGCACTCGAATTTGATCAGCTTGACAGGTTTTCAAGTATTGCGGGTAAGCTTTGGTGAAATTGGAAAATAATTCTGCCACTGATGGGAGACTCTCGTGGTTTGTGAATCGGGTGTTTGGATAAAGAGAGGAATTTGTGGAATTTGCGAAGTCATGCTGTGAAGTCGCTGTACTTGTGGTAGGACTCTAGTCTGTCAAATGATGGATTTGTGCAAAAGCCATGAAAGCAGATCGAGGCTTCTCTGATACAAGATTGAATGAAGTGGACTTGGTGGAGAAGGAAAGGTAAAGTTAGAAAAGAGATGTGTTGAGCTCTTACTCAAATGTCATCAATGGAGTCTAGAGCAATAAAATTACGAGAGTTGAAAATCACCCGGGAAGTTGAATCAGCCTGTAGGTGTAAAGCACTGCTGAAAATAAACTACTAACTGGTTGCTTGACACTGCCATGAAGTTCGCAATTCGAGAGAATGATGCATCAGACCACTTTTCAAGGCTGGAAATTAAGATCTCGGGCTTCATTCAAACTGATAGCCCTGCTAATAGGAATATTTTAAGCAGATTGGGAAAAATCAAACTGGTAGAAGGGCTTCGTGTTCGAAGTCGTAAATCATCTACCTTCAATCTTGGCATTAATAGCGACAGTTCCAAATAATTATGACCACTGGCGACCAAAAATCTGATACTGAGGCATCTCATTCGCCTCTAAGGCCCTGAATTTGTTTCGCCCATTGCCAGGAAGAGATGGGAAATACCTAGAGCAGTGATATTGTTCTTGCGTGCCTGCAGATCTGATATGTCCAGAATTTCTCCTAGATGAATTGAGTCTTTTTACATATGGTTCACAATGGGGTTGAAAATGGTGATATGCAGTTAATCTTAAGTTCGATTATGCCATTTGAGAATGGAACATTGACATGAACTTCGGAGTAGAGTATTTATGTAAGAAGAAAAGCAATTGGAGGGTTAATTACAACTGCTATGTTAAGTCCTGCTAATGTAAAGGGGATCTCTCAGTTGTTGAGATTCCAAAGCCAAAGTGCATGTCTTGGGGGAAACTTTAGTTGCCCAGTTTTCTCTCAGGAATCTCAGGTTCCCGTATTTATATTAGTGCTTACATGTCTACCTGACCTTAAGGAATCATTATGTCAAAATGATGCGATAACATAATCATTCTTGAGAACTGGAAGTAGGGAGTTGTCAATGTGATGGTGAATCATCTAATAAGCATTGTCTTCTTCTAGAGGTTTATAGCTGGTGGGTATGCGTCTTCACTTTCGTACCTTTCAAGAGAGAGGGGAAATAACTATCCCTGAGGATGCTGGTTGGGCTCTAGTGAAGAGTAAAGAAATGGTACAAAAAATGGTGAATGTCATGACCAGGGGTGCGATTGGCTATAAGCAAGAGAAAGCGTACTTCGAAGTACAATTCCAGTGACCTCCGAGTTAAAACCACTGCCTACTGTGTTTAGTTCCCTCAAATTCTGGCAACATCCTGGCTAGATCCAGCTGACTATGATATCTATTATCATGATATTTAGAACTTAAAAGTGCCTCTATGCACATTACTTGGACATAAAAAACTGTCAACTACATCAAGCTCATTAATTCAAAGGATCGTGTGTTTGCATCAACGATAATACAACGAAGCTCGTTCTCTTATCAGCACTTCCGTCTTTTTCGCCAGGTAACACTCTCATCACCTGCCTTACTACACATATATTCTGCTTCTAAAAGTTTAAAAACAAACAAACAAAATCAGCTAGATAACTGCAATTCTGGACCTAACAATTCCTTTGCGAGAGGTTTTCTTATGTCAAAAGGAGCGAATTAATTTAACTAAAATTCGTTGTATGTAGCTTCCCTACGGCTACGGTTTAGACTGCTTACTTGAAGTAATATACCCGTCAAATACTTCTTATAAAATATTTAACATGTAATTTTATTACATGAGTCACCATTATGTAAATCTAAGTTTCTTTAAAGCCTTATGCCTCTACTAAAAAGCTAGCATAATTAGCCCAGGACGGTTCATTCAAAAGCCAACATATGTAGGCCTCTTGCGGCTACGGCACGAACAGATTCTGGTATCACACCCGTTCGTTCAAAAGCCAACATATGCAGTCCTCTTGCGGCTACGGCACGAACGGGTCACTCAATTGGTCCATTCAAAAAACCAACATATGTAGTCCTCTTACAGCTACGGCATGAATGGGTCACTCAATCGGTTCATTCAAAAGCCAACACATGTAGTCCTATTACGGCTGCGGCATTGAATGAATCACTCAATACTTCTACTTGCCTTCGCTCTATAAGGATACTATAATCTGTCCACTAAAAAGCCAGTAAATATAACCTCCCTAGGCCTACAGCGTGGTATCACATACTAAACAAAAACAAATGTACATAAAGAACTCATATATGCATTTCTTATTTGAAGCATCGTTCCTCGTTATTTCTTTACATTATGAAAGCCTTATATGTTTAAATGTTGTAAGGTCGTAGGCCTAGTTTGTGCAAATATGTTATCATTTAATGTATCCGTATTGTATGATGTTTACAATGCCCACTTACGGGATTTTAATGCCTTCAGCTACGGCTCTGGCCATTACAAATTATAGCCTTATATCCATGAGGTCAGTTTATAGCCTTATATCTATGAGGTCATGCCTTGTACTTAAGGATATCTTTAACCCTTCCATTCAAAAGCCTGCAAATCTAGCTCTATTTATGCTACAGGCATGGTTGGGTAATCTTTCCATTCACAAGCCAATTTATATAGCTCTATCTAGGCTATGGCATGGACTGATTCCAGTAAAACACCCTTTCATTCAAAAGCCAATGTATGTAGTTCTTGCGTGACTACGGCATGAATCGGCTCCAATGCCCTGTTCAGACAGGAAGAAGCTTATTGGTTACATATTTTTATCATTCATATTTAAGATTGTTTGACAATATCCCTTAATTCACGAATACTTCAACAATTTTGTCAAATGTGGTATCACAAGGGCTACGATAATCCCAAGTCTCGAACTCATGAAGCTACCTCTCTACATCTACGGCTACAGCGGTCGAAACATCGATTTATATTAAGATTGTTATACATATATGGTCTTTTATAACATGTCATTTAACTTGATTCACCATTATTGGTTTTGGCTCGGTTTTTGCTGGTTCTGTAAATTGTCTAGGTTCAACAACGATTCTTGATACAAGCCGAAAATGATTCTGTTGTTGATGCTCCCTCCGGATCTGTTGCTACTATCGACACCTATGATATAGTAAGCACTATGGTTTACATTGAGGCACTACTAATCTGCTGTCATAAATTTACCCATCTTATTGCAACCTAAAGATTGCACTTAATTTTGGGGGCAAATACGGATACTATTTTTATAAAGTATAATCATAGTCACTAATATCATGCAAGATTCTAAATTTATAGTTTGGTATATCATCATCATCACATTGGAGCCTAAAGTTTCTGTAGGTAATGATAAGTCCTAATATTGCACTGCCCCTTAGCTAGCTACGGCCTATAACCGAAACCTTTAGCCTTAAACTTTTCGGGCCTTTCACCCACCAATGCAATATAACTTAAGCTTAAACCCAAGTCAATTGTCTATACTGCCTCCTTTTATTTCTTGAATAATTGTGTTACATCATTGACTGTTATTATATTGTATATTTCCTGGTTTCATTTGGCTACAATTGCTTCAACCATGACATGAGTTTATTTTCTCGATTTATTCTTATTTCACATCTGACTAACTTGGTTTATTTATCTAGGATCTGTACAAGTCTAAATTCCTGTACATCACTAAAGTGTTTGACTTTCATATTACTGGCGTCAAATCTTTATCTATACTTATACCTTTAACATTTGTATAAATCATAAAAATTCTTGGCATTATGACAACTCATATGTAAGATAAGTATGTCTAGCCTTTCTTTACCTGCTGTTGCTTGAGTTGGATCATCATAAAACATCCACCCATATTAAAACCAATATATGTAGCTTCCTACAGCTACGGTTTGGGTCGATTTTGAGACCAACTCATAACAAAGCTAGTATGCGAAAGTCATTATATACAGTCTTTTTACACAACCACTGCTTAAGTTGGATCACCACAAAAACTTAAATTCATATTTTAACTAGTGCACACCGCCTTCTACAGCTACAATTTTAGCTACAATTTTAGTATATCTCCTCCTACAGCTACAATTTTAGTATATCTATGTGGCCTCTAACAGCTATGGTTTGAATTGAGCCAATATATGTAGTTCATTACGGCCACTTATGCCTACGGCTACGGTTTGATCTGATGGCCCGAATATCGGCTTTTGCTTAAATTGTTATGACCCACTGGCTATCTCTCATGTGGTTATTCTCATGTGGTTATTCTCATGTGGTTATGATTGATCTTCTTGGATCAGTTAAATACTTCTACAACTCTGATCAGTCTTTATTAGTCATATATCAACTATACATGGTCACATCCAATTTAAATTTGATTATCAATCATATACGCAATATTTTTGTTGTGAGTCTGATAATCATATACGCAATATTTTTGTTGTGATTTCATTATTGTTAATGCTATTAATATTGATTGATGTGTCTATATATCTATGATTTACTAACTATTATCTAGAGTATTTTATCGCTACATATAGCTGGAGTACCATCATCATTTAACTCTTCAGAGATTACAGAGAGCTGTATTCAACAAAATAAAGTCCTTTAAAATGAAAGCTATACGTACTGCCTATCAGACATTTCTAACAAAAGATACTTAAATACATCTGAAGCGAACTCCAGTAGTCATTGGTTATACAATGATTACAACCTACTGGACATATACTATTTTCTCTATCTTGATGATATCTTGACTTGAGTATGCATTTTAGTCACTCCTGGTGCGCAACGTGCTAAAGTCCTCAACCTAATGAACCGTCTCACCACAATTTGCATTATGTTATTTCTTCACTCTGCTGTGTGGTTTTATTTAGTCTTGCACTATTATGTGTTAATAACTTGCACATTGTATTTGTTATCACTCAGCTACCAAAAATAGGAAATTATAGTAAAATTACTTATCTATTCAACCTAAAGATTGAACTTAAGTTTGGGGACAAATGATGGATCATGAATTATGAGGCTACGGCTCTACGGCCCAGATGTATGCCAGAGTAATACATATTTACAAGCTATACAATGCAATTATGTAAGCCCATTTATGTGATGGATCCTAAGTCAACCCAGGTCCATTATAGAAAGGAGTAGGCCCGATATATTTTCAAGCCCAGCCCAATTATAATACAAATATCTAATACAAGAGTCACCATTCCACTGAGAGAGAGGAAATAAAAGGAGAAAAGAGATATTTGAGGACGGATCTTTTCTCGGGACAAAAAACACACACAAAACACACACGAAACACAGACATTAGAGACACAGAACGATAGAGAGGGACAAGAATCTTCTGGTGATGGCCATAATAATTCCTACATATTTGTATCCTCGAGAAGTCCTTGTGTTAAAGGACGAACAACACCCAAAATCTTCTGATAATGGTTGTGAGTTACTCGGATAATCGCTATGACTTGTCTGAAAATTTCGTAACCATCAATTGCTATTGTTTTACCTTTGAGTTTATTGGTCATAAGCTAAGCATAGGATGGTCTGTATTGGTTTTTCCAGGAAATGTTCTACCTGTTCTCAAGGTCTCTACATACTTGACATGTTTATGGTTCCCAATCTCCCTACTTCTGAATCTGAAAGATGATGCATTATAGTTGGTTAAATCTGTATTGTATTGTCTGGGTCCTAACCTCTTTAGGATGATGCACTATAGTAGGTTTTATTTACCTATAAAATACCAAAAACAATATGGAATCAATGAATTAAGGTTAAATTGCTGTCTGCATTTTCGAACTAAGTAAAATGTGATGTAAACCATTTGGAAACCGAAGAAATGACACAAATGACCTGGCCTGATCAAGTGCTGTATCTTGTTGTTTCATAGAAAGTTCTGAAAGGATACACTCAACTAATCAAGTGCTGTGTCCTGTTTCTACGAAAATTCTGAAAGGACCATGCATATTTTAAAGTCAGAGATCACCAAATCCATGAAGCTAAACAATTAACATAATTGAGTACTCGACCATAAACTTGATTCTTGTCTATCCTAGAGCCATGGACTCAAAACCTGAAAATAAAAATTATGAGATATTTCTGTCATATGAACTTAATTAAACAAAGTCAAACAGACTTATGTACATCATGAACATATCTGTTAATTTTTACAAAAGAAAATGATTAACTATATCACGCGAAATTTGTCGTGCATTATAAAAGATTGCAGACATTCGTTTATGTATTAATATGCGCTTATAAAAGATGTGTTACACAAGTACGTTATTATGTTTATTTTAAATTATTTTCAACACACATTTTGGGATTGTTATAAACTTACGATTTTTTAATTAACTTTATAGTTGTATTGTTTTTGACAGACATCAGCTTGGAGATGCAGAGAAATCCCTCATCAGCATGTCCATAACAACTCCAAATTCTCTCAAACATCCTTCTACAACTCAAACAATTCTGGTTGAATCCACCTTTGATTAACCAATGGTCTTCTGCTAAATTAAGTGACCAATCGTACCTGGCCGGAGATCACCTGCACAGAACATTCTGTCACTGGAATTAACCTATTCAGCAAGTAACAGGAAAAATTCCAGCTTTCATCTGTGACCTTAAAAACCTCACATTTCTTGATTTTTCAAACAATTCAATCATTGGATTATTTCCAAGAAACCTTTACAATTGTTCCAATCTTCGGTATCTAGACCTCTCTTAGAACTACTTTGTAGGAGTAATTCCCCGAGACGTTGACAAGTTGTCTCATCTTGTTTTCTTCAATCTCGAGGGTAACAACTTCACTGGAGATGTTCCTGCTGCTATTGAACAGCTTTCAGAACTTTTCACCCTTTAAGCTTTCTGCTAACTTGTTTCATGGCTCTTTCACTCCAGAGATTGGGAACTTGTCAAATCTTGAAGTTCTTGAAATGTCATATACTCGTAGTAATCCTCCTTGGACACTACCCAAAAATTTGTTCACCAAGTTGACAAAACTGTGGTTTCTTCCACTAAATTTGGCAAACCTTTGAGTCTGATATATCACTTTTGTGGGTAACTTTAGAAGTTATATAAACTACTGTATGTAGGTAAAGTAACAATGTAACATTCACTTCTCATATGTAAATGCTACCTGTATAGAGTTGACTCAAATTAATCCCACTCTGAAATGTCTCGAGAGTGAAATGTACAGACCTTAACTCCACTCCTAAGAATAGAGAAGTTGTTTTAACATAATCTCGCATGTGTATTATATCTAGTATGTTGGCCAATTTGGGATTTTATGTTTAATTACCAGGAAGAAATTTTTTATAAGGTCTGTCAAAACTTTACACGAGTCTTCTATAAGAACTAGGTATAATATTTTTATGAGTTAATTGCACTTTGCATCTCTTAGCTTTACTTCAATTTCAATTATGTATATGTAGTTTCATAAATTGCACTTTGCATCCCCAAACTTTAAATCATAAGTCAAATCACAATCCCTTATACATTTTCTATCAAAAATAATATTGCTTTTAACGAATACATTAACAAATGTGATATAAAATGATTGCAATGATGATATAATTATAGATTTTAAACATGTAACTAATTTTACACTCTTTAAATTATAATTTAATATTATTTTTTGACCATTAATCAATTATATTATATTTGTAAAAAATTAAACTAATACGTTTCCATTAAATAAAGTTGTGACTATTATGATATATGATACATATAAAATCATTAAAATATATTTGTACCATCTTGAAATATAAATTATATAATCACTACACAATTTTATATCGCATTTGTGAATACAATCGTTAAAAGAAATATTATTTTTGATAGTAAACGTATAATGGATTGTGATTTGACCTATAATTTAAAGTTGGGGGACGCAAAATGCAATTTATTAAACTACATATACATAATTGAAATTGAAGTAAAGCTAGGGGATGCAAAGTGCATTTAAGAATGGAAGGAAACCGAGCAGATTCTTCTGTAGGAAGACGTTCTCTCTCTCACCTAGGTGTTCATACAGATAGCGAGTCTGTATCAGAGGCAGGTTATATAGGCGATCGAGCACTTCCGAGCAAGTTTTACAGTGGGAGTGGAAGAATCCACTTTCTGGATGACCATGTCCCATTTAATAATTTTGTTGTTACAGTCCAAGAGGAACCAACCAGTGGTGCACCATGGCAACAAAGAGTGGAAAGCAAATTCTTGTAAGTAGTAGTTTGAGCTTGATATTTTTGTAATGAGCCCAACCTGCATTATGCTTGACTTGACTCATTCACGACCCTACTCACCTGCATGACAGCTTCAGTTAGTCTACAAAATTTAAGATAGACAAATTTTTCAAAGCACACCTCTCTAAATGTAAATCAAATGACAAACAGTATGCATTTGCAAGACAAAATTCAAACATTGAACAGTTTGTATTTTCATGGTTGTTTCCTGGAAATTCCACAGTTCAGAAGTAGAGCCCAAAAAACTCTTGGAGGACCTAGTGATTATAAATACAATGCATGTCAAGTCACACCTCACCATGCACACTCTCTCCGCTCTCCACCAAAGCAAAATGTGATTCATGATCTCCTCGGTTTCCATCTCCTGCTAATATTCTCGGACACACGACTATACCCTCTCTGCTCTCCACCAAAGCAAAATGCGTTTCATGCTTCTCCTCTGTCTCCATCTCCTGCTAATATTCTCGGTCAAGGGAAAGCCACTCAGGGAATACCAGGCACTCCTCTCCCTAAAATCATCCATAACATCAGACCCTCAATTTTCTCTCTCTACTTGGAACATCTCCACCAACCAGAACCACTGCACTTGGTCTGGCATCACCTGTGACTCTCATCACCACGTTATCTCTCTCGACATTTCATCATTTAATCTCACAGGTACTTTATCTTCTGACATCTCTCATCTCCAGTACCTCCAAAATCTCAGTCTCTCTATTAACGACTTCTCGGGCTCACTCCCCGAGTCAATCAACTCAATCTCAACTCTCCGATCACTTAATCTCTCTAACAATATTTTTTCCGAAACGTTACCAAGTTTTCACAATCTGAAAAACCTAGAAATACTTGACTTGTATAATAACAACTTCACCGGGCCTCTTCCAGTGGATATTTCTAGTCTCCCTAGTCTCTGGCATCTTCATCTTGGTGGCAACTACTTCTCCGGTAGAATTCCTGCAGAGTACGGCCGTTTTGCAGCTCTTGAGTATCTCTCTGTCTCGGGAAACGAGCTCAACGGTACGATTCCGGAAGAGCTTGGTAGAATTTTATCTCTTCAACATCTCTACCTAGGCTATTACAATATCTATTCTGGTAATTTACCTCCGGATATCGGGAACTTAACGAAACTTGTTTGGTTAGACGCTGCGGATTGTGGACTGTCCGGTGAGATTCCTGGTGAGCTTGGGAAGCTTCAGAATCTAGAGACTTTGTTTTTACAATTAAATGAGTTTTCAGGTGCTATTGCGTCAGAATTAGGTAGGTTAAAAAATTTAAAGTCGATGGATCTGTCAAATAATTTGCATATTGGAGAAGTTCCTGAAAGTTTTGCGAATATGAAAAAGATGACACTGCTAAATCTTTTTCGGAATCAGCTTCAAGGTTCAATTCCGGACTTAATTGCTGAGTTACCAGAATTAGAAGTGCTGCAGCTTTGGAAAAATAATTTTACTGGAACTGTGCCTCGAGGATTAGGAAAAAACTTGAAGCTGCGGCTTGTGGATATATCTTCAAATAAGTTGACTGGACCACTTCCACCAGGGTTGTGTTCAGGGAATAAACTTGAAGCTCTAATTACGTTAGAGAATTTTTTGTTGGGACCGATTCCTGACTCACTTGGTGAATGCACATCCTTGAGTCGGATTCAGATGGGGAAGAATTCTTTTAATGGCTCAATTCCAAAGGGGCTTATGAGTTTGCCACGCCTTACGCAGCTGGAGCTTCAAGACAATTTTTTCTCTGGTAAATTTCTTTCCAAACGCTGACTAATGACTCCCTGTCTGTTAAGCGTATAAATGTTAATTTGTCTAGTAACCATTTTACTGGATAATATAAATTTTAGACCTTGCAGTAAACATTTTTCCAGAAATGTGCACTTTCACAAGATAAATTTATCCAAGTTTTTTTATTTTTACAGGAGAAATTCCTTCAACACTTTGCAAAGCAGCATCCCTTGGGAGTCTTGATTTGTCAAATAACAGTTTAAGTGGTGTGCTTCCCCACTGTTTGGGAGATCTTAGCAATAATCTTGATACTATAAATCTTAATAAGAATCAACTTCAAGGGACAATACCAGACTTGGCCAACTGTAAGAAGTTAAGGGTTCTTCATCTTGGAAACAACAAACTTCGTGACACATTTCCGTTGTGGCTAGACCGTCTTCCAGATATTCTAATCCTTGTCATGCAATCAAATAGACTTACAGGTAACTTGAGTGTTTACAAGCTGGGAAATCCATTCCCCAAGTTAAGAATCATAGATCTTTCTAACAAATATATAATCCAATTAAGATATGCTTCTAACACTTTAAGGTTTGTTGAAAGAACTATTTACCTAACAAATATAAGAGAGTAAGGTACATATTACAAAGCTTCGTTTTGTCAAGTGCCAAAGGAATTGCATTTTTTTTTTTCCCCAAGCATATGCACTTTCACTTTATTACCAGGAATTTGATTTTACAAATTAATCCAAGCTATTTAATGTTTGACAGGAGAAATTCCTGCAACACTTTGCAAAGCGACATCTCTTCAGATTCTTGATTTGTCAAGTAACAATTTAAGTGGTGCACTTCCACACTGTTTGGGAGATCTTGGCATTAAACTCTCTATTATGGATCTTCATAATAATCAATTTCAAGGGACAATACCAGCAAACTTCCCAAAGAGTTGCCAGTTGGCCACGTTTAAAATGAATAGTAATCACTTCGAAGGATCAATGCCCCTAGCCTTGGCCAACTGTAAGCAGTTAAAAATTCTTGATCTTGGAAACAACAAAATAAGTGACACGTTTCCACGATGGCTAGATAATCTTCCAGATCTTCAAATCCTTGTTTTGCGATCAAATAGACTTTATGGAAAGTTAAGTGTTAGCAGGATGGAACGTCCATTCCCTAACTTGCGAATCATAGATCTCTCTCTTAATCAATTCAGTGGCTACCTGCCAAATATTTTTTTCAACAATTTTGAAGTTACAGAGAATTCTGATAAAATTGTGGATATCAATTTAGCAGGGCCAGGTTCTTATTATGAAGATTCGGTTTTGTTATCTGTGAAAGGGCGTGAAATTGCAGTAAAAAGAATTCTCAATATTTACACCAGTATAGATTTATCAAGCAACAAGTTTAGCGGAGAAGTTCCAGAAGTCATTGGAAAACTTAAATCTCTCCACCTGTTCAACTTATCTCATAACAGCCTTACAGGCCATATCCCATCCTTGCTGGGAAACATGCATCTTCTTGAATCTTTAGATTTCTCTTCAAACCAATTGACAGGTATTATTCCTTGGCAATTGACTAGTCTGACATTTCTTTCAACCTTGAACCTCTCGGAAAACCATCTTTCTGGAGCAATTCCACAAGGAAGGCAATTTAACACTTTTAGTAATGAGTCATTCATAAATAACATGGGCTTATGTGGAGTTCCTCTGACGAAGAAATGTAAAAATGATGAGTGGCCAACAGGACAAGTTGATGGTGATGATCACACAGAAGACAAAGATGATGATGATTGGTTTGAACAGAAAACGATGCTGATGGGTTATGGATGTGGATTGGTATGCGGATTGTCTGTTGGTTATATTGTTTTCACAACTTCAAAGCCCAAACTGTTTGTGATATTCATTGAAGAAGCTCAGCAAAAGTTGATTCGAAGATACAAGAGGAACAAGATCCGATAATTTTTTTAGTTGATGTTAGTTTGGTTCAAGCCAGGCCATTCTAAGGCCCTTCAAATCACTTCTCAAGCAAAGTCTTATACTCCCTCTGTCCCAAATTATATTTTTTTAAGTTAATTATTTTTCAATGTTGCTCCGGGCTGAAATTTGGATGTAAAATCGAGTATGTATTTATTTGTCAAAGAGTTGTTGGGAGTTGTTGTAATAGTAGATGTTTGTTGGGGGTTGTTGAAGTTTAGTTCTATATAAGAGGCAATTGCCTCTCCTTGTAAGATAACCCTAATCAATCCAAATATCAATCTAGTTCTCTGTTGTTCCTATATTCTAACATTGTATCAGAGCAGGTTTGAGTGATTAATCTCTGCAAAAGCTTGTGTTCTTCAAGAAGAACAAGCTTCCAACCAAAAACAGTGGTTCAATCAAGAAATCGGAAAATCAGAGTGTTCAAAACCAAGATGTAAACATACCACAGTATAGTTCACTACCAGAGGAGCTCCCAGAAATTTTCAGATCTCCAAAAACACTGTTCACGCGCCTCCAAAAACTAGTATAGATTAATCTATGTTTATTGATAAATTGCCCAAAATAACCACTATTCGATTGTAAAGCAAGACACATACTGTCTCAATTTCATGGAAACAGGCTATATCCACCTCTGAGGGACCATTTCGGAGATCCTCAATTTCTTGAAGTACTCTGTCCACCTATTTATTACAGCAAATTCAAAGAAGAAGGTGATTACAAAATTAATACATAAATAAGGAGAAGGAAATATTAACACACAAGTAGTGAAAGGTCTACTTCTACTTACCAACTTCCAATCGATGTTTCTATTGTCTTTACTAGTCCAAGTTTCAGAAGTCTCTTCAAAACAGAAACTGACCGTCATAACTGCCTCTTCACTCCATAATGAAGCATACCATTTCCCATCGAAAAGTGTCTTGGTTGATATATTATAAATCTAGTGATCAGGATGATTCTTAATTTTATTTCCGAGAAACTATATTCATTAAAGAAGCGAATAAATTTCCATACATGTCCCATCTCGAAACGCAGGAGTCTCCATCGAGTACTCATCAGTTTTCGTTGTTAAAATCATTCCTAGAACTTCAATTAGTGTGCAACGGTAAAAATTATGTGAAATAAAATTTTTCTGCCTAGCTCTCCATTTACAGGAGCATAGAAACAAATGAAACTCATTCTGGAAGCAAAAGATAGGTCATATAAAAGGCTTTTAGTGTTGAATGGGCTTTCCACCAAGTACTCATCAGTTGTCGTTGTGAAAGTCACTCCTAGAACTCCAATTATTGAGAGATAATAAAGATTACGTCGAAATCCCATCATTGAACACTATCCATAGAAGTCAATAGGGGAAAATGATAAAATTAGAAAAAAGAAAGAGAGATATGATAAACAGGTAGCATATATTCTCCTTCTTTTCAATGTATGTGACACTTCAACGAATTAAAGCATATGCTCTCGAGTGTTTTGATCATATGACACACATATGCCATACATAAATATAAATTATGTGTACCTCATTAGGAAGACTACTCCTGCACAACATCATTCGCATGCCATCTGATAAATCTAACTCATAAACCCCAATTTCCTCAAGATGTTTCCCTGCCACACTTTGATCTCTGGATCCAGAAAGTTCACATTCACGGAGGTATTATATTAAGAAAAGTTTTCACAAGGGTAACATAAATAAAGCATACCTATTATTACACCGGTTCTCATCAAATTCTTTGGTAATGGTTGTTCATCGACTTCTTTGATTAATGCAACAAGAGGAAGACTGCAATCAAGTAAGGATTGTCAAGTAGAAACCTTGGATAAGGGAGCTCATAGCCTTATCAAGTAGAAACCTTGGATAAGGGAGCTCATAGCCTATTTGTTTTTATAGTAGTGGGATCAGATAACACGCCATTGTAATGGCTCTTGTTTGAGGTATATTTACATTATTATTTAACTTTTTATACACATTTTGTTCACAAAGACTATATATGTTTAATCATTGGGTGTCTATGCCTTAGTGTCTAAGATTGAAGATTAAGGGAATTAGGATTAACTGACAATGAAGCGGAGAGAGAGCGTAATTCAATTATGAAGAAACTTGAATACAGAGCCGCTCTGTTTCTCCTGAGTAATCATTTCCAGATTGATCTGTTGCAAACACTGAATGTGAATTGTAGAAGACCTACATTGATAATCCTACTCAATATAGAAAACCAAATTATATGATTTAATTCATTAACATACACTTTTTCGTAATTCAATATAAATACACTTTTTAGTTTACATGTTAAAAAATAAAATATTTTTAATGATAGATCCATCGTTTTTCATTTATTTATTTTATAATCTAACGGTTCTTATTTATTTTTTCGTACTGAAGACCATACTACCGAATACCAAAATTTTGGAATATCCTTAAAAGAGATCTTATCCATAATTTTGGATTTTACGGCCCACATGAAGCTCACATAATTATCTTTAATTTAGTGATGATTTAACAATTACTATCGAAATGGAAACACTCATATTATCAAGAGAAAATATAGTTACGATTTTTTACATTAATCCTATTCAGTGTCGAAGACTTACATTGATAATCCTATTCAATGTAGAAAACCAAATTATCTAATTTAATTCATTGACATACACTTTTTCGTATTTCAATATAAATACACTTTTTAGTTAAATGTTAAAAAATAAAATAAAATAAAAAATATGCTAGATCCATCGTTTTTCATCTATTTATTTTATGATCTAAAGCATCTACATGTTTTTTTATCTCTTTGCAGTTATTTGTAGCTCCCAGAGAGGATGTTTCTTGGGATAATTCTGTGCTGCTAGTAGGTATGTTCGAAGCCTTGTATCATGTATTTGTGCCTCTCTGTGCACTCTCCTCAACATATGTGTAAATATTTCAAGGAAGTTTACTCACTCTGTTTACTCAACATATATATTTCAAGGAAGTTTACTCACTCTGTTCCGAACTTGTATTTGTGTAAACTTTTAGGCTAAATTTGGTATATGGCACGATTTCTTGACCTGTCTCATCACTTTATTCAATAGTGTTAAGTAAACGACATATTTTAAATTTGAAATTTGAAAGGACGGATGATGTATAATTTTACATTTACAGGCAAAGATTAAGATAAAAAAATAAGGTCCGTAGACTTAAAATTGTAAAGATCCGATGGAAACTTTCCTAGCAACACTGCTTTGGATTAACTATTAACTCTGCTTTGGATTAACTATTAACTGAACTTCTCTAACTCTGTAATATAACATAATCAGATTTCATCTGTGCACTTTTTGTTAGATGTTATTATGGAACACTGGAGTCCTAATAAATTTAAACTTTATTGTACTGTTAACCCTTTAATACCTAAAAGTCTGTCTAGCTTTTTCAACTCTGTGTGCAACATCATCTCTTTAATAAGAATGACTGATCGTATTAAATCGATATACAGTGTTTGGTCTCACGTTGATGAACTGGAGAATTGGCTGTCAATCCCCGGAAATCCTCTAGCGGTTAATCATTCATCTTAACTTTTGGAGATCCTGTTGGCAATATATACACTTAAATGTAGAGCATTTTTCAGACGGCTGTTAATTTGAAAATTTTGCATGGTCCTTCCAGAATTTTCAGAGAAACAAGATACAGGACTTGATCAAATCCGTTTAGATTTTTTTACGACACAAAAGATACAGAATTTCATCAGCTTCACTTTGGTTTTGGTCACATTCTAATCAGTTCCATAATGCAGACTTGCAAGATAGGCTTAATTCATTGATTCCATTTTTTTCCTGGTGTTTTATATAAAAACAAACCAACAACATTTCAAAGAGGTAAATTAGCCAAGAAATACAAAAGAACTGTTTGTCTCAAAAATTTTCCTGATAAGCTTACTGCAAGTAGGCCTGACAATCGTGTCGTTTCGTGCACTTTATGTTTTTAGTTTGTTATTTCACCGCATGTACTGTGGTCTCTGCATATTTGATAAGGTCTTTCTTATTGTTGTCTCTCTGATGCAATCATGCATGGAATGTGTTACATGCGATTTCTCCCTAGATACTTCCATGAAAGTATCAGAATCGTGTTAATTAAAGTCATAAAATGTCATCACTATCACTATTTAAGGTGCAAGAGCAGTCAATGTTGCTTTGACCTTTAAAAAAATTTATTGGTCATGACCAAAGTTTTGTTGGGTTTGTGGAGTCTATCAGGTTTCAAAATTAGATTCTGATTTGAGTTAGAAATTCAAGAATTGAACTCTAATTAGAATTAGAAATTTGAGAATTAAACTCTGATTTGTTTAGGCTCAGTTTCTTCTCTTATAAATATTCTCATGTAATTGTAAAACACCAACACAACACAATTGTCGGAGATCAATACAAATTAGTGCGGCTTGTGGATTATTTCTGAACCACGTAAATCTTTGTCTTGTGTGATTGTCGTTTATGTTCTTGTTTATTCGCTTTGAGTTTTGCTTTCGTTGTTGTATACTCAACAAGTTTATAAAAACCCAAGGGCACAGCAGCCAAATTGACATAGATTTTGATTTGTAAGTTGTACCAAACTAGAGGAAACACACTATCTGGGATTTTCCCACTCGATTTGTTGCTGCTGAAATCCAATAATGCCAGAGAGGTCAAATTAACATTATCAATGTAAGGGGTTCAATTTTACGTGGAGCCGTGTGTTTGCATAAAATACATTGATCCCTAACGTCATGTTAATTTTTAAGTATAATGCAGTTGAAAGTAAAAAAGACAATTGCACATTTGACATTCATGATCATAGCACGCACACTCAGCTCCATAATCAATCTCAGAAAGCTGTTGTGCACAGAAGCTTTGGCCAAAGTGCACAACAGTTCATCAAGAGAGTTCAAGCTTGCACCAAAACCATCCAGTGATCAGTTGTCTAGGAAAAAGATCAGATCTTGTTCTTCTTGCATCTCGTGATCAACTTTTGCTGGTATCTTTCAACGAATATCACAAACTGTATAGGCTTTAGAGTTGTAAAAACAATGTATCCCGTGGACAAACCGCATACCAATCCTCAGCCATAACCAATCAGCACCATTTTCCATTCAAACCAATCGTCATCGTCTTTAATTTATGTAGACTAACTAAAGCTGTCATGCACTCTGGTAAGAGCATCAAGGATAATAATAATGTGGAATTTGGGGATGGCATCAATAACTTTTAAATTGATGCATTGATACAACATATGTAGTTGAAGAAAGCTTTTACGTAGTACAGAACTATTAGCTAATGCCCACTCATATGAATCAGATACAAAACCAACAGCTTTCTATTTAACATACAACTCTTCTTAATTTATACAGACGGAAAAAACATACAACTCTTTCAAGAATTAATGGGACTACCTTCGTAGCTGGGGAAAAGAATAAGACTACGTTCAAGAACTAATAAAGTTGTTTCTTCTTAAACCTGTATCTTGGGACCCCTCAGAATGACCTGGCTAAGCTTGTACCAAAACCAACCAGTTATCAGTTGTCTAATAAAAAGGTCAGGATTTTGTTCTTCTTGCATCTTTTGATCAACTTCTGCTCAGCTCTTTCAACGAATATCACAAACTGTATAGGTTTTAGAGTTGTGAAAACAATGTATCCCGTGGACAATCCCGATACCAATCCACATCCATAACCCATTACCATCATTTTCCATTCAAACCAATCGTCATTGTCTTCGTCGTCATCATCACCATCGACTTGTCGTCTTGGCGGCTCATTGTTCCTACATTTCTTCATCAAAGGAAAACCACACAAGGCCAAGTTACCTTTGAACGACTCATAATTAAAAGTGTTAAATTGCCTTCCTTGTGGAATTGCTCCAGAAAGATTGTTTTGCGAGAGGTTCAAGGTCGAAAGAAATGTCAGACTAGTCAATCGCCATGGAATTTTCCCCGTCAATTGATTTGAAGAGAAATCTAAAGATTCTAGAAGACTCATGTTTCCCAGCGAGGATGGCATATGGCCTGTAAGGCTGTTATGAGATAAGTTGAGCAGCCGGAGTGATCTAAGTTCTCCAATGACCTCAGGAACTTCTCCACTGAACTTGTTGCTTGACAAATCTATAGTTGTGTAAATATTAAGAATTCTCTTCACTTCAAACTCAAATCCTTTGACTGTTAGCGAAACAGAAGCTTCATAATAAAAATTTGTTTCTGTTAAAAGTTCAAGTCTACCGGGATTCCCTATAACTTTAAAATTGTCGAAAAAATTGTTTGGCAGGTAGCCACTGAATTGATTGTGTGACAGATCCAAGATTTGCAACTTGGGGAATGGACTTTTTATCTTGCTAACAGTACTCAACTTACCATAAAGTCTATTTGATCGCAAGACAAGGATTTGAAGATGCGGAAGACTATCTACCCATGGTGGAAATGTGTCACTTATTTTGTTGTCTCCGAGATCAATAATTCTTAGCTGCTTACAGTTGGCCAAGGTTAGGGGAATTGATCCTTCAAAGTGATTGCCACATATGTCAAAAGTTGTCAGTTGGCATTTCTTTGGGAAGGTTGCTGGTATTGTCCCTTGAAATTGATTCTTATGAAGATCCAGGATAGAGAGACTAGTGCTAAGATCTCCCAAACAGTGTGGAACTGCACCACTTAAACTGTTACTTGACAAATCCAGAATCTGAAGGGATTTCGCTTGGCAAATTGTTGTAGGAATTTCTCCTGTCAAACATAAAACAGCTTCGATAAATTTTTAAGAACCATATTCCTGGTAATAAAGTAACTTAAAATGCATGTCAGGAAATAATGCAATGTAAAATGATATTAACTAAAAGTAGCCGGGGAAGGTCCAGTAAGATGATTACTGGACAAATTAACCTTTATAAACTTAACAGGCACATAGTTGGTCACAATTCCAATTTTGGTTTTTAGAAATATTCTACTTTTTAATTAAAATCGGGTATTCTTGTCTTTCATCCTCAAAAGAACTTGAAATACTCCCAGAGATATTATTGTTTGAAAGATCTAAAAATGCAAGATTTTTCAAAGCTTTAAAAGAGGGTGGAATTTTACCTTGAAAATGGTTTCCTACCATAATTAGCACCTCCAACATCAAACATCCATAAAGGGTAGCAGGTATATCTCCTGTGAAATTGTTATGAGAAAGATCAAGTGTAGTCAATTGTTTCAAGCTACCAATGTTGGATGGAAGTGGGCCGGTGAGTAGATTCTGAGACAAATTAAGGAATAGAAAATGGGAAGAAAACACAATTTTGTCAGGTAGTACACCTCTAAGCCTATTGTTAGAAAGGGACAATAACTGTAGAGTTGAGATGTTAAACAATTGAGTCGGTATGCTTCCATTGAGCATATTATTCCCCAAATCGAGAACAACTAATTGAGTAATATTGCTAATGGAAGTTGGAATTGCTCCTGAAATGTTGTTGGTACTCAAATCTAGTACCCCCAACTTAGATAGCTCTCCAATTGATTCCTGAATGGTTCCCGTTAACAAGTTGTTAAACAATGAAAGTACTCTCATGTTCACAAGTTTTCCAATTTCACCAGGTATGCTTCCGTGTATGCGATTTCCGTACATATACAGTTTCTCCATAGTGATGGAGAGATTTACAATTGAATTTGGAAGCTGCCCTCTTAAACCAGTCTCCTCTAAGGCCAAAACCTTTAGCTGCGTACAGTTAACCAAAGAAATGAAGAAGTCATCGGGCCGCATATACGCTCCAAGTGGATTCTGACCCAGTTTTAGATATTGAAGATGAGGAAGGCTACCCCAATTATTTGGTATAGGCCCAGTAATATTGTTTCCATTGATTTCAAGTTTAACCAAATTCGACGCATTAACGATTGAGGGTGGAAGCGGGCCCGAAAATCTGTTTGAACCAACGTAGAACTCTTGCAGCTTAGGAAGGGTGAAACCCAAATCTATTGGAAGCGTTCCTTCTAGCTCATTCTGGGTAAGATCAACAACATAGAGGAATGAATTGTTGTAAAGTTGTTGGGGAACCATACCAGACAAAGTGTTTCGTGACAAACCAAGCCTCTCTAATTTTGCAAGATGAGAAAGATCAAAAGGTATCCTCCCCACTAGATTATTATAACTTAGAGAAAGAATACGGAGAGATGATATATTCCCTATCGACGGTGGAATTGATCCAGTAAGATGATTGTATCCAAGATGAAGCATCTCAAGCTTAGACCAAGAAGAAAAATCAGTGGGTAGTTCCCCTTCAAGATCGTTGTAACCCATACTGATGTTTCTAATATCTACATTGTGACTCAAATTGGCAGGAAATACACCTTGAAAAGAATTTTTTTGCAGATGAAGATATTGTAGGCGAAACAGTCGACCAATTTCATTTGGGATTGATCCATGAAAGTTGTTATCATAAAGGTAAATTGTCCTTAAAAATGAGAGGTTTCCAATGTGAGGTGACAATGTACCCACCAAGTTTAGTGAGGAGAGGTCTAGTACTGTAACTCTCTGTCGTCTGAGGCTGCATTTAACGCCTGTCCACTGACAGAAGTGGACAGAACTGTTCCATGAGTCTAGCACACCTGATGGGTCATTTGTTATTGAATTTTTGAAAAAAAGCAAAGCATGTTCATCAGTGATATTGTTTGCAAATGGAAATACGAATGTTGTTGAGGTTCCCAATACTAAAATAAAGAGAATATTGAATTGGAGAAGAAAGTTGAAAATCATGGTTGTACAATAAAGAAGAGAAACTGCGGCAAGGGTGAAGTACTGCTGTATTGGTATGAACATTCTATAAATCACAATTATAGTCGGGTGACCGAGAGTATATATTAGCAGGAGATGGAAACGGAGGAGAAATGAAACACATTTTGCTTTGGTGGAGAGCGGAGAAAGTGAGCATGGTGAGCTGTGACTTGAAATGCATGCATTTTGATCATGAGAGGTCATCTACGCGTTTGTTAGGCTCTCCGCCATTTGCTTTAGGAATTTTTTTTTTTGCTAAATTTAAAAATATATCAATTTGCTTTAGGACTTTCTTAGAATACTACTGTACTAAAAGCTTCTGGTGCATGTAAGATAATATGTTTGAAGCATGAAATGAATGGTGGGGAAAGGGAAAAGAGTAGTGAGCATGGTGAGGTGTGACTTGACACGCATTACAAATAATGAGGTCCTCAACGTGTTTTTTGGGGCTTTACTTGGACTGTGGTGTTTCCAAGCCTACCATTTGAATAATTTAAATATATGATATTTCATATCATTAGATCCAACAATTCTTAATTATTTACAAAAAATCTAATTATCTTGTATTGTTGCACTAGTAAATCAGAAAACAAACAATTATACTCATGTTTGTTTATTATATACATACGAATTTTTAATATATTTCATTAATGATTGGAAGATAAGATGTAATATTTTGAGTATATATTAATGATTGTAAGATTATGTTTTAAATTAAAAGGTAACATATTTTAATTAGAAAAAAAATATTAACGATTGAAAAATATGGTATATGATATTTTATGTTTATAAAAAGTAATATTTTTAATTAAAAATTAATGTATTTAATTAGAAAAGGCAATCGACTAATTTGCATTAATAATATTAGTTTAATATTTATTAATTAGAATAAAAGACAAAAAAAATCACAGAAATCAAAAGTTTTAATATTTCGACTTTAATATAATTGTATGTATCGATTACACATTCGAATCTATATATACTCTTTATTAATAAGCGAAACCCATTTTTGTTGTAGCGCACTGGTATCAAACTTTGGTTATCACTATATTTATTTATTTTAATATTATATTTATTTATTCAATTATTTTGTTTTTATAAATATATAATCATACATGATAGAAGACACACCTACTTGTACAACAGTACAAGTCTTATTACATATACATATTTTTACAAACACCTATTTTTCATGTAATTCTTACTAGGCGATGCACAGGGTTTTTTTATATGTTATAAATTTTATTTTTTTATTAAAATTACGCTTTTATATAATCATTTTTTTTCAATATTTACTTTAATTTTAATTTAATATAATATAATAAATTGTAAAACTTATATTATAAATTTTAAATTCAAATATGTTTTTGATGAGATTCGAACATTGGGTTTTAATAGATAATTCAAATATATAATATTTCTTATCATTAGATCCAACAATTTTTAATTTTAAATATACTTTATTAATGATTGGAAGATATTGTGTGATATTTTGGGTATATTTTAATAATTGTAAGATTATGTTTTAAATTAAAAGGTAATATATTTAATTAGAAAAGGGATATTAATGATTGAAAAATATGGTATAATTGATATTTTTTGTTTATAAAATGTAATATCTTTAATTAAAAATTAGCGTATGTAATAGAGTGTATAAACATGATTATTGTATAATTTAAAAATAATTTCATACTAATTTTCTTAATTTAGAATGATAGAAGTAATGAATAATGAAATATATTACATATACTATATTCCTTATTTTAGATCAAATTTCAGCATTATTTTTTAGGTATCTATTATCAACTAATTCAAATAAGTATGATAAGAGATATAACATAATACAAATATATAAATTATAAAAAAACATTATTTATATATATATTTAATAGAAAACATACGGGTATAATAAAATTTATAGGATGATTGAATATGTAAATAAATAAAAATTACGAAAATTGAAAAAATAGATTTTATTATAAACAAACATTTTATTTACTCAAAAGTTAAAACAAAAAAAGAAGGTAAGTGAAAATGACGTGATATATATAATAGTATTTAGAAAAGAAATTCGAAAAGTAATGTAGTATGGTGATTATGATATGACTCTCTTAAAACAAGGTTAGTGGCTTGAATCGAAAAGTTTACCCAAATTCTTCCATTTTTTAGACAAATTATAAAGGGGTGTGGCACTATTGTTATTTTCAACACATAAGAGTGAAATTGTAATTTCACAACTGTTGGAGGCCCATCGGCCCAATAGGCTATATTAAGCCCATTACTGTACACCTCAGTTAAGTATCCAAGATATAGAGATCCGAATCCAAGACATAGAGATCCCTTGGGTGCTTCGGTCCAATCAACAAGTGACACCTCAGAATGTGGGGTATGACTGTTCTTTCCTCATCACCTCCAAGGGCCCATATCCGAAGGATATAAAAGGAAGAGAGTAAGCAACAACAAGGGACAGACAATTCATTATCACTACTCAAGTATTCTATATCATAATCTCTTTACGTTTTACCCTATTATCTAAACAACCAGAAACTTACTCTTACGCCGGAGGTGAATCGAGGGTCAACACCCTCGCATTCTTTTATCTTGTAGGTTGACCGAAGGACCTACTCGGAGAAATCTGGTTCCAACATTTGGCGCCGTCTGTGGGAACGTAAAGAAACGATTGTGTTCGAGTTTATCAAGAATTATGACAGTTGAAGATACGCCCTTAGCAGACGCCAGCACCGTGGCTGGAGACAGTCCCATCACTCCTACCATCCAAAGAGTCGCTCCTATATCCCAGGAAAATCCTTCTGTTACCCGAAGGATATTGAATTTTGATGAAGAAGGAGACATGCCTACTCCCGAAGAGCAGCAAGAGATGCTAATGAAATGGAGAGAGCAGCAGAAGGCCAAAGGAAAGAAGAAGGAAATAAACAATAAAGAAGCCGGAAGATTAGCTAAGAAAAAGGCGGTTGATCGATTGAAATTAGAAGCCCTCAAGCTCCAAAGAGAAGAGATCGAGCTACAAGAAAATCTGCTTCGTGAGGCCTTAGTGGCCGAAGATCCAAAAGCCGAAGATGAAAGAGAGAAGAGAACTAGAGATGATGAAGACGAATCTTGGAATTCGGAATCGCCATCTAAGAAAGCAAAATCCAAAACCAATTATTCCTCGGATTCTGAAGAAGAAGGCCCTCGCACAGATGACCGAATCCGAACGCTAGAAAAGGTTATGTTCGGTGAGAGAAGGATGAGCCATGAACCTGTAGTGACTATAGACGTGGAACAATACCGACCTCCGCCAGGGAGACAATTCCCGAAGATGAACGAATTTAATGGGAAAGGTGATCCCGAAGATCATTGCGAGAAATATGAATCGCTCATGACCGGTATGGGACATTGTGATGTCATGCTGTGCAAGATGTTTAAGACATATCTGAAAGGATCGGCGTCAATGTGGTATCGTTCGTTAAGACCAAGGTCTATTGGTTCATACGCGGAAATCAAAAAGAAATTCATAAGGCACTACTCCCACATGTGCCGAAGAGAAAAAGATACGGAAACCTTGATTCATTGCAGACAAAGACCGAATGAGGAGTTGGGAGAATACCTGGCCCGATTCAAAGACGAAGCAGGAACGGTGACAAACTTGGACAAAGTCAAGGCTGCTGGGTTCCTCTCGGCCGGGCTCGATCCCATTAAAGGGAAAAAGCTTCGATCCTCCCTGTATGATGCACCTCCAAAATCCTTGAACGATATATATTTACGAGGAGAAGCTATCCGAAGAAAATCAGAATCCATTAATGGATACAAAGATAAGAAAAATGACAAAAGTGATAGAAGAGATGACAAAAGGGACGACCGAAGAGATCGTGGGGATATCAGAAGCAGGCCGAATGACGCAAGGCCCAATAAAGGAACCGAATGAAGAAGAGATAGAGATAATGCCGTGTTTACACCTCTCAACACTCCGATCTCAAAAATTCTCCATGAAATTAAAGGAAGGCCTGGATTCACTCGACCACCTAAGATGCGGGCCCCCGAACACCGAAGAAACGAAAATAAGTTCTGTGATTACCATCGTGATAAAGGTCATAACACCAATGATTGTTATCATCTAAAGAAGCTGATAGAAAGAATGATCAAGGAGGGAGACCTAGCACAATTCATCGGAGATATGAGGGAGAGGCTGGACAACAAAGAAAAGAAGGAGGCCGAAGTATCGGAGAAATACCAAGGGGAAGTGAAAACCATTTCCGGAGGTACGATTCTCGATCGGGATAGTAAAACCGCCCGAAAGAAGTATGCCAGACAAATCTACAACCTTTGTCAATCAAACACAGCGAAGCAGCCTTTACCTATATCCTTCACCAAAGACGATCACGAGGACGTAATATGGCCACACGAAGACCCACTTGTCATAAACCCAGTCATCGGCGAAAATAAGATTTGGAGAGTGCTAATAGACGAAGGCAGTTCGGTAAACATTTTGTACCACCGAACATATTGCAAGATGAATCTTGGAGGAGAAGAATTAGAACCCTGCCATGAAGCACCATTGTACGGTTTTGGAAATCAGCCCATACCGATTGAAGGAACAATCACCCTCTCCGTCTTGCTAGGAAAGGCACCATACACTGTGACGAAGGAAGCAAAATTCTACGTGGTTCGGGTCGACAGTCCATACAATGGGATCCTCGGAAGGCCAGCTCTATCTTCATTTCAAGCCGTCTCTTCCATACCGCATCTAAAGTTAAAGTTTCCAACCGAGAACAGGGTCGGAGAAATGAGAGGTGATCAGAAAGCCGCGCGGATCATCATTTTGGAAGACCTAGAGAAAGACAAGGACATGGAGATGACCGAATCTGGCAAAAGAAAGAGGATCAACGATGACACTGGAAGCAGCCATCAGTTGCTGAATATTGAGCTAGAGAAATTCGGAGTCGCTTTATCTAGTCCGATTGCCGAACCAGCAACTGAGACCGAGGAGGTGGAGCTATACGTAGGCCAGTCGGGCAAAATGATCTAGATAGGCAAGAATCTAGATCCCGAACTGAAAGCGAGAGTTATCAAAGTCATTCGGGAATTTCACGACGTATTCGCTTGGAATCCCGAAGACATGCCAGGTTTAGACCCATCAGTCGCTAAACATTGCCTCAACGTGAAAACCGATGCCCAACCGGTGAAGCAGAAGAAGCGAAATTTTGCTATGGAAAGGCAAAAGGTCATCCAAGCCGAAGTCGAAAAACTTCTAGAAGCCAAATTCATTGAAGAAATAGATTACCCCGATTGGTTGGCAAACGTGGTGGTGGTCAAAAAGTCAAACGGGAAATGGAGAATGTGTGTCGATTACACCGACCTAAACAAGCATTGTCCGAAGGACCACTACCCTTTACCGAATATCGATCAGTTGATAGATGCCACTTCGGGCCATCAAATACTCAGCTTCTTGGATGCGTTCTCCGGATACCATCAGATCGCTATGAATACCGAAGACATTCATAAAACAGCATTCATTACACCGAATGGCACTTATGCCTACATCAAAATGCCCTTCGGACTAAAAAATGCAGGGGCAACTTTTCAAAAGATGATCAACAAGGTCTTCAAAGCACAAATAGGCCGAAACATGGAATGCTACGTGGACGATATGATTGTCAAATCCTTGTTTAGAGATCATGCCGAAGATCTGAAGGAATGCTTCGAAGCACTAAGAAAAAACAACATGAGGATTAATCCGAACAAATGCACGTTCGGAGTTAGTAGTGGAAAATTTCTAGGCTATATGGTCAGCGTCGGAGGGATTGAGGCAAATCCTGAAAAAATTAAAGCAGTCATCGACATGGAAGCACCGAGGACGATCAGGGATATTCAGAAATTGACCGGACGAATGGCAGCCTTGAGAAGGTTCATTTCTCGATCAGCTGAAAAAGCCCTGCCATTTTTTGAGGTGCTTCGGGGACCAAAAAACTTCGAATGGTGAACGAGTTGTCAAAAAGCTTTTGAGGAACTAAAAGAAAACCTGGTGAACACCCCTCTCTTAGTGAGACCAAGCCCGAATGAAACTCTTCAGCTATATCTGGCTGTGAATGACCGAACACTCGGGGCGGTACTGATTAAACAGCATGAAGGGAACCAACATCCAGTGTTCTACGTCTCCCACATCCTAAAAGATGCAGAAACAAGGTATCCCAATGCCGAAAAGTTTGCTTATGGGCTAGTAATGGCCTCGAGAAAGTTACGGCACTACTTCCAAGGCCGAACGATCCAAGTAGTAACCGATCAACCCCTAAAGAAGATCATGCGAAGACCAGAAGCTTCGGGCCGGGTGGTCGCCTGGTCGGTCGAATTAGGAGAATATGACTTAGAATTTGTTCCCCGAACAGCAATCAAAGCTCAAACCCTTGCCAACTTCATAACGGAATGCTCTTTCTCTGGTCCGAAGGATTTGACTCCTGAAGAACAATTAATACATTCACCAGGAAAGTGGAAACTTTTTGTAGATGGTTCGGTAGCAGGATCGAAGTGTGGTGCAGGCCTCATATTAACTAGTCCCGAAGGCTTTGAGATATGTCAAGCGATCAGATTCACTTTCTCCTTAACCAATAACGAGGCCGAATATGAAGCAGTATTAGCAGGTCTAGATCTGGCAAAAAGTTTGGAGGTGAAGCACTTAAGAGTTTTCAGCGATTCTATGCTAGTTGTCAAACAGTTTTCAGGAGAATACGGACAAAAAGATCCCCGAACAAAAGCCTATGCCACGAAGGTGCGTGAAAATTCAATATTGTTCGAATCATTCGAATTAAGCCAAGTAGCCAGGGAAAACAACTGCCGAGCCGATGCGTTATCAAGGTTAGCTTCGGCGGAAACTCAGAATCTCACAGGTTCAATTTATTTAACCGAAGTCAAGGCTCCATCGATAGACAAAAAACAATGCCTGGAAATTCATCAAGGAGTTAATTGGATGACGCCAATCAGAGCTTTCTTAGAAAAAGATACCCTTCCCCTTGATAAAAAACAAGCCCATAAAATTAGATATCGATCGGCCAGCTACTCCATCATTGAAGGCAGATTATTTAGGAGATCAGCCACTCAGCCATTGCTCCGATGCCTGGATCCCGACGAACAGAAGATGGCATTAGAAAGTATTCATGAAGGCATTTGTGGTGAACACCTTGCAGGCCGGTCACTTGCCTTCAAAATCTTAAGACAAGGTTTCTATTGGCCAACGATAAGGGAGGACGCTTCGGAATACGCGAAAAAATGCAAACAATGTCAATTATTCAGTAACGTTCCGAAGCAACCACCCGAAGAAATGACCCCGGTACTCAATCCGATTCCTTTCGCTATGTGGGCTGTAGATATTGTGGGCATTCTGCCAACTAGTACTAAACAGGCCAAGTATTGCATTGTGGCCATTGATTACATGACCAAATGGGTAGAAGCAAGACCCCTCTCAGCCATCACCGAAGAAGCTGCAAAAAAGTTCGTGCTGGAACAAATTATTCTAAGGTTCGGAATCCCGATGATATGTGTGTCAGACAATGGGACACAATTCATTGGAAGCAAATTCAGGAAATTCCTATTTGAATTCGGAATTCAGCAAAGGTTCAGTTCGGTTGGCCATCCTCAAGGAAATGGAGCAATCGAAGCAGCTAACAAAATCATTTTCGACGGGATAAAGAAAAGGCTAGGAGATTCTAAAGGACTTTGGGCTGAGGAATTGCCATATGTCCTATGGGCTTACCGAACAACTCCGAGATCATCGACCGGAGAAACTCCATTCAAACTCGCCTTCGGTACCGATGCTTTGATGCCAACTGAGGTCGGCCTAGAATCGTATCGGACAAAGGTGTTCAACGTGGAAACAAATGAATTCGGACTCCGAGCAAATGTGGATCTGCTTGAAGAAGAAAGGGAAGCAGCCTATGAGAGAAATTTAAGATACCAACTTCGGGCAGCCCAATATTACGATTCAGGAATAAAGAAAAGATCATTCCATGTAGGAGACTTGGTCCTTCGGGAATTAGCCACTTCGATGCCAACCAGACAAGGTAAACTTATGCCGAATTGGGAAGGTCCCTACGTGGTGATAGAGGTAGTTCGTCCAGGCACATACAAGCTAGCTCATTCGGACGGGAATCTCATCAAAAATACATGGCATGCATCCCGCCTTCGTCGTTTCTACCAGTAAGATCTTTTCATCTTATTCTAAATAAAGCGAATATAAGGAACCCATGTTTTGGGTAGACCGAATAAAACATGTGTTCTTATTTCTGGTTTAGTATTTATGATATTTTGACATAATTAAGGCAACGAGGAAATATTTTTCATTAACCGAAGAAAGCCTTAATCATTTACAAATCCCTTAAATACTTGGGGACATAATAGCTAGGCTACGGCCGAAGATGCAATAATAGTCCGAAGACGCATAAAATAAAAAATTATGCTAAGGACAATAATAGCTAGGCTACGACCGAAGATGAAATAATAGTCCGAAGACGCATAAAATGAAAAATTATGCTAAGGACAATAATAGCTAGGCTACGGCCGAAGATGCAATAATAGTCCGAAGACGCATAAAATGAAAAATTATACTAAGGACAATAATAGCTAGGCTACGGCCGAAGATGCAATAATTGACCGAAGACGCATAAAATGAGAAATTATGCAAAGGTCAACAACAATAGTCCGAAGACGCATAAAATGAAAAATTATGCTAAGGACAATAATAGCTAGGCTACGGCCGAAGATGCAATAATAGTCCGAAGACGCATAAAATGAAAAATTATGCTAAGGACAATAATAGCTAGGCTACGACCGAAGATGCAATAATTGACCGAAGACGCATAAAATGACCAAGAGGGTCGATAGGATTGAATAACCTCTTCGGTGTTACGAATCCTCTTGTTCACATTATCAGCAGCTCCGCTAGCCGAAGAACCAGCAGGATGGCCGGACTCGGCTAATGTCTTCGGATCGTTCGGATCGATCTCAACTCTTTCGGTTATCAAGGGATGCTGTCTAGCCTCCTCTTCAGCCAACCGAAGCAATCTAGCTTCCTCCTCGGCCTTTTTCTTGGCCGCTTTTTCGGCCTGCCTCCGAGCCAAATCCATTTTAGAAGACACTGCAACAACAAAATGCAAAATCAGCAAAATATCATAGAAACTTACTGAAGAACGAAAAGATATGTTACCACCACGCCAATGGACAGCTTCAAGATAACCCTTGTCTCGGCTCATAGATAGGGGAATCTTATCTGGGATCATCGGTCGGCTAATTTTGTAATAATCAGCCTTATCTTCATCAGACATCTCAGGCGCAAGTACATTACGAGGTTCTATCTCTCTCCATACTCGATAATTATCTAATCTCGGACCACTAATAAAAAACCACTTAGTATGTGTCCCATGATTACTAGAGTTAGTAGCAGCCCAATCTGCCCGACCAGATCATCGGGCTACTGTGTAGAAGCCCGCCAACTTAGGATTCCTCCTTACATCATAGTGATGAAGAAAAAGGACCAATCTGGGTTCAACCTCGGCTTTGATACATCTTGTCTGAAAGGCATTAAAATGAATAAAACTATTTGGATCCAGCTGGCCTAAAGCTATCCTCGTATGAATCAAGAACCTCCTTATGATGGGAAAAAGAGGAAGTCTAAGACTCGTTCAGAAATGCCTATTTTAAAACTTCCATGAGGACAAGGGAAACAGGGGTATGATAGACGAGGTCATCTTCCTCGGCCTGGTATGCCTCATATTGTTCGGGGAAGTCATATCTACTATGCATATGTAAAACTTCTTCTTCAGACATATCCGAAAGAAGATTGGCTGCTGGAAATTTTGACTCATCGCCAAAATGCGCCATCGCCGAATACGAGGGAGCCGCACCTGATTGAGCCATCTCCTGCGTTCGGAAACAAAGGAGTCAGCCATGTACTCGGAAAATAAGAAAATTTTGAAAAAAAAACTATTCGGCCAGTAACCGAGTACAGAGGGCTTGGATCAATCGGCCGAATAAAATCCAGGTTATGATTCATACGAACCGAAGGGTGTTCTTAAGTATTGGGGACACCGAGGAAAGTTCTTACCCCAAAATTCCCCAAACAAAAACGAAAACCCACAAAAAGTTACTAAATGCCCAAAACAGTTCAATATCTCAAACCCACATCCCCAGAAACCTCTTATCTTCGAAAGGCCCCATTACATTTACACATACATATACAAACATACATGCATTTGCACAAAATAAAATCACGAACCATCATACTAACAAATATTATGAAAGAAAGAAGAAGAACTTACTGATTGTCCAGTAGGAGATAAGATCGAGTTCCTGGGGGTAATTTGTTTGAAGATAAACTGCAATTGGAGTTGAAGCAACAGTATCTGTCGAACTCGCGTTCCCAATCGTTAATGTTGGAAGAGAGGCTGAGAAGAAAATTTTTACCAAGTATCCGATGTGAAAAAAGAGAAAAAGTAAACAGCAAAAGGGGTTTTTTGAGGTTTTAAATAGACACGACCCTTGAAAGTAGAAGACGTTACAAATTCAACGGTTGTGATTCGAGTACAAATCTTAAGGCGGGATACCTGTCATCATTAATGGACACGACTCCTCATGCGACTCCTTCTCATTAATAGCTGTCATCCATATCCGAAAAAGGTAGCGGAAAAGATAATCCGAAGATGGGCTGTTGGTGTCGGCCTTCGGTCCGAGGATACCTCTTACCGAAGCCCTGGGACATGTTGGAGGCCCATCGGTCCAATAAGCTATATTAAGCCCATTACTGTACACCTCAGTTAAGTATCCAAGACATAGAGATCCGAATCCAAGACATAGAGATCCCTTGGATGCTTCGGTCCAATCAACAAGTGACACCTCAGAATGTGGGGTATGACTGTTCTTTCCTCATCACCTCCAAGGGCCCATATCCGAAGGATATAAAAGGAAGAGAGTAAGCAACAACAAGGGACAGACAATTCATTATCACTACTCAAGTATTCTCTATCATAATCTCTTTACGTTTTACCCTATTATCTAAACAACCAGAAACTTACTCTTACGCCGGAGGTGAATCGAGGGTAAACCCTCTCGCATTCTTTTATCTTGCAGGTTGACCGAAGGACCTACTCGGAGAAATCTGGTTCCAACAACAACCATTTTATTGGCACTTTTTACACTTGAAATAAGAAAAATAGTACAAAATGTGGTTTAAAACAAGGGTACCATAATGGCATGAGGTTGAGAAGGGATAGTTAGGGGTTCAATTCCCAACCCTAACAAAAATTCAATTAATATTTTACACAAATATTAAAAGGGTGACATTTTTGTTAATTTTCAATAAGTAAGGATAAAACAATAATTTTATGGCCAATAAAATGGCATGGTACGGCGGTGCCGGTCAATATGGGTTGCCTGCACTTTCCACCCTTTTTTTGGGTTCGCAGATTAGTGAGTCAAGCAAAGTCTGTCATAATTTCATTTCATAGAGGTGGTTTTACTTGGTCGGATATCCTTTATATCTATTATAAGCCAACATGGGTTTTGTGCCTATTTAGTAAATTACCAATTTGTCCTTAGATTTAAATGAATGTTAAAAATTTTGAAGTTGGAAGGAATTGAACCCATGACCCTTCCAACACTTGTAACTTTGTGTCCACATGTTCAACCACTAAACCAATTCACTTCTTTGTGCAACTTTTTAAACTCATTCACTACATGCTCAAATAACTCACCTATTAGCAATATTTATTTTATAATTTATTCAAGATAAAATTGCCCACATAATTTTTATTAATTTTAATAATTTGAATTTTGATAATTAAAACTATGCCATTCATATACTCATAAATTTATGCTCACGTTTATTTTTATGATTTATTAGGGATAAAATCATTAAAATATTTGCACATATAATAGTAAAAAATGGTAGTCGGGGAGGTAAAATATAAATTGACAAATATGATGTCGTCCAAGTCAAAATTAAGAAAGGTACTGAGTGGCTGAAAATTGGTCAAAAAAAAAAAGCAAAGTGAGTAGGTAGGTGACGGAAAATAAGTAAACGTCTATGTCAAGTAGGTAAACGGGCGGAAGTGAAAATAGATCTATAAAATTTTATTATAATATTTCTCTTTTTTAACAATTATATCTATATATTAGTCAAATGGCCAATTAAATTGTTACATTGATGAATGAAGTGTATAACATATTTTTACTCGGTATCATAATAATATTTTATTTTATGTATGAAAGGTACTGAGGTGGCCGAAAATTGGTAAAAAAAAAAAATCAAAGTGAGGAGGTAGGTGACGGAAAATTAGTAGAAGTTATCTCAAGTAGGTAAACAGGCGGAAGTGAAAATAGATATATAAAAATTTATTATAATATTTCTCTCTTTTAAAATTATGTCTATATTAATCGAATGGCTAGAATACAAAAAATGATAAATAAGGTGTAAAACATATTTATACTTGATATCAGTATAGTATTTTATTTTAAGTATATTTGCACTATATCGGTTAATCCTATTATTATTGGGTAATTTATAGATTGATTAACAAAATAGATTAAAATATTAAAAATAAGAAATAATTTGCATATGGGATTTGGATTTGGTAAAAAAATGTCAATAAGGTTTTGATATCTATTGTCCCTCGCACTTTATTTTTGCAGCATTTTCGTAATATGCTAATGTTATTAACTTCATACAAAATGAGTTTTGCAACCATATATAAGATAGTAATTTTTACTAATTTTAATAATTTATGCCATTCATATACTCATAAATTTATACTCACGTTTATTTTTATGATTTATTAGGAATAAAATCATTAAAATATTTTCACATATAATAGTAAAAAATGGTAGTCGGGGAGGGAAAATATAAATTGACAAATATGATGTCGTCGAAGTCAGAATTAAGAAAGGTACTGAGTGGCTGAAAATTGGTCAAAAAAAATCAAAGTGAGGAGGTAGGTGACGAAAAATAAGTAGACGTCTATGTCAAGTAGGTAAACGGGCGGAAGTGAAAATAGATTTATAAAATTTTATTATAATATTTCTCTTTTTTAACAATTATATCTATATATTAGTCAAATGGTCAGATTATGTTTATTATTAAATTGTTACATTGATGAATGAAGTGTATAACATATTTTTACTCGGTATCAGTATAATATTTTATTTTATGTATGAAAGGTACTGAGGTGGTCGAAAATTGGTAAAAAAAAAAAATCGAAGTGAGGCGGTAGGTGACGGAAAATTAGTAGAAGTTATCTCAAGTAGGTAAACGGGCTGAAGTAAAAATAGATATATAAAAATTTATTATAATATTTCTCTCTTTTAACAATTATGTATATATTAGTCGAATGGCCAGAATACAAAAAATGATAAATAAGGTGTAAAACATATTTATACTCGATATCAGTATAATATTTTATTTTAAGTATATTTGTACTATATCGGTTTATCCTATTATCATCGGGTAATTTATAGATTGATTAACAAAATAGATTAAAATATTAAAAATAAGAAATAATTTACATATGGGATTTGGATTTGGTAAAAAAATGTCAATATGGTTTTGATATCTATTGTCCCTCGCACTTTATTTTTTCAGCATTTTCGTAATATGCTAATGTTATTAACTTCATATAAAATGAGTTTTACAATCATGTATAAGATAGTAATATACCAATTTCACTTGAATTTTAAACTCCAATGCGAGTTTCAACCCGGTGTGAGACTAATAAACTCGAAAATTGCTGATATATACAATGTCTTATAATCACAGATGTGTTATGTGTATTTTTTTTATTTTTCGGCTATCATTTTGCTGTTACCTCAAATTAAAATGATATTCGGGATGCTTCATTATCATAGTTATGTCTGTCTTATTTTCATAGATTGAATTTTATTGTACATATGAACTTTTACAACATAATTCATTCGGTGCATACATTAACACATCTCATTTTAAAAACCCATTATGAGTTATGACACTTTAATTTTAGTTACTCGTGTATTTTGTTGAATTTGTACATGTCTAAATATAGATTGTCTTGAAATTTGAGATATTACCTTGGGGCTTTGAAAGTTCACTTCTGAGAATAGATATATAGTTCAATGTATTTGGAGAAAAGATTTTGTTATGGTCAATTTGTTATTGAAAGGATACATCTGCGATGGTCAAATACCATGATCTTAGAAAAGCACACATCACATATTTATTTTGAACGTGCACAACTATTAAAATAAATTTGTTGTTCTCCGAAATTGGTCGGAGAAAAGGATCCAAAATTGGAAATGTGCGCTGAAATCCAAAATTGGAAATATGCGCTGAGATTTTATTAGCAGAACTATATGACTCTATTACTTTTATTTTTTCGTCACATTACATTATTTCTTACAATATTAAACTAGAAATAATATAATATTTAATTCTTCATCCACCCAAAATATATAAGCCAGCTGTTTTCTCATGTATTTCAATACAACAAGATTATTGTGGTAATACTTGGCATTTAATTAACTATTACTTATAGCTTTCAGTCGGTCATTCTTCTTACACTGACCAAACATAACTAAAAATATAATTTTCGCGGTTTAGAATCTAATAATATTTTGAAACTATAACATTTAAAATAGATCGAAATACGTAAAGTAGACTAATACGAGAAAATTTTATGAATTATTATATGGCCCGTGCTTTGCACGGGCTATCATGCTAGTTTAGTCTAAGTATCTGAAACAAGAAATTTATAGAATAGATTTAAAATATGTCGGATATTTAGTCTAGTATCTGAACAAGAAATTTATAAAATAAATATTGGAATTTGTAAATCGAAAGATTTTACCATTTGATAACAATGTACAAGAATCTGCTTGTCCTGAATTTTTCTTTCACAAATTACTTGAAATCACAAAGTACATATATGCTTATCATATGGCTAGATTTCCAGTTTAGCTTACCCCTCAAGGTCAAATGTTCTTATTTCAAGGACTCTGATCTTAGAGTTCATGCATGCAAGATCATGGTCTGGTCGGCAAAGTGAAAGGATAAAAACTCTGGACTTGCTTTTATACTTCCATTTTATTACTCGTTGGCTGGGAAGGTAATGACTGATGATAAGTTAACTTGAAATAACCTAATATCGATCGAGAATTTATATCGAAAGATAATGTTTGAAGCATGAAATGGATTTTGCTTTGGTGGGGAAAGGGGAAAAGAGTAGTGAGCATGGTGAGGTGCTACTTGACATGCATTACAATACTGAGGTCCTCAACGTGTTTTTTGGGGCTTTACTTGGACTGTGGTGTTTCCAAGCCATACCATTTGAATTTGGTCTTGCAAAAGCATAATGTTTGTCATTTGCTTTAGAACTTTTTTACAGTTTTGTTTTTTAGAGAGGTGTTTTTTGGAAAATTTGACCTAGTAAAGCTGCACTTTGCTAAGGTTCGAGTGAGAGTGGAATCTCAAGGTTCATATAGCTTTGGTCACTCGTGGCACCAACACCACCAGGGGCAAAGACTTTCTGCAGTAGATACCTTGTTAAAACCTACAAATACTACAGTAAGGTCAGTTTCTCCCAAACTACTTTAAAGATGTGGAGACATGAGAAAATTTATCTACCATTTCCAGAAAAGTATACATATATCACAATCGAAAGCACCATCAATTAAGTTACATTATCACAACACCAATCATTATATAACCAACTTATATTGACAAATAAAATTTAAAACTAAAAGTAGCATTCAGAACTCCCCTAAATGTCCATTATAGCATCAGTACTGTCTATCCACTCCTCTTTCTTGAGGCCTCCAAACCACGATAAAGAAGATTCTGTAATCTGAATGCCGTCTAATTCAGGCAATCCACCATCAGCAACATTCATCACTCTGCTGTAATTGCTCTACAACTTATTTTAGTTAAATCAATGAAAATGAAAGCAATACGCCATTAGCCAATGCAGACCTTGAAACAGCACGGACACCTTAATGCATCTGTATCAGACCTCCAACAGCAACGCCTTATATGATTGAGTTCCAAAAATCTGTCAGATTTTGACGGATCAATTTGAATCCAATCAATTCGAAGAAACACATACTGGATTCTACATCTTCCAAATTTCAGCCCGGAGCTACATTGAAAAAACAATTAACTTGAAAGAAAAAACCTTATTTGGGACAGAGGCAGTATAAGACTTTGTTTGAGAAGTGATTTGAAGGGCCTCAGAATGGCCTGGTTTGAACCAAAACTAACCATTAATCAGTTGTCTAGAAACAAGATTGGATCTTGTTCCTATTGTATCTTCTAATCAACTTTTGCTGAGCTTCTTCAATGAATATAACAAACAGTTTGGGCTTTGAAGTTGTGAAAACAATATAACCAACAGACAATCCGCATACCAATCCACATCCATAACCCATCAGCATCGTTTTCTGTTCAAACCAATCATCATCATCTTTGTCTTCTGTGTGATCATCACCATCAACTTGTCCTGTTGGCCACTCATCATTTTTACATTTCTTCGCCAGAGGAACTCCACATAAGCCCATGTTATTTATGAATGACTCATTACTAAAAGTGTTAAATTGCCTTCCTTGTGGAATTGCTCCAGAAAGATGGTTTTCCGAGAGGTTCAAGGTTGAAAGAAATGTCAGACTAGTCAATTGCCAAGGAATAATACCTGTCAATTGGTTTGAAGAGAAATCTAAAGATTCAAGAAGACGCATGTTTCCCAGCAAGGATGGGATATGGCCTGTAAGGCTGTTATGAGATAAGTTGAGCAGGTGGAGAGATTTAAGTTTTCCAATGACTTCTGGAACTTCTCCACTAAACTTGTTGCTTGATAAACTATACTTGTGTAAATATTGAGAATTCTTTTCACTACAAGTTCACGCCCTTTCACAGATAACAAAACCGAATCTTCATAGTAAGTACCTGGCTCTGCAAAATTGATATCCACAATTTTATCAGAATTCTCTGTAACGTCAAAATTGTTGAAAAAATTATTTGGCAGGTAGCCACTGAATTGATTATGAGAGAGATCTATGATTCGCAAGTTAGGGAATGGACGTTCCATCCTGCTAACACATAACTTTCGATAAAGTCTATTTGATCGCAAAACAAGGATTTGAAGATCTGGAAGATTATCTAGCCATGGTGGAAACGTGTCACTTATTTTGTTGTTTCCAAGATCAAGAATTTTTAACTGCTTACAGTTGGCCAAGGCTAGGGGCGTTGATTCTTCGAAGTGATTAATATTCATTTTAAACGTGGCCAACTGGCAACTCTTTGGGAAGTTTGCTGGTATTGTCCCTTGAAATTGATTATTATGAAGATCCATAATAGAGAGATTAATGCCAAGATCTCCCAAACAGCGTGGAAGTGCACCACTTAAATTGTTACTTGACAAATCAAGAATCTGAAGAGATGTCGCTTTGCAAAGTGTTGCAGGAATTTCTCCTGTCAAACATTAAATAGCTTGGATTAATTTGTAAAATCAAATTCCTGGTAATAAAGTGAAAGTGCATATGCATGGAAAAAAAAAATGCAATTCCTTTGGCACTTGACAAAACGAAGCTTTGTAATATGTACCTTACTCTCTTATATTAGGTAAATAGTTCTTTCAAAAAACCTAGGTGTAAGAAGCATATCTTAATTGGAACATATGTAGTGTTCAGCACTCCCCCCAAACTCGCACCAGTGGACAAATCGACACCCATCAACTACATTCCACATACAAATTAATTTATACACTTGGGGATGGAAGGACTTAAACTGAGACCCCTCCCTAAATCACGGCTCTACTCTCCCAAAACCTTAAGGTGTTAGGAGATATAATTGGATCCTATATTAAATTCAACAATACACATATTCACAAGTTTAACGGAATTCACTGTAACTCTGAAAATGCCGAAAAATTGATTTGCAGGTTACCACATACAATTGATAGTTAGAAAGATCCATGATTCTTAACTTGGGGAATGGATTTCCAGCTTGTAAACACTTAAGTTACCTTTAAGTCTGTTTGATTGCAAGACAAGGAATAGAATATCTGGAAGACGGTCTAGCCAGTAGCCACAACGGAAATGTGTCACGAATTTTGTTGTTTCCAAGATCAAGAACCCTTAACTTCTTACAGTTGGACAAGTCTGGTATTGTCCCTTGAAGTTGATTCTTATTAAGATTTATAGTATCAAGATTATTGCTAAGATCTCCCAAACAGTGGGGAAGCACACCACTTAAACTGTTATTTGACAAATGAAGATTCTCAAGGGATGCTGATTTGCAAAGTGTTGAAGGAATTTCTCCTGTAAAAATAAAAAAACATGGATAAATTTATCTTGTGAAAGTTTACTGAAGAGGAATGGAATGAACAAAATCACTTCATCACCGAGATACCAAATGCAGATATATTTAATGCAACTGAAGAGGAATGGAATGTTTTGGCATGAACAGCGGTGATCACCACTAGAACCTCCTATGAGAGACAGTAACTTGGAAAATAGTGCCCTGAAGAAAATTTTATAAACCTCTGGAGTCTGGACTCTGGTTGATTTAAGATAAGAGTTATAGCTTTGAGGTGAAAAAAATAAAATAATACATACATATTTTTTCATAATACAGCTATTTCTTAAGGGGGGTTTTCCTGCCACAAACAATCTCATATCACATTTACTTCCCAACCTTCTTAATTTTTTATTCTGCAGACTTTAGCTAAATTTTTATATTATAACGCAACACCGTTACAACCATGAACCACCAACTTTAGTAACGGAAGAAATACACAACTGATTATATGAGATGATGAGCATTAGCATCTAATATGAGATCCATGAAGCACCAGTCACCAACTCTATCACGAGGAATCAAATGTAGTTCAAGGTGACATGTCACTAGTCTTTGCTTTTTGAGTTTTTGGCAGGTGATAATTGCTAAATCTTTCCTTTTCAAAAAAGAGCTAATCTTAATTTTAAATGTTAAATAACAATTAAATTTAAAGGTTAATTTCGTGCATATACCAATTTACCGAATCAAAGCTCAAGGAAAGTAAGCAAGGTAGTACAGCACTATAACCTGCTGGTAAACTTAGCTTAAATTTCCAGACCCGGTTTACTTGGGAAAGAATATGCATTAGTGTTGATTCTTCCGTGCATATACCAATTTACTAAATCAAAGCTCAGCAAGGAAAGTAAGCAAGGTAGCACCGCACTATAACCTGCTGGTAAACTTTGCTTAAATTTCCAGACCTGGTTTACTTGGGAAAGAGTATGCGTTAGTCTTGATTCTTGGTTGGAAAGTGATTTCAAAGCATCATTCAAATTGGTTTAGGGATCAATAAGACCTCTTGTTTCTTTGTACACCACTTAAGAGTGAAATTAGAAATCAACCAGTGATAGTAGCAACTATTTTTTCTCTATTTCTCCCTATAAATATTTGTGTCCCACATCAAAAAGTAAAACAAGTCTAATCTTAGAGCAACTCCAAGAACTATCCTATACACCCTCCTAAGTTAAAATTTGAGGAAGTTGGAAGAAAAATCATCTCCAACAATCTCCTTGTCCCTCCCTATAAGATTAGGAGCTCTAAATCTTTCCTCAACATTAAGGAGCATCTTTTGTTTCCTCTTTCAATTTTATATTAGTATATATAGGAATGTAGTGAAGTACATACAGCAATTATGAATACTATTCTATTTGGATGTAACATGTTGGTGCAGTGGGTTGAACCCTTGTCTCCTTTGTAGGAGGTCAAGGGTTCGACCCCTGGGTGTGTGTGAGTTTAGTTTGTATTAGTTTCCTTTCTTTGTATTTGTATTTGTATTTGGCCGGGGGTCCTTCGGAAACAGCCTCCCTATTGTATAGGGGCATGGTCTGCGTACATCTACCCTCCTCAGACACCACTTTGAGTGGTATTATAACTGAGTAAGTTTCGTTTTTTATAGAGAAGAATATTGAGGAGTTTTGTTGGAGTGAAGATAAATTTGACTCTTAAATAGTTAAGAGTCGATATAATAATATTTTTTTGAGGAGAATGGTAAGTAACTCTTGTAGTTGCTCTTAGTCTCTCCATATAGATAGTCATAGAGTCACGTTAAAATAATTCTACCCTCCGAAAACAATATACTAGATGAAGTATACATGGACAATATCTTAACAATCAGAACCAAAAAAAAAAAAAAAATCTTAAACAGATTATAAATTTGAAAGTGGCAACCATGAAGTGAACTAATGATGGTTATGACTATAAATACATGCACTTTGCTGCGGGTTAATTCCAACACCATCTGCAAAAAAACAAATACACACATGTAAGATGACAATGACATCAATAGGGATAAGCAGAGGGGGGTGTGACAGTTATCTCTTTTTAAAGTATGAAATCATTGTCGCTTGTGATGAAGCCAGAACTCGAGTGCAGTGCAATAATTTAAAATGCTTGTCAACATTGACTAGAATATGCTGTAAATTATAAATAAGTGAATACAATAAGCTAAGGCTTGTATAACGTCACCTGCTACAACCAAAAACATCATAGCAATGCAACAAAAGTGTACAGATATAGTGATACACTATGACTAGTCTAATAATTAAATTAAATGGAATGCCTGAACAAGCATACAACCTAAACACACAGTAGATATCACTATAGATGCTCAAGATAAATGATACTCCCTCCGTCCCAAATTGTTTGATACTCTTTGATTTTTACGGAGATTAAGAAAATGTAGTAGAAAAATGGTAAAGTTAGTTGAAAAGTGGATAAAGTAATGGGACCTATTAATATTTAATAATAGATTTGAGATAGTGGAGGAAGGTAATGGGTGTAATAGTGTAAAAAAAAGTATAAAATGAAGAAGTAGTGGGTGTAATAGTGAAAAGTAGTGTTCAACAATAGTAAGTATAGTAGGTTCATTAGTTTTGGGACGTCCCAAAAAGGAAAGTGTGTCAATCTTTTTGGGACGGAGGGAGTACTCATTCCAAACCAGAACATATGAGAAGAATGTAAGGCTTATACCAAGGGTAGAAAGGTCTTTCACATTATCAATGGGATAGCATAGCAGATGCAACAATAAGTTGAAACGTAGATTAGCGCAACAATAAAGTGCTGGTCAGAGGATAGTACCTTGTATAGTATACATGACTGAATTAACTCTGAATGTTTAGTTTTGCTTCTTGCTCTTAGATTTAGATGGAATTTTGCCATATGCCATAAGCCTCGATTGTGATAATTTTAACGATGCTTGACCTTGTTTTCTCTTACTGCTCTTTGATAAATTGTGTAAATTGCCGTTTGATTCTTCATGATGCACTTCCTCTTCTTCCTTAGATGTCTCGTCATCTCTATACTTTCTCTTGTGAGTTCTCTGACTATCTGGCATCTCTCCTTCAAGAAGGGATTTAATCTTCAGCTTCTGGTTGATTATCTTAATACGAGGGACCTTCCATTCCCTCTCCCTATAAGGAGCCATTTTCTTCAAAGGAACGTGCTGGTTCAACTCTTTGTCATCCAACAATAATACCTCCTTCGTCTTCAGTCCGTATCTTTTAGCATTAACAGGTCTGTACTTGAACCTTGTCTTCAAATCACCAATTGTATCCTCATAGTCCAATTTGTAATACTCATCCAACTCTTTTCTAACCACCTCTTCCTCTAAAGCAGACATCTTCTGTTGTTTCTTCTTTTTACGCTCAACAGCATCCGCCTGTTCTTCCTTTTCTACTACCCCTTCTTCCTTTCCCACCTTTTTCAAAAAAAATTCCCTCGCAGCTTTAAACCCGTCACCTGAACCGTCCATATCATCCCAACCTTCCTTAAGCCCAAGTAACTCATCTTCCTTCTCAAAATCAGGTTTCTCAATCTCCCCATCTTCATCTCCAATTGTAAAATCCGGGTCAGCATCATTCGCCTCGTAATAATCATCATCAAAAGCCTTTTTCATCTTCTTATCATGCTCCTCCGGATCAAACTCATCTTCCAAATCCGACAAATCCAACTTACACTCCCCGCCATCCCCAATCCCTGCAATCTCCCTTATCTTCTTCAACTTCTCATTCATCTCCTTCTTCTTCAAATTCTTCAAATACTTCAACTCCTCCTTCCTCTCATACTCCGCTTGCGCCATCCTCTCCTCCTTCCTCTCCCTCTGCAACTTCCTTGCATTCGGCTTCTTCCTCACCGAATCCTCAACAACTCTCGAATGTCCCAACACCCTATCCCCCGGATTCTCCTCATACCTAAAATTAAACTCCCTCTCGTAATCCTCTTGCCTCTCAACCTCCTCCTCATCCTCCTCTACCTCCACCTCATCCTCCACAACTTTCCTCTCCTCACTCTTATCCAACCACATCTTATTCTTGAAATAATCCTTCAAAAACATCGCATTCTCATCCAATTTCTCGTCTTCCCCAAAATACTCATCCAACTTCTTACTCACCTCCTCCACATTCTCGTCCTCCTCCTCCTCCTCCTCATCCCCCTCCCCTCTCTCCTTGACCTTAAAAAACCCCTCCCCATCCTCGTCCTCGTCCTCATCTCCGTCTAAAAACGGCTTTTTCAACTCCTCCTGCTCCTCCACATAACTCTTCACGCCTCTCCTCTTCTCAATCACATTATTCCTCCTCTCCTCTTCGTCGGAATCATCATCTCCCATCTCCGCACCACCCTCAATCAAATGCTTAGCTGTCACATCCTTCAAATACATTTTCTTCGCTTTCGTGTTCTCTTTCGCCTTCGTAACCTCCACGTCATCATCATCCTCATCGGATTCAAATAATTTAACTTCCTTATCTTTCAAAATCGGATCTTTATTTCTCACCTTAAGCAAAACATCCAAATACTCCAAATCATCAACACCGTCGGAATCGCCGCCATCATCGTCATCCTCATCGGAATCGTCAGAATCGTCTACGATTCCGTTCTTCTCAAGCTCCTCGAGACGGTGCAAATCTTCGCGCTTCTTGTTATGCTCGTATCGCCGTGCGAACTCTTCATTAATCTCGATTTTCGAGATGTCGTCGCCGTCGGAGTCCGATGAGTCGCAGAGCTTGATTTTCATTTTCGAGAAGCTAGGGTTTTGAGGATGTGTTTTTAGGGTTTAATTGGCCACCCGCTTTCGGCTATTTCAGTACACCAACATTTGTGCTCGTGTTTTGCCGTCGGCTTAGATTTTAACTTGCTCATTTTTTTTAACATAAATTAATTAATGTTAAATAAAATTAAAAATTCATAATATTTGAAATAATTTAATTTGAACTAACAAATCTATACCAATACTAAAACAAACTTGTGTTAGTGGCCTAAATACCTACTTTTTATTATTTCAAATCCAAAATATTCATTCCGTGCGTGTGCCGTGTATATACATGGCCAAACCGGAACCGAAACCGGCAAACCGGACCGGACCGGGTCAAAACCGGCTCGAACCGGAACCGGCCCTAAACCGCCGGTTTATTTATTTTAAAGGTTCAGGTTCAGGTTTGTGTGTATTGAAACCGGTGAACCGGCGGTTCGAACCGGCGGTTCGAACCGGTGGTTAACCGTTAGTAATGACTGGTTATGTATTAATGTAGTATAGATTATAAAAATTATTGTAATAAATTTTATTGTTTGTTGTATTCTTGTAAAACATTTAAAATTTATTGTAATATATTTACTAATGTTTTAATAAAAAAAAGTACCAATGAATTTAATATTAAATTAATTTACGTGAAAGTACCACTTAATAAAAGTGAAACTATTATATCCTTGAACTTTTAAAACGGTTTACATCTTACAAATTTTAAAAAATTACTTAGCATTACAATACTTCTAAGTTATAATTCATTCCATCCAAATTCAGAAAAACTTATCGTATTTCGAAAAAAAAACGTATCAAGTATAATGTATATATAAGGTTCAAACCGGAACCGGAACCGGGTCTTGAACCGGGTCAAACCCTGAACCTGAACCTGAACCGTCTGAACCGGAATCGGCGGTTTATATCCTGTTAAGGTTTAGGTTCCGGTTCAAGATTTTTACAAACCGGAACCGGCAGTTCACGAACCGTGGCCATGTATAGCCGTGTAGTACCTTAAATATCCTATAGGATACACCTAGGGCTGTCAAACGGATATTTCGGATCCGGATACGACTATATCAATATCTGTATCCGTATCCGAAATTATCGAATTCGGATACGGATAATATCCTATTTTTTTCGGATATGAATACAGATATTTTTGACGGATATCGGATTTTTTGAATATTTTTGATATCCAAATTGATAATAATTTAAAAAAAAACTTATATTATGATATATTTTTAATATAATATATTAATATATTATATTTATATCATATATATGTTTAAAAAATATCTACAATTAAATATATCTTTGAAAAATATATTAAATAATGAACAAAGACATATATTATTAATTATAAATATATTACAAATTATAAATATTATATATAAATATATATTAATTTTTCCATTTTCGGATTCGGATATGCCGGATTCGGATACAGATAATATCCTATTTATTTCGAATGCGAATAATATCCTATTTTTTCGAATACGAATACAGATATTTCGGACGGATATCGGATTTTTCGAATTTTTTTGATAGCCCTAGATACGCCTATAATAGAGTATCATGGGTCACGCTCACACAAGAAACGCATGACTTAGGTCACGCCTACACAAGGTTAAGAGGATACGTTGTTTCAACAGCTATTTCAACAACGATAATACAAGATACGTACTTGCCAGACCGTCATTATTCATCGTCTTCCTAGAAATGCGAAGGAGGCTATTTTTGACGAAATCCCAACGACTCCGTTCACTACCATCCCGTCTTTGTCCAATGACATACCATATACCAATCGACTCATCTTCTTCCCCTCAACAACCCTATACCATTATTTATCCATTTCTAATGACGAATTGTAAATAACCAATTTGTGACTTTACTTTTATTCGATTTTCCGATTTTCTCGACACAGTCCCTACGAGGCCAGCTTCTGATTAATTGATAGGGGGAAACGATGAGCAGGGTGTTGTGATGGTTTTGATGTGCTCAGAGAGGATGGAGGTGGTCGGACGAGCTCAGAGAAGGACGGCGACGGGGAGAAAGAGAGAGACGTGGGAGAGAAAGGAGATACGGGGAGAGAGTTACGGGAGATACGCCTCTCCCAATGGCGTATGTCGTGGGTAGAAAAGTCACTGCTGAAAACGGGTATTTCAGACAAGGATGAGCGCTATGATGCACAGTAAAGTTGTGTCTTGCATTGTTTGATTGTCATGCTCTTCATTGATTTGGAAATATTGAGCTGCTCAGATGTGCTTAAGGAAGTCATGCATGCCTATCAAACAAAGCTTTACAAGGGAGATCTGTAGGGAACTTATCTGGTAATATTTTTTTTCTTCATTTATTGTTTTGGTGGAAAAAGTTGTTTTTCTTGTCTATTGAATTTGACCTGTAGCTTTATTTTTTTTCGGGGGTTCAGAAATTGTAGAAGACGAAGTAAGAAATTCTGGGTTCAGGTTATGTTCAATTTTGGGGGATTGAAATGAGAAGAATTATGTCAGATAACTGCACTCTAAGGAATTTGTCAAGCTTTTCGAGGTAAGCAAAAGCAAACACATATAAACATAGAAATATCAATACAAGTAGCTTTATCCCTTTATTATCTAACTAACTTATAACCCGTGCGAGGTACGGTTTTTTTTTAATTTTTTTTATTTAATAAATTAATTTTTGTGTGTTTTATTTTGAAAATTGCTATTTTTATGTATAGGGTCATCGAAATTATTTCATTACATTTGAGAGTAAATTTTTAAATATTATAAATAATATTTACAAAGATAAATCCTTGAATAATTATATTTTTTTTATCAATGTTAAGTTAAGGATTTCTAATTTTGTAAAAATCATTGCAATGTTAAATCAATATAAGTAATCAATTTTCTTTTCATTATTTTCTTCACATCTTTTTTTTTTCTCCTTTGGCCCCATTCTTCTTATGTAGCTTGTACATATCGTTCACGACGTCTCTTCTTACGTTCAATTTTTTGTTTTTCATTTGTAACTAATGATCTTGTATGTATAGATTTCTGCTTGATAGAATAATGTAATTATAATTCTATCTATGATTGTATTAGGATTTTTTTACCAATTCATTCTAGAGATCTTTTTTATTTGTTTATTTATAATTGATTTTGGTTTACACATATTTCACGGTAGTAGCTATACGTGGTTAGTGGTAGTAGCTATACGTGGCTAGTGTTGAATATCAATATTTAGATATTAATTATTCAATATGAATTTAATTTGGATCTGATTTACGTACATCGTTGTTCTATTTTGTTATCTGAATCTGTATGTGTATGCATCAATGCTGATGATGGGCACATGGCAGCTATCTATTTTTTACTTACAATCCACGGGCTTTTTTTAATATCTATTAAATATATTAATTTTTTAATATTACATATCAAATTGTTGTTAAAAAATTGATATATATATATATTAGGTTTTACACGTTCAATCTTGATTATATTCTTTTCATATTATAATTTATTTTTAAAATTCAATTCCAATACAACCTTTTTTAATTATATTCTTTTTAGATCATAATTTTCTTTTTAATATGATATAATCTTGATTGTCTATTTTTAAAAATATTAAATTCGACGATTGAGATTATTTTGGTAGTACAGTGACCAAACCAAAATTATGGATAAGATCCCTCTTACGCTTATTACATATACTAGCTTATAGCCCGTGCAAAGCACGGGTTACTTTTAAATATTTTTAAAATTATATAATTAAACAAAATAGAATATAAAAATTTATTATGGATATATTTAACTTTGTAATATTAATTAATAAAATTATTAGTAATAATAATAGTTATTTAATAAATGACATGTATTATTTAAAACTAATAATATAAAATCTTTATATAAATTTGTTGACGGGATTCGAACCATGGATCTTTAGAAGAGAAATGTAAATATAGAATATTCATTATTATTAGATCTAACAGTTATCATCTATTTACTAAATATCTAACGGTCACTATTCTTTTAACGGTTAGTTGAACCAAACAACCAAGCTACCAATTATTCCCTAATTTACTTATTATAGATTAGTATAGATGACGCTTGATGCTTATTCATTTAAGTTATACGTTATATATTTTAAATTATCCCAAACACCCATTCTGTAATGTAAGCTTTCTTTCGGTTCATATCCTTCGATGCTTGTCAATCTAGAAATATTTGACAATCATAAATTAAACAGTAGACTTGATCTTCGGTTCACATACATGTTATAACACTACTAAATATAATCTGTTTTTACTTTAATCATCTAGGTTTTATTTATTAATGTCAAACTCATCTCGATATTACTGGTATATGCTTAATTTTTCTGAAATTTAGATCTAACGGTTATCATCTATTTACTAAATATCTAACGGTCACTATTCTTTTAACGATTGGTTGAACCAAACAACCAAACTACCAATTATTCCCTAGTTTACTTATTATAGATTAGTATAGATGACGCTTGACGCTTATTCATTTAAGTTATACGTTATATATTTTAAAATATCCCAAAACACCCATTCTGTAATGTAAGCTTTCTTCCGATTCATATCCTTCGATGCTTGTCAATCTAGAAATATTTGACAATCATAAATTAAACAATAGACTTGATCTTCGGTTCTTTCACATACATATTATAACACTACTGAATATAATCAGTTTTTACTTTAATCATCTAGGTTTTATTTATTAATGTCAAACTCATCTCGGTATTGCTGGTATTTGCTTAATTTTTCAGAAATTGTATGCTCAATCTTTTTCTGTAAATTTAGATGTCATCAATCATCACGTTTTAGAATGCGTTATGTAAAAACTAAATTTATATATAATATGTTATTTGTAAGAGTCGAACCCTTGACCTATAGTAGTACTCGTTTATTATCCCTCTTACTTTTATTATATAATAGGATATGAAGGATATAATGTCTACGTATCAATTAACACATGACAGAGGCATAATGGCATGTTTTCTATATTGGTAAATTATATATGTACATAAAGGGGGTGTGCATTGTGCGGTTTTTTGGTATTAACCGTAACCAAACCTATACATGCGATTCGATTCGGGTAATTGCTATTAACCGTTATCATACCGTTCAAATCAGATTTTTTTACTTGTATGAAAATACTTATCATGTGAATGTATTTTTTTATAAATATGATTAAATAAATAATTTCGAATGTTAATGATTATATTACATAAAAAACAAAGAATTGTCACGTTCGAATACATAAAACAAACTAAATTGTTTCGTAAAGTTATTTAGCATACATAATACAAATGATCATATATAAAAAATAACAAATAAAAATAAACATACATATTCATAACAACGAATAACAAGGTCATATTATCAAAACAAGTGATACAAACATAAATTTAAAACTTATGACTTAAACTTACAAACTATTTATCTTTGTGCGGTTTATCGTGATATATTATATAATGTATTTAACTAATATAAGGTAAATATATGTAATCAATATTAAAATTAATCATTTTAACGTTATCATAATATATATAGAGGTTCGGTTAATTTGGTTCGGTTTTAACTAAAAACCAAAATGAACCGTTTATTTCGGTTTTTCGGTTTGGTTTTTTCGACTTTTTCTTCGATTTGGTTTTTTCAGTGTGATTTATCGATTTTTTTCGGTTATTTTTCCGGTTTCGATTTTTTTCTCACCCATACGTTCTTGTGATCTTGAATGACCTTACTATTATCAAAAAAAATAAAATTGAGCGGTATAATGATCCAAATTCCTTCAACAATAACAAACTAACACAAGGTAGCAGCGGCAAGCGAGAGCGGATTGGGAATTGAGAAAAAGAAGAAATTAATTAAAACCTCGAGCTCGAGGGCGTAGTTTTACGATAATTCACCATTATCGCGGTTCACATTGTGAATTTGTGATCATAGACAACTACACAAGAACATTCAAATGTACAATGCTACTTAATCTTACTCACATATCATATCATGCATGCTAAAATTAATACGATCAGTCATCTTTTATATCTATTATAGGACAACATGGGTTTTGTGCCTATTTAGTAAATTACTAATTTGTCCTTAGATTTAAATAAATGTTAAAAATTTTGAAGTTGGAAGGAATTGAACCCATGACCTTCCAACACTTGTAACTTTGTGTTCACATGTTCAACCACTAAACCAAATCAATTTTTTGTGCAAATTTTTAAACTCATTCACTACATGCTTAAATAACTCACCTATTAGCAATATTTATTTTATAATTTATTCAAGATAAAATTGCCCACATAATTTGTATTAATTTTAATAATTTGAATTTTGATAATTAAAACTATGTCATTCATATACTCATAAATTTATGCTCACGTTTATTTTTATGATTTATTAGGAATAAAATCATTAAAATATTTGCACATATAATAGTAAAACATGGTAGTCGGGGAGGGAAAATATAAATTAACAAATATGATGTCGTCGAAGTCAGATTTAAGAAAGGTACTGAGTGGCTGAAAGTTGGTCAAAAAAAAAAAGCAAAGTGAGGAGGTAGGTGACGGAAAATAAGAGACGTCTATGTCAAGTAGGTAAACGGGCGGAAGTGAAAATAGATCTATAAAATTTATTATAATATTTCTCTTTTTAAACAATTATATCTATATATTAGTCAAATGGCCAGATTATATTTATTATTAAATTGTTACATTGATGAATGAAGTGTATAACATATTTTTACTCGGTATCATTATAATATTTTATTTTATGTATGAAAGGTACTGAGGTGGCCGAAAATTGGTAAAAAAAAAAAATCAAAGTGAGGAGGTAGGTGACGGAAAATTAGTAGAAGTTATCTCAAGTAGGTAAACAGGCGGAAGTGAAAATAGATATATAAAAATTTATTATAATATTTCTCTCTTTTAAAATTATGTCTATATTAATCGAATGGCTAGAATACAAAAAATGATAAATAAGGTGTAAAACATATTTATACTTGATATCAGTATAGTATTTTATTTTAAGTATATTTGCACTATATCGGTTAATCCTATTATTATTGGGTAATTTATAGATTGATTAACAAAATAGATTAAAATATTAAAAATAAGAAATAATTTACATATGGGATTTGGATTTGGCGAAAAAAATGTCAATATGGTTTTGATATCTATTGTCCCTCGCACTTTATTTTTGTAGCATTTTCGTAATATACTAATGTTATTAACTTCATACAAAATGTGTTTTGCAACCATATATAAGATAGTAATTTTTACTAATTTTAATAATTTATGCCATTCCTATACTCATAAATTTATGCTCACGTTTTTTTTAATGATTTATTAGGGATAAAATCATTAAAATATTTTCACATATAATAGTAAAAAATGGTAGTCGGGGAGGGAAAATATAAATTGACAAATATGATGTCGTCGAAGTCAGAATTAAGAAAGGTACTTAGTGGCTGAAAATTGGTCAAAAAAAAAAATCAAAGTGAGGAGGTAGGTAACGAAAAATAAGTAGAAGTCTATGTCAAGTAGGTAAACGGGCGGAAGTGAAAATAGATCTATAAAATTTTATTATAATATTTCTCTTTTTTAACAATTATATCTATATATTAGTCAAATGGTCAGATTATGTTTATTATTAAATTGTTACATTGATGAATGAAGTGTATAACATATTTTTACTCAGTATCATTATAATATTTTATTTTATGTATGAAAGGTACTGAGGTGGACGGAAAATTAGTAGAAGTTATCTCAAGTAGGTAAACGGGCGGAAGTGAAAATAGATATATAAAAATTTATTATAACATTTCTCTCTTTTAACAATTATGTCTATATTAGTCGAATGGCCAGAATACAAAAAATGATAAATAAGGTGTAAAACATATTTATACTCGATATCAGTATAATATTTTATTTTAAGTATATTTGCACTATATCGGTTAATCCTATTATCATCGGATTTATAGATCGATTAACAAAATAGATTAAAATATTAAAAATAAGAAATAATTTACATATGGGATTTGGATTTGGTAAAAAAATGTCAATACGGTTTTGATATCTATTGTCCCTCGTACTTTATTTTTGCAGCATTTTCGTAATATGCTAATGTTATTAACTTCATACAAAATGAGTTTTACAACCATATATAAGATAGTAATATACCAATTTCACTTGAATTTTAAACTCCAATGCGAGTTTCAACACGGTGTGAGACTAATAAACTCGAAAATTGCTGATATATACAATGTCTTATGATCACGGATATGGTATGTGTATTTTTTTTATTTTTCGGCTATCATTTTACTGTTACCTCAAATTAAAATGATATTCGGGATGCTTCATTATCGTAGTTATGTCTATCTTATTTTCATAGATTGAATTTTATTGTACATATGAACTTTTACAACATATTTCATTCGGTGCATACATTAACACATCTCATTTTAAAAACCCGTTATGAGTTATGACACTTTAATTTTAGTTACTCGTGTATTTTGTTGAATTTGTACATGTCTAAATATGGATTGTCTTGAAATTTGAGATATTACCTTGGGGTTTTGAAAGTTCACTTCTGAGAATAGATATATAGTACAATGTATTTGAAGAAAAGATTTTGTTATGGTCAATTTGCTATTGAAAGGATACATCTGAGATGGTCAAATACCATGATCTTAGAAAAGCACACATCACATATTTATTTTGAACGTGCACAACTATTAGAATAAATTTGTTATTCTCCTTGTTCTCCGAAATTGGTCGGAGAAAAGGATAAAAAATTGGAAATGTGCGCTGAAATCCAAAATTGGAAATATGCGCTGAGATTTTATTAGCAGAACTATATGACTCTATTACTTTATTTTTTCGTCACATTACATTATTTCTTACAATATTAAATTAGAAATAATATAATATTTAATTCTTCATCCACCCAAAATAAATAAGCCAGCTATTTTCTCATGTATTTCAATACAACAAGATTATTGTGGTAATACTTGGCATTTAATTAACTCTTACTTATAGCTTTCAGTCGGTCATTCTTTTTACACTGACCAAACATAACTAAAAATATAACTTTCGCGGTTCAGAATCTAATAATATTTTGAAACTATAACATTTTAAATAGATCAAAATACGTAAAGTAGACTAATACAAAAAAATTCTATGAATTATTATATGGCCCGTGCTTTGCACGGGCTATCATGCTAGTTCTTATTAAAGAGATGATGTTGCACACAGAGTTGAAAAAGCTAGACAGACTTAGGTATCAAAGGGTTAACAGTACAATAAAGTTTAAATTTATTAGGACTCCAGTGTTCCATAATAACATCTAACAAAAAGTGCACAGATGAAATCTGATTATGTTATATTACAGAGTTAGAGAAGTTCAGTTAATAGTTAATCCAAAGCAGAGTTAATAGTTAATCCAAAGCAGTGTTGCTAGGAAAGTTTCCATTGGATCTTTACAATTTTAAGTCTACGGACCTTATTTTTTTTATCTTAATCTTTGCCTGTAAATGTAAAATTATACATCATCCGTCCTTTCAAATTTCAAATTTAAAATATGTCGTTTACTTAACACTATTGAATAAAGTGATGAGACAGGTCAAGAAATCGTGCCATATACCAAATTTAGCCTTAGCCTGACTCCATTGCATAAGGCAGCTACATGTTCGGAACAGAGTGAGTAAACTTCCTTGAAATATATATGTTGAGTAAACAGAGTGAGTAAACTTCCTTGAAATATTTACACATATGTTGAGGAGAGTGCACAGAGAGGCACAAATACATGATACAAGGCTTCGAACATACCTACTAGCAGCACAGAATTATCCCAAGAAACTTCCTCTCTGGGAGCTACAAATAACTGCAAAGAGATAAAAAAACATGTAGATGAATTAAAAGTAATCAAGCCTGCTTACTTGCTTAATAGTTACAGTGACCATCTTCTAATATAATTGACATCCATTAGGGATGAAAAAGAATAATAATTTAAACGATTCTCTAGTTATAAATTTTAAAAACTCCAAAAATGAGAATCTTGTTTTCACATCCAAAAACAGCAACCACCAAAAAAAGGTTTTCAGAACTTACCCAATAGCATTTTGCTAGAAGTTTTATTTGATCCAGTTTACCGGCAGAGAAGGCTTTTTGTAATTTAAGCTCTAGCAATTGACCAGTAGAGAGTTGTGTACACTGTAGAGCACAAAGCAGAACGGCAATATGAAGTTTAATAATACATAACCGTTCACCTCAATTACACTGGATATCAAGTAGCGGAACAATTCCAAGTTCAGAACTTACCGAATATGTCAGAAACTCGAAATCAGCTGAGAAGCAAACTTCTTTTCCTATCCCATGTCAACCATGTTAGTTAGCCACATTTTTGATGAGTCAACAATAGAGGCTAGCCAAATATAGACTACACTGATGTAAGCCATGATGCATTTGGTGAAATGAAGCCTATAAATAGGCTTGCATATTTCATTTGTTCATATTCTATCATTCAAAAACAAGAGAGAAAAGAGAGAGTTTAGAGAGATTTCTCCTATTCTGAGAGAAGTGTGTAACTCCTATTTATTTCTTGTAGTGAAATTCTTCCTTCCTTGTTTGTGGTTTTTCCGGATTTGGGTTTCCACGTTAAATCATTGTGTGTCAAAATTATCTTTATCTTATTTATTATCTCAAATTATTGTCATATATTTGCTCTAATCCAGTGTCAATATCATAACAGTGGTATCAGAGCTAGTGTTCTAATCCGGCGAGTTACTATTCCGACAAGTTACTATTCACGTGAAATAGTGGGAGGTGATATTTTTCTGAAATTGTGATAGAAGCAATGTTAGAAAAATATGAGATACAGTAGTTCACTGGAACTAATTTCCATCTGTGGAAGTTAAAAATTAAAGTTGTTTTGAGAAAAGATAATTGTCTTGCGGCTATCGGTGAAAGACCAGCAAATGACACAGATGATGATAAGTGGAATGAGATATATGGGAATGCTATTGCAAGCCTTCATCTTGCACTCGGAGATGAAGTTTTGTCTAGCATGAGGAGAAGAAAACAACGAAGGAAATTTGGGATCATCTGACAAAATTGTACGAGGCAAAATCCATTCACAACAAAATTTTCCTTAAAAGGCAATTGTACACGTTGAGGATGACAGAAACTACTTCAGTGACAGAGCATGTCAATACATTGAATACTCTATTTTCTAAACTCACAAGGTTGGGTTACAAAATAGAGCCATTGGAATGTGCAGAAATTCTACTCCAAAGTCTACCGGATTCATACGATCAACTCATCATCAACCATACAAATAATGTCCTTTCAGACCACCTAGTCTTTGATGATATAGTGCCAGCTATTCTAGAAGAAGAAAATCGGCGCAAAAACAAGGAGGACAGGATGATTTATTCACAACAAGCAGAGGCGTTAGCAGTGACGAGAGGAAGATCGACGGAACGTGGCTCAAGTGGGAGTCAGTCAAATGGTAGATCAAAATCCAGGAGTAAGAAGAATGTCAAATGCTATAATTGTCATAAAAAGGGGCACTACAAAAATGAGTGCTGGCTTCTCAAAAGGAATGGAGAGGCGAAAGGCAAAGGAACTGAGTCATCAAATGCTCAGGGTACTATTGCAAGTACCTCCAATGATGGAGAAAACCTATACAGTGAAGCAACAAAAGTTGAAGTAGGCAGAAAACGTTGATGTATGAATTATTGACTCAGGAGCAATATGGCACATGACCCCACAAAGAAAGTGGTTCCATCAGTATAAACCAATCTCTGGAGGATCTGTATACATGGGAAACGATCATGCCTTAGAGATTGCAAGTATTAGTACTATAAAATTAAAAATGTACGATGGTACTATTCGCACTATTCAGGAGGTACGACATGTGAAGAGCCTAAAGAAAAATCTATTGTCTTTGGGACAATTAGATAGTATTGGGTGTAAAACCCATATTGAAAATTGTATTCTAAAAGTTGTCAAAGGCGCTCTTGTGGTCATGAAAGCAGAAAAATTAACAGCCAATCTATACATGCTTAAGGGTGAAACACATCAAGAAGGAGAAGTTTCAGTTGCAACAGATTTAGCAGTAGAGGAGGCAACGATGTTATGGCACTTTAAACTTGGCCATATGTCAGAACGTGGCTTGAAGGTTCTTGCAGAACAGAATTTACTTCCCGGGCTCAAAAAGGTATCTTTACCCTTTTGTGAGCATTTTGTCACCAGTAAGCAGCATCGGTTGAAATTCAGCAGCTCTAGAGCAAGAAGTAATGTTGTTCTAGAATTAATTCACTCAGATGTTTGGAAAGCACCAGCTCTATCCATGGGAGGTGCGAGATACTTTGTATCTTTTATTGATGATTATTCCAGGAGATGCTGGGTGTATCCAATCAAAAGGAAAGCAGATGTATTTGAATTTTTCAAAATCTTTAAAGCACGAGTTGAACTTGGTTCTGAGAAAAAGATCAAGTGTTTGAGGACGGACAACGGAGGTGAGTACACCAGTGAAGAATTTAACAACTTCTATCTAAAAGAAGGAATTAAAAGACAGTTCACAACAGCATATACTCCACAACAAAATGGAGTAGCAGAACGGATGAACAGGACCTTGTTAGAAAGAACAAGGGCGATGCTGAGAACAACAAAATTGGCCAAGTCATATTGGACTGAAGCAGTTAAAACTGCTTGTTATATAATCAATCGGTCACCATCAACTGCAATTGATTTGAAGACGCCAATGAAAATGTGGACTGAAAAAGGAGTTGATTATTCAGACCTTCATACATTTGGAAGTTCAGTGTACGTCATGTACAATGCCCAAGAAACAACAAAGCTGGATCCAAAATCCAGGAAATGTTTATTCTTAGGATATGCTGATGGAGTTAAGGGGTATCTCCTGTGGGATCCCACTGCCCACAAGGTCATAATCAGCAAGGATGTTATCTTTGCAGAAGATAAACATCAAAAATTAGAAGGTAGTAGCACTGGAAAAGAAACTATTGCAGTGCAAGTTGAAGTAGGAGAAAAGCATGATTCAGAGATTCCAGTCTCAACTGGACCCACACAAGAGCACGAAGGACAAGAATAAGCTGAGGTTGAAACTATGCAAATTCGACGTTCAACTCGAGAGAGGAAAGAACCAGTCTGGCAATCCGATTATATTATGGAGAGCAATGTTGCATATTGTATGTTAACAGAGGATGGAGAGCCATCAACTTTCCAAGAGGCTATTAATAGTCCAGATGTTTCTCTATGGACAACAGCAATGCAAGAAGAGTTAGAAGCACTTCATAAAAATAAAACATGGGATCTTGTATTGTTACCGCAAGGAAGAAAACCTATTGGCAACAAATGGGTGTACAAAATTAAGCGGAACAACGATGATCAAGTGGAGCGGTATCGTGCTAGATTGGTGGTGAAAGGCTTCGTTCAAAAAGAAGGTATTGATTTCAATGAGATATTTTCTCCTGTTGTTCGACTCACAACAATTCGTGTAGTTCTTGCAATGTGTGCTACATTTGACCTACACTTGGAGCAGTTAGATGTCAAAACTGCATTTCTTCATGGTGATCTTGAAGAGGAAATTTATATGCTCCAACCAGAAGGTTTTGAAGAAAAAGGAAAAGAGAACTTGGTTTGCAGGTTGAACAAATCTCTGTACGGGCTCAAACAGGCGCCGAGATGTTGGTATAAGAGATTTGATTCATTCATTATGAGCCTTGGATACAACAAATTAAATGCAGACCCTTGTGCATACTAATTTTATCATCTTGTTGTTGTACGTGGACGACATGCTGGTGTTAGGCCCCAGCAAAGATCATATCAATGAATTAAAGGCGCAGTTGGCTAGGGAGTTTGAAATGAAGGACCTTGGACCAGCAAACAAGATTCTAGGGATGCAAATTCATCGAGACAGAAATAATAGGAAGATTTGGCTATCTCAGAAAAATTACTTTTATTATGAAGCTTCTGTTTCGCTAACATTCAAAGGATTTGAGTTTGAAGTGAAGAGAATTCTTAATATTTACACAACTATAGATTTATCAAGCAATAAGTTTGATGGGGAAGTTCCAGAGGTCATTGGAGAATTTAAATCACTCCGGCTGCTTAACATGTCTCATAACAGCCTTACTGGAAATATCCCATCCTTGATGGGAAGCATGAGTCGAATCTATAGATTTCTCTTCAAACGAATTGACAGGTATAATACCTTGGCAATTGAGTAGTCTGACGTTTCTTTCGATCTTGAACCTCTCGGAAAACCATCTTTCAGGAGAAATCCCAAAAGGAAGTCAATTCGCCACTTTTAGTAATGGATCATTTATTGGTAACTCGGCCTTGTGCGGAGTTCCTCTAACAAAGAAATGTGAAAATGGTGAGCCACCAACACTAGAAGTCGATTATGATGATGATGACAATGACAAAAACGTTTGGTTTGAATGGAAAATTATGCTAATGGGTTATGGATGTGGATTGGTTTGCGGATTGACCATGGGATACATTGTTTTCACAACTCTAAAGCCTATACAGTTTGTGATAATCGTTGAAAGAGCTCAGGAAAAGTTGATCAGAAGATGCAAGAAGAACAAGATCTGACCTTTTTCTAGACAACCTATCACTTGTTGGTTTCGGTACAAGCTTAGCAAGGTCATTCTGAGGGATCTAAAGATAGAGGTTTAAGAAGAAATAGCTTTGTAAATTCTTGACCGTTTTTTCTAGAAACAGCTTTATTATTTCTGAAACGAGTTTAAAACTAGTATATATACGTGTACAATACCAAAGGATTGAGGTAAGGTTTTGAAAAATATGGCTTCCTGCATCTCTGGCTTAGGCTTTACAAAGTCCTCTGCCAACAAATAAACATATCACTACAAAAACTCAAATTAACAAAGCACGGATAATTCAGACAAAATTAATAGGATTTTAACCTTCGCTGGTGGGATCCTGCACCAAATTCTCAATGCCTTGATTCTCCATCGATTCGCTCTTTTCTAGCATAACCTTCGCTATGTGCACCATGCATGTTAGGATTTTTATCGTTTGCACAATCAATAAGGACTAAAGTTTCAGGAAACTGTTCTCTCAATTATTCTGCAATAGAATATCACTTAAATTGTGTACTGCATACCAAACATCACAAAATACTTGTAACGGGAATCTGACAAATGAAACACAAGATACGCATATAATATCATTTTAGTGTGTGAACACAGACTAAAATCCTAACACAACAAACTGGCCTTTAAATATATATAATTTGCACATGAAACCTAAGACAGAATTCTAATTAATTACATGGCATATGGGATCAAAAATTTCCAGTCACATGCAGCGCACATTATTTATAAACTTTTGCCGCATTACAAGTCACATGTTTCAATCTTAAACTAATTACATGTAATGTGTCTCACTCAAATATGGTCTCGAAAACATCAACGTCTAACTCTAATTTATCAAGTCTTTCCGACAGTTTACTTCTTAATTTCGCACTTCCATTCTCACCATAAATTCATTAATACTAGTATGCCAATGAAGATCGTAGCCAGTAAACAAAACTCCTGCATCAGCATGTCAATAACAGCTCTACATTCACTCAAAATCCTCACTGCACTCCTTTTAACTCAAACAATTCTGGTCACATCCACCTTTACTCAAACAATGGTCGTCTGCCAAATCAAGTGACCACTGTACCTGGCCAGAGATTACCTGCGCAGAAAATTCTGTTATGTTAACATTTCATGACGACCATTAACCCTAATCAGATTACTAATGAGTATTACAACCGAATAACATGTTATTGGAGCCTTTATTTTAGATCAGTTAATTAGTCTTGATATAGAATAAACATTAAATATAATTGTCTTTAATTTGTAATTTGTAATCAAACAGTTTCATGCTTCTCCTGCTATATAAACTCTCGGTCACCCGACTATAATGCATGTCAAGTCACCTTTCACCATGCTCACTTTCTCCCCTCTCCACCAAAGCAAAATGCATTTCATGATTCTCCTCTGTCTTCATCTCCTGCTAATATTCTCGGTCACTGGAAAGCCACTCCGTGAATACCAGGCACTCCTCAGTCTAAAAAAATCCATAACATCAGACCCACAATCTTCGCTCTCTACATGGAACTTCTCCACCAACCACAACCACTGCACTTGGTCTGGCATCACCTGTGACTCTCATCACCACGTTATCTCTCTCGACATTTCATCGTTTAATCTCACAGGTACTTTATCTTCTGACATCTCTCATCTCCAGTACCTCCAAAATCTCAGTCTCTCTTTTAACGACTTCTCGGGCTCACTCCCCGAGTCAATCAACTCAATCTCAACTCTCCGATCACTTGATCTCTCTAACAATTATTTTTCCGAAACGTTACCGAGTTTTAACAATCTCAAATCACTGGAAATGCTTGATTTGCACAGTAACGACTTCACCGGCCCTATTCCCGTGGATATTTATAATCTCTCTAGTCTACGGCATCTTCGTCTTGGTGACAACTTTTTCTCGGGTGAAATTCCAGCGGAGTATGGCCGTTTAGCAGCTCTTGAATATCTCGCCATCCCGTTCAACAATCTTACCGGTATGATTCCGCCGGAGCTAGGCAATATTTCATCACTTCAATTTCTTCGTTTAAGTTATTTCAATAATTATTTTGGCAATTTACCTCCGGAGATCGGGAATTTATCAAAACTTGTTCTGCTAGACGCAGTTAGTTGCGGACTGTCCGGTGAGATTCCTGGTGAGCTTGGGAAGCTTCAGAATTTGGACTCATTGTTTTTATTTAGAAACGAGTTTTCAGGTGCTATACCACCTGACTTAGGTCACTTAACATATGTAAAGTTGATAGATTTGTCGGAAAATTTGCTTGTTGGAGAAATTCCTGAAAGTTTTGAGAATTTGAAAAACTTAAAGCTGTTACAACTTTTTCTGAATCAACTTTGCGGTCCAATTCCAGACTTCATTGCTGAGTTACCTGAATTAGAAATTCTGCGTCTTTGGAATAATAATTTTACTGGGAATGTGCCTCAAGGATTAGGGAAAAACTCGAAGCTTCAGCTTTTGGAGATATCTTCAAATAAGTTGACTGGATCACTTCCACCAGGGTTGTGTTCCGGGAATAAACTTGAAACTCTGATTACTTTTGACAATTTTTTGTCAGGACCGATTCCTGCCTCACTTGCTGAATGCACATCGTTGACACTGATTGTAATGACGAAGAATTATATCAATGGCTCAATTCCAGAGGGGCTTATGAGTTTGCCACAACTTACACAGCTGAATCTTCGTGATAATCTTCTCTCAGGTGCTGACTATTTGCCTGTTAAGTTTATAAAGGTTAATTTGTCTAGTAATCATCTTACTTGATCTTTACGGGCTACTTTATATCAGTAAATTTCTTACTTCCGCTGTGATAATCTAGACCTGACGTTGCATTTTCTTCCTGACATGCACTTCAACACATGAATTTATTCAAGCTAGTTTATATATGTTTTACAGGAGAAATTCCTACAACACTTTGCAAAGCGACATCCCTTCGGATTCTTGATTTGTCAAATAACAGTTTAAGTGGTGCACTTCCACACTGTTTGGGAGATCTTAGCACTAATCTCTCTATCATGGATCTTCATAAGAATCAATTTCAAGGGACAATCCCAGCAACCTTCCCAAAGAAATGCCAACTGACAACTTTTAACATGAATGGCAATCACTTTGAAGGATCGATTCCCCTAACCTTGGCCAACTGTAAGCAGCTAAGAATTCTTGATCTCGGAAACAACAAAATAAGTGACACATTTCCACCATGGGTAGATAGTCTTCCGCATCTTCAAATCCTTGTCTTGCGATCAAATAGACTTTATGGTAAGTTGAGTACTGTTAGCATGATAAAAAGTCCATTCCCCAAGTTGCAAATCATGGATCTGTCACACAATCAATTCAGTGGCTACCTGCCAAAGAATTTTTTCGACAATCTTAAAGTTTTATGGAATCCCGGTGAACTTGAACTTGTGGATAACAAATTAATAGAAACAGGTTTTTATTATGAAGCTTCTGTTTCGCTAACAGTCAAAGGATTTGAGTTTGAAGTGAAGAGAATTCTTAATATTTACACAACTATAGATTTGTCAAGCAACAAGTTCAGTGGAGAAGTTCCTGAGGTCATTGGAGAACTTAGATCACTGCGACTTCTCAACATATCTCATAACAGCCTTACGGGCCATATCCCATCTTTGTTGGGAAACATGAGCCACCTTGAATCTTTAGATTTCTCTTCAAACCAATTAACAGGTATAATTCCTTGGCAATTGACTAGTCTGACATTTCTTTCAACCTTGAACCTTTCGGAAAACCATCTTTCTGGAGCAATTCCAAAAGGAAGTCAATTCAACACTTTCAATAATGAGTCATTCCTAGGTAACTTAGCTTTGTGTGGAGTTCCTCTGACGAAAAAATGTAGAAGTGATGAGTTTCCAACACGAGAAGTTGATGATGATCTGGATGATGATAACAAATGGTTCGAATGGAAAATATTGCTAACGGGTTATGGATGTGGATTGATATTTGGATTGTCCATGGGATACCTTTTTTTCACAACTTTAAGACCTAAATGGTTTTTGATATTTGTTAAAAGAGCTGAGCAAAAGTTGATTAGAAGATACAAGAAGAACACTTAGATCACTATCTCTCTACTCCTGTGAAATTAAGAGAAAGTTCACTGTTTGAATATTGCCTCAGTATTTGCAAAAGCTGATCTTATGGCATAAATCATTCCTAGAATAAATTTCAGCACTGATTTTATGCTGAATATTATCTTTTTCATTTAAGTTTTTTTATTTGTAGCCTATATAAAGGCCTGATTCTGAAAGAATAAAATATTAATCTTCAGCTTATTGTCTCCAGATCTTCTATTTTCTTATAATGTTGCTGTTCTTATAATTTTAAACCAACATCCACTAACTCCGTTCATGATTCTTTACTGTTGTAAAGATCAGTTCAGATATCGAAAAAAAACTGAGTCCACAAATTTACAATTTACTGAAATGCAAAGTCTAGAGGAATCTGACATGTTCGGATTGCAGAAGTCCTGGTCCTGGTGATGGTTGGGAGGTGATGACAAAGAGGATAGTGATACAAGTCTTAATTGATAGATGATGCTTTTGATCATGATTTTTACATATTTTAGAAATGATCGAATGCAAATATTTAATCAATGATGCTCCCGTATCTCCTTATAAATTTGAATCTTTACAAGATAGGATCTCCCTGAAGAGCCTAGAGTATGAGGGAGTTTTAGTTAGTTGATCGAGGTTGATCAAACTCGTATTCAATGGATTGCTACAGCCGAACTCTCTGGATAAATTTCTGTGCACTATAGCCAATCTTTAGTGCACATTCTTCTGAGACTAATTACAGAGCTGAGTGTATGTGCTATGATCATGAATGTCATCTGTGCAGTTGTATTCTTTACCTTCACTAATTACTGAACTGCATTATATTCAACATAAAGTCAGGGATCAATGGATTATGATTTATAAATCGAAAATTTAGTTTAAGCAAACACATGGCTCTGCATAAAATCGAACCCCTTAATTGAGTAATTTATGTTTATTAGACAGAATGGTAGAGACTAAATTTTGTATTAACCGAGTTGCTCTTGTAAATCTGCAGGTTCTGCATCAGTGCGTTTCCTCGGCTGAACTTAACAACACACCAAGAATTTATGCATCTTTAAAATAAGTTCAAAAAGCCGAAGGACAATTAATTAAAAACTGAGAAAGTATATTATAAACGAAAATGAGTATAATTTATCTTGACTACTAAAATAGTAGTATTACATACCGAGGTCGACGATGATGTAAAATGCATAGCAGAGGTCGTGAATCAAAACTGTGTAATCCGTATTTTAAATTTTAATCACTCCTAATCATTTCTAGATGGATATATTTTTTTTTTTGGTCAGAATTTCTAGATGGATAATTAACTAAGAATAAACCAGAGATACACGCAAGTTCTGAGAAAATTCCGAAAGTTGACCTCGCAAAATTTACAAAGTCAAATGTCATGAAGTTCGTGATGCTAAACTCCAATATTTTTTTTATAATTGTTAAAATATAATATAAGATATAAGGTCTTATATAAGATTCATATAATACCACCCTCCCTCTAATATCTTAAGATTTCTTCATAAGTGTTAACATTTTTAGTTAAGATTTTAGATGAGTTGGTTACTTAACATGACATTAGAGCTCAGTCACCCAACTCTCTACAATCTTCAATATTCTCAATATTTAATATGAACAATATAGATACGAAGGATGAGTGCCCGTGATCCACTCGTAGACCCAAAAATAAATTTTCGAGTAAATAAATTGGTTACTTTAACAATGATTTTGTGATGTAAAAGTATTGCTTCAACTATAAGTCTATAAACTTGCGTATTGCTAGTCTCTCTTAGCGTCAGACATGACCTCAGGCCGCCTTGATACCAATACTGTACAGTAAAACCGCTTTTTAATTAATATTTGATAAATTAATAATTTTTTTAAATTAGTAATTTTTTCCGGTCCCACTTGGGTCAGTTCAAAAAATGATCAATTTCAATAAGATAATAAGATAATAAATTTTTTGAAAAATCCTATATAAATATACGGTCCCAATAATATTATAAATTAATAAGTTCTTTACAATCATAAAATATATGTATTACCCTTTTGTAAAATATGATTCTAGGTGTCTTAAAATTTGAATCTATATGTAACTCATCTTAATCTTCTTTGTTTTAACCAAAAGTTCGAATGTGGTGTTTTCGTAAAGAATTTAAAAATTTATTAATCAATATTTTTGATGTCTTTTAATACTTCTTTACATGCGAAAAGTTCCGAAAATGTTGTTTCATCTTTGATATCATCTTAATATACATGAATCTTTACTTTACATAAATACTCTTTGAATTTGCAGAACAATGTAAATTGAATTAATTGAATTAAGTATAAAACATAAATTGTACAATTCATTTTATTTAAATGTATATAATTGAAATTAATTTTCTTTGATATCAAAAAATTTCTATAAATTAATAATTATTAATTTATCAATAAATTAATACCATTGTAAATTAATAGAATTCTCCGATACAATTATATTAATTTATAGAGGTTTTGCTGTATTTTTAAGATAGTAGTTGACCAAAACTCTGTGAGGCGAATGCTCAAATTCACTATTGTTACTTAAAGTATACGAAAAATACAAATACCGAACCCAACACACAGAATCGAATCGTTTATATAATACTAGCCTATAATAGTGCAAAGTACGGATTATCATATATTATTGTTATTATGAATTAATACATAAATTATTTGATTTAATATAAAATTTTAATTTATTTTAATAAATTTTATTATTAATTTTAAATTTAAATATGTTCCATACTTAATTTCATCACATAAATAAATATCATTAATTTAACGTTATTTTTAAATTTATTTTAAATATCTTAGGAATTCAAAAAAAAATTAAAAATTATTTAGTGTTTTATAACCTAAAATCGTAGAAGAAAGAATCGTAGTAAGAAATGTGTGTTGGCGATGATTTTAATCGGGATATAATTGAAAACGTTTATAATTCTATAAAACATGTGTTTTTTATTTTTAATAAATATATATAATTTTACATAATTTGAAATTTTTTACACGTTATTTTAATAAAAAACAAAAAACAAATTAAAATGTATTTAATTTTAATTAAAATTAAAAAATATTTCGATTATATTTTCATTAAAATTCTTCACCAACACCCAACTTCCCTTCAGACTCTTTCGTTATATTTCGTTTTGATTATCCAAACTCTTCTTATTATTTGATGATATAGTTTTACTAACAACCAAATACGTTATATCCTTATATATTATTGTCTTGTTGTAATAGTGACAGAATAAGTAATAGTGATAGAATAATATTGTAATTATATTTTATATATGATTGTATTAGAATTTAATTTAATTATATATAATCTATGATGTTACAGTGATTTAATGAAAAGGTTTATTATTTGGCTTAAATCTCAAATGAAGAAGCCAATGTTCCACCCTATATGAGATTAGTAGAGCTTTTGCAATGTTAATGTGGGTTTATGTTGTGATGCAGTAGGTATTGGTATTATTGATATTTGATAAACAATTTCAATATAAAAATTTATTAATAAGTAAACAAATTAAAAAAATAATAATAAAAGAAAAATAAATGTAACTATACCTTTATAAGGAAAATATGGTATAATTGGTTGGTTAATTAAAATATTTCTCAAAAACTTATTCGCACTTCTAAGAAAACAAATTAAAATATATACTATAATTTAATAAAAAAAAAATAAAACACATAATTTACATAAATACATACTTTATAAGTTATACTTTAACTGAAATTCAACTACATACTCTTTCAATTATATTTTTAATATAATTTTTTAAATTTATTATTTTTAGGAAGGTGTTAACAATTTTTTTGGAAGGCGTTAACCAACCAATCCGTACAAAACACGGGCTATTATCTATTATTGTTATTATTAATTAATATATTAATTATTTGATTTAAAAGAAAATTTTAAATTATTTTTAATTAATTATATTAATAATTTTAAATTTATATATGTTTCATACTTAATTTCATGACATAAATAAATATCATTTAACATTAGTTTTAAATTTATTGTTAAATATTTTAAAATTCAATAGATATTTTTAAAATTTATATATTGTTACCTAGAATAATAGAAGAAAGAATCGTAGAAATAAGTTTGTGCGGGCGATGATTCTAATCAAGATATAATTGAAATCATTTATAATTATATAAAACATGTGGTTTTTTTATTTTTAAAAAATTACATACTCTCTCCGTTCCATTTATGTTGATGAAACAAATTAAGGGTTGAATATGTTAAGTTTTTCTAAATATATAAACAATTGAGAGTAAGTTTGACAGTTTTCACTTGATTGTTAAATCTATACTATTATATAAAAGCCGAAACATTAAAAGTTTGGTCGGTCGGTTGGTTGGTCGGTCGGTTGGTCGGTACGGTACCTAGTGATTTTACTTATTTACCCTTACTCAATTACAGATAAAATACATTCTAATCAATTTCCTTTTTCAAGTTAAATATACTATCTTTTATATTTTTCAATAACTAAATAATTTCCTTTTTTAGGTAAAATACAATATCTTTTATATTTTATCTAACTAAAATTTCTCTTTTATTAATCAATTTTCTTTTTCAGGTTAAACATATTACCTTTTCTATTTTTCAATAACTAAATACTTTCCTTTTTAAGGTAAAATATAATATCTTTTACATTTTATCTAACTAAAATTTCTCCTTTTTTTAAAAACACTACGAGCAATTTTGTTTAATAGAATAACATAATTATATTATAATTACTATTAACTAATCAATTGTCTTTTCAACCAAAACACGTTACCTTTTCTATCTAACTAAAATATCTCTTTTTCCAATTATATCATGGATGGTTACCTTTTTCAGCCAAAACACGTTACCTTTTTTCTTTTCTCTTACTAAAACCACTATTTTTCAATTATATCATGGGCATTTCTATGTAACAAAAACAAAATAATATTATAATATTAATAATTAATCGAGTACCTTTTTAGCTAAAATTTATCATCTTTTCTATTTTTTCTAATTAAATTCTCTTTTTTGTCAATGAACAGATACTCACTGTAAAAGGCTATAAGCCAAAATATTCAAAAAAAAAATAAATTAAATTCTCTATTTTCCAAGAAATATCATGGGAAACATTAATTTCTCATTTTTTAAAAACTATCACCAATTTTATGTAATAAAATAACATAATGAAATTATAAATAATATAGACTAATCAATTATCTTTTTCACATAAATCATGTCATATTTTTAATTTTCACGTTACCATTCTATTTTTTCTAACTAAAATCCCTTTTTTTCCAATTATATCACGGGCGGTTCTATTTAATACAATAAACTAATAATATTATAATATTTATAATTAACAGATTACCTTATCAGCTAAAACATATCATCTTTTCTATATTTTCCAAACTAAAATTCCTCTTTTAAAGGTAAAATACAATATTTTTTACATTTTATCTAACTAAAATTTCTCCTTTTTAAAAAATACTACGAGCAATTTTGTTTAATAAAATAACAGAATTATATTATAATTACTATTAACTAATTAATTACCTTTTTTAGCCAAAACACGTTACCTTTTCTCTAACTAAATTCTCTCGTTTTCCAATTATATCATAGATGGTTACCTTTTTCAGCCAAAACACATTAATTTTTTTCTTTTCTTACTAAAACCTGTCTTTTTTCAATTATATCACGGGAGTTTTTATTTAATAAAATAAAATAATAAAATTATAATACTAAAAATTAATCGAGTACCTTTTAGCTAAAATGTATCATTTTTTCTATTTTTTCTAATTAAATTCTGTTTTTTCCAAGAAATATAAAATAACATAATTAAATTATAATTACTACAAACTAATCAATTACCTTTTGCACCTACAACATTTTACATTTTTAATTCTCTAACTAAATCATCTCTTTTTCTAATAATATCACAGACATTCCATTTAATAAAATAAAATAATAATTTTATAATTACTAATAATTAACCGATTACCTTTTTCAACTAAAACCTATCATATTATCTATATTTTCTATCTAAAATCCCTCATTTTCTAGAAATATCATGGATAACATTTATATAATTATTATCAAATCATCTCATATAAAAATTTAAGCCTCCAAAATTCATGTTTTTAAAAAATAATTTAAATTAATGAAAAAAATCATATAATATTAAAAAAAATCCGTGCATCCCACGGGTTTTAAAATAGTATGTGTTAAAAATTTATTGTTTATTATATAGTTTTAGATTGTCTTTACTTTGTTGATTTATAATTTTTTGTAATTTTGTTAATAAATATGTGATTTTATTTTAAATATAATTGAAAGAGTATGTAATAATTAAAGATTTTGTTATTAAGTTAAATATGTAGTTTATTTTTTTCAAAATAAAATTTTATATGTATTTTAATTTATTTTTTATTTTTTGGAAAGTGTTACCATACCTTTTGGGAAGGTGTTAACCGATCGACCGACCAACCAATTATACCCTGTTTAGCTTATAATAGTATAGTATAGATAACTAGCAAGCATGGACTATCATATATTATTATTATGAATTAATATATTAATTATTTGATTTAGTATAAAATTTTAATTTATTTTAAGAAATTTATTATTAGTTTTAAATTCAAAAATGTTCCATACTTAATTTCATATTTAAAGTTAATTTTAAATATATTGTTAAATATCTTAAGAACTCAATAGATTTTTTAAAAAATTATTTAGTATAATCTAAAATCGTAAAAGAAATAATCGTAGAAAGAAGTGTGTGCAGGCGATGATTTTAATCGGGATATAATTGAAAACGTTTATAATTCTATAAAACATGTGTTTTTTATTTTTAATAAATATATATAATTTTACAGAATTTGAAATTTTTAACACATTTTTTTAATTTTTAAAAATTATATTTTTGTGTCTTGGTTCGTTGGTTAGTTGGTTAACACCTTTCTAGAAAGTTTGTTAACAACTTCCAAAAAACAAAAAACAAATCAAAATGTATTTAATTTTAGTTAAAAAAATAAAGCACAGATTTTACGAGAAAACGACTGAAATAACAACATTTTAATACATCAGTGCCCAAAATACCGAGTGTCGGGAAAGTTGCCCTTTTTAACCAAGCAACCACGCATCTATAGAATACGTATGCCATTACCAACACTGTTCCTCTCGCTCTCGTGACCTCAACATCGCCATTACCGTCGCCCCCAAAATTCATCCCCGTTCCATCGACCTCCCCCTATCTGAGCACAACAAACTGATGGCCACACCTCACCTCACTCTACCTTTCTCACTATCGTTTTATTAATTTCGGGCCGCAGGACCGTGTACCAGTAGATCAGCAAATGTAATCGGAAGTTAGGTTAGATCTGGGATTTCAAAATTTTGCATTACAATCGACAAATGAATGATATAGGGTTGTAGAGGAGGAGAAAATGAATCGATTGATATATAATATGTAATGGGAAAATGTGTGGAGAGGGGTGAACCAAGCTTCACCGGAAATCGCAAGAAAATCGCCAAAAAAATGCTATTTTTGTCTGTTCTGGGGAGACGATGAACAGTGAGACATACGCATCTTGGGCATGCGTATCTTGCGATACGCATCTACGACATGTGTATCTCATCTTATCTGTTTTCCAATTTGAAAAGTATACACATTCCACTTATGCGTATTCGATATACGCATATGCCAAATGCGTATATCTCTAGTTATTTTGGACAACATTCCCGCATATGGTCATTTTGGGTACTGCAGTTTAAAATTTGGTTATTGGGGGCTTTCACCCATATTTTACATACTATTTCGATTATATTTCAATTAGAATTCTCCACCAACACCCAACTTATTTTCAGACTCTTTCGAGAAACTAATATCTCTTAAAATTAATTTAAACAATTTTAATATTAAAAGTTATTAATAAGTAAACAAATAAAATAAAAAGAAAAATAAGTATACTATTTATCTATACTATACTTTTATAAGGAAAATATGGTATAATTGGTTGGTCAGTTAAAGCCTTTCTAAAAAACTTATTCGAACATTCTGAAAAAAACAAATTAAAATATATATATTGTAATTTACTTAAAAAAACATATATTTACATAAATACATACTCTATCAGTTATACTTCAACTAAAATTCAACTAAATACTCTTTTAATTATATTTCTAATATCATTTTTTTAACTTATTACTTTTAGGAAGGTGTTAACAATTTTTTTGAAAGGCGTTAACCAACTATCCAAAAATATCTTATTTTGCTTATAATAGTATAGTATAGATACATAAATATATATATATATATATATATATATATATATATATATATATTTATATTAATATAATATGATTATATAATAATACATTATTTACTATACACAATCTAGTAATAATATTGTTAAATATAATAAACATAATAAACAAAAGTTATTGTTTATTCTTTTTACAGTAAATTCAAATAAAAAAAAGTTAATCCTTTTGATATCCGTGTCCTTAGAGCAACTCCAATGCTCTTCCCTTTCCTTAACCCCTAAAATAGGGATTATTAAAAATATAGATAATGAAAATTATGTTCCACTCCAATCATATACCCTATATTCATACCCTATATTTTAAAAGTAATTTTTATTGTAGTTTTTTGAAATTTAAATTTTGAACATTCTTATAAATTAACCAATGAGCTGAAGGATAAATGAGGTGGAGAATATAGGGGATCTAATTTTGATCCCTCAAATAAGGGGTTATATTTTCTCTCCCCTAAAAAATAAAGGGGATGATGGGTAGGGTTTGAAAAACAACACCTAGAGGGGGGGTGAATAGGTGTTTATGGTTAATAATGTGAATTTATGAACTGTTTTGAAAATAACTGAAAACAGCTTGCTGTTTGTAATAACACAGTTCACAAACAGCACGCTGTTTGTATCTAAAATGCAATGCAGAAAGAGTAAGAACAGTAAGTAAAAGAGACACACAATCTTTTAGCCAGGTTCGACCCCTAATCCCCTATGGTCTACGTCCTGGTCCCTTACCAAACTTGGTAAGAGAATATATTATTGATCAACTATAATCCAATTACAAGATACAACAATATATCTCCCTTAACCCTCCTGCTTACAAATGGCTTGCTGTTTACCTGTGCTGAACCAACCCTCTAAGTACTACTTCCCAAGTATACTTCTCTAGTAGTTCGACTCACCCTAAAACCTGAAGCCAATATTGTACAGCAACAAAACAATACACTTTGAACAATACAAATGTTTTGAACGAATTACAACAAAACCTATGAACCCTTCTGAATAAATATGCGTGTAAGTGAATATTGGGTTTTTGAAGGTTTGAAGAATTTAGCAAAGAAGGCTTGTGGTTGTATATGAATTCTTGTTTTTGCACTGTAAGGGATAATTAAGAACTGAGCATATCACGTTCTTAAATAGATGAACAAGAATGTAAAATGAAATCAAATCTTAACGGCATGAATTGTAACCGTTAGAAGTGTTGTTTGTAGAATAATGAAGATGATGAACATATAGAATATGTATGTCAGATGATGATATAGGTAGGAGCGTGTTTTGTATGATGAGGAATATTTGATATGATTTTGAAAGACATCCCCATGTGTTTGTTTGTGAGTGGAGGTGGTGTGAGGCATTAAAATAATGAAAAGTGAATCTTACTTTTCTTATTTTTATGACAAGGAAAAAGGTTTGTCTCCCAATATCTATTGGATATGAGTGGATGTAAATTCAGATATATTCAGAGAGGTCCTTACAATGTTCTAATATCATCTATACTTGATTCTTCATCAAAAACCGTTGCCTCCTGTTTTTCTGACAGACGCAGTCAGCGTGCTGTTTGTACAAATGGTACGCTGTTTGCACAACTGGTACGCTGATTGACCAGAAATCGTCTTGCTGATTGAGACAGATGTAAACTGACTAAGTCTACGCTTGGCTTACCAATTTCTGTTTGAGTCATACTGATTGCACAATCAGTAAGCTGAATTGCCCTGCAAAACCAAGTTAAAGTGTCTACAAATGGCATGCTGTTTATATCTGTTACTAAGCCAAATGGCTTACTGTTTGTGATCATCAAAACTTAGGAGTTTCAATCTCCCCCTTTTTGATGATTACAACTAATTTAGGAGAAATTTTAAAAACTCCCCCTAAATCCCTGCATAACAATATTAGATATAAACCAAAATATAAGCAAACATCAAATATCCAACTTAAGCATTATAACATAGCAAATAACCAGAACCAACTTAAACACTTAATCCACAGCAACCAACTTAGCAAATATTCAGAACAACTTAGCAAATATCCAGGCAAATATCCAGAAAGACTAAAGGTTTTTAAAACTTTTTAAAAGACTCCAAATTTTCTCCCCCTTAATTCATCAAAAAATTAAGAAGCCTTGGGATCTTGAACAATGGTAGGTGGAGCATCTGAAGTGGTGGCATCCGTGTCAACTTCTTCAGCTTGTTTCTGAGCAGCTTTTGCCAATTCATCCAATCCAGCTTCTTCTTCCATAGCAGAGTGAGTTGTAGATGTTATTCCAGAAGGTTTGAGCATCAATTCCTTGACAGACTTAATTTCAGATAGAAATTCTTTCATTATGCTCTTAATTGTCTGATACTCAGCCTTCACAGATTGAAGATTCATTTTCACATCTTGTAAGTCCATCTTGACAGTTTGCACATCATTTCTGATGGATTGAGTATCACTTCGAAGGGAGATCAGCTCACTGGACATAATGGTTACATCTGCATGAAGTGACTGAGAAAATAGATTATGTGCCATAGAAACAGGCTCTGCAGAGGTTGTAGGAGCAGCTAATGAAGGTTCTTCTGGAGGAGATAGTACAATCCTAGATAGAACACCATCCTCAATTTGCAAATTATTCATAGCTAGGAACTTAACATCAACTTCCTTGACAGTAACCTTAATAGCATCTTTTGAATCCACTTTGAACCATTCAAACACCTTTGTTAACCAAAGCCCATATGGTATTCCACTCACTGTTTTATCAAGTGTAGCCAACATTTTCTGAAGTATCAGAGATGATACATCAAAGGGTTTTCCAGACATTAACATGGCAACAACTACTACATCTTGATAAGTAAAGTTTGATTTATTACCAATCCTAGGGCAAATGTGAGACCTAGCAAGTTTGAACAAAAGGTGAGCCATGGGTGTAACCACAGTTGTAGGAGGAGGGTTTGTATCCGTAATATTATCATCACCCATTATCAATTTCATTTGTTCAATAATACTTAAATCAGGTGTTGATACAGAACCCTGGGCAGTGTACACATCAACATCACTATCCTTTTCGATTTTCAAAATCGAACTCAAAATAGGGGGATTCAACTGGATTTTCTTACCCCTAACCATAGATACGATACTCCCAAATTTATCAGTTTGCATGTTGGCATAATACTCTCGAACTAAATCAGGGAAGTATATTTTAGGCATATCCATAAAAAAGGTTTCTAATCCAACATCTTGAAACAGTTTAAAAGCTCCACAACGAGTAAGTGAAGGAACGAGCTTACTTGAAATCGGTTGGCCAGGAATGATGGTGCGCGATCCTAATTCCATCTCTTTAAAGCGCGATTCACAGTCGGGAGACACAAAAGACGGAGACACAGACATCTTGAGCTTCTTCGATTCGGGAGTTTGAGAAACTTCATCCTCGCTTTCTTTTAGTTCCAGAGCAACATCTTCCTTCATCGATGCAGATGGAGTGGGTGCTCTTCGTGCCCTTGTCTTGCGAACCATGATGATTGATGGGATTGAAAGACTGGTTGATTCCGATTGAAACCCTAATCGCCCTTTTATGAACCCTAATCGCCTCTTTTGACAGGAGTAGAGTGTTTTAAAGAAATGAACCGTCCCAAGTTCCTTGTTTTGATAAATATTAGGGGAGAAATATTGATAAAATAAAAACCCACTTAACATTTATCTAAAAAACATGCATATTTTAATACTGAGATGTTTAATTACTAAGTATCACAAGTATTAATCACATTAGTTCAAATCACATAATCGTACATATTATTTAAACAGCACATTTTAAATCACTTGAATGAAACTAATGTAAAAATAATGTAAACATATCATACCAATAGTAAGTTAGAAGTGGTGACAATCAGTATACCATTTGTCATAGAGACTCGAACAAATGGTAAGCTAACCTGCTCTGCAATTTTCCAAACAGCATGCTGATTTTACATGGAGCACATACCAAGTTGCATTCGAATGATTGAAAATCTTTCCTCTGCAAGGGGCTTGGTGAATATATCAGCTAGTTGGAATTCAGTTGGGACAAAGACTAACTCTATCTTGCCCTTAGCAACATTGTCTCTCAAGAAATGATGTCGAACATCAATATGCTTCGTTCTCGAGTGATTCACCGGATTCTTGGAAATGCTTATGGTGTTAGTGTTGTCACAGTTGATTGGAACCTTTTTACACTTGATATCAAAGTCCCTCAGAGTTTGAATCATCCATAGAAGTTGAGAACAACAGCTTCCAGCTGCTAGATACTCCCCTTCTGCAGTGGATAAAGCAACCGAAGTTTGCTTCTTGCATTGCCAAGAAACTAGGCTTTGTCCAAGGAATGTACAAACACCACTAGTACTTTTTCTGTCAATTAAGCAACCTGCATAATCTGCATCACTATACCCAACAAGATCAAAAGTATTTGTGATAGGATAAAACAAACCAAGAGAAATGGTACCACTTAAATATCGAAATATTCTTTTAATGGCATTTAAGTGAGATTCTTTGGGGTTTGATTGAAACCTTGCACAAACACATACACTGTACATTATGTCAGGTCTAGAAGCAGTTAAATACAGTAGACTTCCAATCATACCTCGATATCTTTTAATATCAACAGCCTTACCATTTTCATCTACAATCAGCTTGCTGTTTTGCACCATGGGAGTTGATTTTGGTTTTACATCTTCAAAACCGAATCTCTTCAATAGACTTTGTGTATATTTGGATTGGTGCACAAAAATTCCATCTTTAGATTGCTTGATTTGAAGGCCCAAGAAGTAATTTAGTTCGCCCATCATGCTCATTTCGAACTCACTATGCATACACTTGGAAAACCACTTACACATAGATTCATTAGTAGCACCAAAAATAATATCATCCACATATATTTGTACAATCAAAATATCTTTACCATTTTGCATAATAAATAATGTGGGATCAATTTTACCTCGAATGAATCCATTTTGGATTAGATACTTACTAAGCCTTTTGTACCAAGCTCTAGGGGCTTGCTTTAAACCATAAAGAGCCTTCTTTAGCTTGAATGCATAGTTTGGATATTGTTCATTTTCGAATCCGGGAGGTTGTTTAACATAGACTTCCTCTTCTAGCACACCATTTAGGAATGCACTCTTTACATCCATTTGATATAGCTTGATTTTCTTGAAACATGCATACGCCAGAAGCATCCTTATTGATTCCAAACGAGCAACAGGAGCATAGGTTTGATCAAAATCAATGCCTTCTTGTTGGTTGTAGCCTTGAGCTACAAGTCTTGCTTTATTTCGAGTAATGGTGCCAAATTCATCAACTTTGTTTTTGAACACCCATTTAGTTCCTATAAGTAAGGCATCCTTTGGTGGCTTGACAAGTTCCCAAACATTACATCTTTCAAATTGATTTAATTCTTCTTGCATGGCCATGATCCAATTCTCATCTTTTAATGCATCATCTATATTTTTAGGTTCTTCTTGAGCTAGGAAGGCTGCATGAGCACAATAATTTGCCTTCCCTCTTCTTGTAGTAATTCCATCAGTAATATCACCAATGACTAACTCAGGTGGATGATTTTTAACCGTTCTTGTTGCCCTTGGTAAAGAATGTTGAGCTATTTCTTCATGAGTTGTCTTTCTCATCTTTGATGGTGGTGACTGTTCTTCTCCATCATATAGAGGCAATTTTGCAGTAGCTCTTGATCCTCTAGGACCTTCCAAAGTCATCTTTGCTATTTTGTAATTGAATCTTCCACTTCAGCTTGCTGTTTTGAGCTTTCAGCTTGCTGAATGTCAGTGTCTGCATCCTCTTTGGCTTGCTGACTTTCAGTGTCACTTTCATCTTCATCTTGCTGATTTGAACTGCCATTTTGCTGATTTTCACTTCCAGCTTGCTGATTTGCACTTCCAGCTTGCTGATTTGTACTTCCAGCTTGCTGATTGTCAGTGACTTGAGGTTGCACATTTTCTTCTTCACCTGCAAATCCTTCCCCAACTCTTGGTAGATCATTGTTAGGTTCTTGAAAGGTAACATCAATAGATTCTTCAACAATATTCTTATTTATATTATAAATTCTATAAGCTCTACTTGTTAAAGAATAACCAAGAAATATGGCTTCATAGGATTTAGCATCAAATTTACCATCTTTACCAATTGTTTTGAGGACAAAGCACTTTGAACCAAAAATCTTGAAGTAACTGATATTTGGCTTCTTGTTTCTCAACAGTTGATAGGGAGTTTTGTCCAATAATGGCCTGATTATGATTCGATTCAACAAATAGCATGCTGTATTCACAGCTTCGACCCAAAAACTTCTAGGTAGCTTGCTTTCTTGCAGTAGAGTCCTTGCTGTTTCTTGAAGTGACCTATTCTTTCTTTCCACCACTCCATTTTGTTGAGGAGTCCTTGGAGCAGAAAATTCATGAGAGATTCCCTTTTGTTCACAATATGTGATAAATTTGTCATTGACAAATTCACCTCCTCTATCACTTCTTATACCTACAAGTCTTGTATCATGCTTGTTCTCAAGCAGTTTAATCAGTTTCTCAAATTCATCAAAAGCACAATCTTTAGTACTAAGGAACAATACCCAAGTAAATCTAGAATAATCATCTACAATTACAAAACCATATTGTTTACCTCCAATACTTTTATAAGATTCTGGACCAAATAAGTCTAAGTGCAGAAGCTCTAAGGGTTTAGAGGTAGATACCATTTTCTTAGCTTTGTGAGTGCTTCGAATTTGTTTACCCAGTTGGCATGCTGAACATACTTCGACCTTAGTATATTTCAGTTTTGGCAGCCCTCTGACCAGATTCTTACTTGAAAGTTTATTGATCAAGTCCATGTGTGCATGTCCCAACCTCCTATGCCATATATATGGATCATTGTCGATTGCAGCCAAACAGCATGTTGTTTCCTGCATTTCGAAGTCTAATACATATATATTTCCTTCCCTTCTAGCAACTAGTGGGATTTTGTTAGCACCAATAGTAATAATAGTTTTATCTATGCCAAACTGAACAAAATGTCCATCATCAAATAATTGAGTGACACTAAGTAAATTATATGAAAGACCTTTGACATATTGAACTTTATCGATCGAAATATTACTATTACCAATAGAACCAATACCAAGGATTCGAAGAGTTTTGCTATTGCCAATTGTAACTCTTCCTCCTTTCTTCATGTTGAGACTTATGAACTGAGACTTGTCTCCACACATATGTCTTGTGCAACCGCTATCCAAGATCCATTGTTTCGACTTTATTTTGGCGGCAAGGCATATCTACAAAACAAACAAACACAAACTTAATGTTTTGGTACCCATATAGGTTTGGGTCCAAACTGGTTAGTAGCAAGAATATATAACACATTTAATTCAGCTTTCTTGATCCATTTTTGGATCACTTTTGGTGACTGTTGGCGTGCTGTTTGTCTTCTGTCAGGAGCATTCTGGTATGCTGTTTGTCGCCTGGCTGGTCCATTCTGGTAAGCTGTTTTCCCTTTACCATTGATTTTAACCACACAATGAATTTCCAGATGGCCTTTTCCACCACATTTGTTGCATGTTTTCCAAGGCATGGCATAATCATAAGGTATGCCATTTTTACCATCATATTTGAGGACTCCAAGCTTCTTGTGTATGTCCATGCCAACTCCTTCTCTTACTACAGGGACTTTTGCTTTCTTCATCATTGTCTTTAAGGTGTCTTCTCCTTGCACAAAAGTTTCCATCCCTGTCTGGAGGTCCTTGACCTCTTTTTCCAGAAGAGAGATAAAATCAGCTTGCTGATTGATAAGTTCAGCTTGCTGTTTTCTCTTTTCCACAGATTTTGAGGATTCGGCTTGGTTTGACTCTGTGTTCTTGAATGATTGTATGCATTCATTCCTTTCTTCAATCTCTGACTTCAATCTCCTAAGTTCTTTCATAAGAGATTCATTTCTTTGAAGAATCACTTTGTTGACTCCTTCGAATTGAACTAATTTCTCCTTTAAATCAGTAATAAGATCATTGTGATTTGTTTCTGGATTCTTTTCATCCATTAAATCAGCAATCATTTTCTTCAACTGATTATTGTTCTTTTCCAGCTTGCTATTCTTATGTTTTAGTTCCATAAACTCAATTATGGATACATGATTTGGTACCTGCACGGTTAGTTCTTCTAGCATATTATGAGATGAATTTAAATCAGAATATATTGAATTTACCTCACTTGCATCATCTTCTGAATTCGAATAATCACTATCCACACAATCTTCTTTTATGGATCCTAGTGAACTTTCTTCATCATGTAGACCTACAAGGGCCAAATTCACCATATCTTCACTTGAGTCATCACTGGAGTATGAATCATCATCACTCCAAGTCAGTAGAGCCTTTGCTTTTCTCTTGTCCTTGAAAGCAGCTTGCTGTTTGGACTTTAGCTTAAAACAGTCCTTCTTAAAATGGCCTGGTTTACCACATTCGAAACAAGTTTGTTCCTTGGCTTTCCTTTTGGAGTATTCACCTCTTTCCTTCTTCATTCTATTTTTCTATTCAATTAGCCTCTTGATCTTTTGTGAGATGAGTGCCATTTCTTCGTCAGATTCTTCATCAGATTCAAACAGCTTGCTGTTTGCAGACTCTAGCTTGCTGTTTGTAGAGTGAAGAGCCAAATTCCTCATTTTGGCTATGGGAACCCGAACATCTTCAGCCTGACCTTTGCTTATCTTGCTTTCAAATTGTTCTAGCTCTGCAAACACAGCTAGGTGATCCATGGTGTCGATTGTTGAGGATGATTCCAAAGCCGTGACCTTTGCTTCATAAATAAATGGTACCGCACTTAACACTTTCATGTTAATTTCATCTTGTGGAATGTCTTTTCCAAGTCTCTTTAAAGAGTTTATAGTAACTTGGAACCTTGCTTGACCTTCTTTGATAGTTTCATTATCCTTGAGCTTGAAGTTTCCAAAATCATTCATTAGTTTGCTAAGCTTCACCTTCCTCAAGGTTTTTGATCCTTCATGATAGGTTTCCAAAGCATCCCACATTTCTTTTGCTGTTTTTAGGGAGGAGACTTTGTCATACTCAGCTTGATCTAGAGCATTCATTATGGAATTTCTAGCTTCTCCATTAAAACCGCATTTGATAATTTCATCCATAGTGAGATCATCAACATCTTTTGGTTGATTCTTTTCATCCAAGAATTGATAATCTCCTTTCTGTACAACTCTTAACACCAGTGGCCTCTTGGATAAGAATGTTTCCATTCTACATTTCCACCAATTGTAATTTTCTGATCCAGTGAGGAGAGGAGCCCTATAATCGGCTTTTGCTTCAAGATAATGTTCTGCCATGATCGATACTTTCCTGTTACAGAATTGTTAGTATACCAAAGCTCTGATACCAATTGAAAAACAACACCTAGAGGGGGGGTGAATAGGTGTTTATGGTTAATAATGTGAATTTATGAAATGTTTTGAAAATAACTGAAAACAGCTTGCTGTTTGTAATAACACAGTTCACAAACAGCACGCTGTTTGTATCTAAAATGCAATGCAGAAAGAGTAAGAACAGTAAGTAAAAGAGACACACAATCTTTTAGCCAGGTTCGACCCCTAATCCCCTATGGTCTACGTCCTGGTCCCTTACCAAACTTGGTAAGAGAATATATTATTGATCAACTATAATCCAATTACAAGATACAACAATATATCTCCCTTAACCCTTGCTGCTTACAAATGGCTTGCTGTTTACCTGTGCTGAACCAACCCTCTAAGTACTACTTCCCAAGTATACTTCTCTAGTAGTTCGACTCACCCTAAAACCTGAAGCCAATATTGTACAGCAACAAAACAATACACTTTGAACAATACAAATGTTTTGAACGAATTATAACAAAACCTATGAACCCTTCTGAATAAATATGCGTGTAAGTGAATATTGGGTTTTTGAAGGTTTGAAGAATTTAGCAAAGAAGGCTTGTGGTTGTATATGAATTCTTGTTTTTGCACTGTAAGGGATAATTAAGAACTGAGCATATCACGTTCTTAAATAGATGAACAAGAATGTAAAATGAAATCAAATCTTAACGGCATGAATTGTAACCGTTAGAAGTGTTGTTTGTAGAATAATGAAGATGATGAACATATAGAATATGTATGTCAGATGATGATATAGGTAGGAGCGTGTTTTGTATGATGAGGAATATTTGATATGATTTTGAAAGACATCCCCATGTGTTTGTTTGTGAGTGGAGGTGGTGTGAGGCATTAAAATAATGAAAAGTGAATCTTACTTTTCTTATTTTTATGACAAGGAAAAAGGTTTGTCTCCCAATATCTATTGGATATGAGTGGATGTAAATTCAGATATATTCAGAGAGGTCCTTACAATGTTCTAATATCATCTATACTTGATTCTTCATCAAAAACCGTTGCCTCCTGTTTTTCTGACAGACGCAGTCAGCGTGCTGTTTGTACAAATGGTACGCTGTTTGCACAACTGGTACGCTGATTGACCAGAAATCGTCTTGCTGATTGAGACAGATGTAAACTGACTAAGTCTACGCTTGGCTTACCAATTTCTGTTTGAGTCATACTGATTGCACAATCAGTAAGCTGAATTGCCCTGCAAAACCAAGTTAAAGTGTCTACAAATGGCATGCTGTTTATATCTGTTACTAAGCCAAATGGCTTACTGTTTGTGATCATCAAAACTTAGGAGTTTCAGGGTTGGAGCTTTATTTTTAAATTAAAATCTCTATATTTGTCCACCTAGGCACATTATAGGTAAGGAACATGTATGGTTGGAATTGCTCTTATATAGTAATTATTACTAATATCGTATTCTTTAATTCTAAATTTGAATGTAAACCCACCTATAATTTTATAATAAAGAAATGATGTCATTGTATATTCTAATTTTTTTATGTTATAATATCTTAAAGCATATTCCTATGTACAGTAAAACCTCGTTAAATTAATACTCGATAAATTAATACTTTCCAAGTTAATAATTTCTTTTGGTCCCAACTTGGGTCAGTTCAAAAAATGATCAATTTCGATAAGATAATAAGGTAATAATATTTTTGAAAACCCTATATAAATTCCCGATAATATTATAAATTAATAAGTTCTTTATAATCATATATATATATATATATATATATATATATATATATATATATATATATATATATATATATATATTACCCTTTTGTAAAATATGATTCTAGAATTCTTAAAATCTGAATCTATAACTCATCCTTAACCCTCTTTGTTGCATCCAAAAATTAGAATGTGGTGATTTTTTAAAAGCATTAAAAAGTTATTAATCAATGTTTTTGATGTCTTGATTGATTTTTTAAGTGCGAAAGGTTCCAAAAATATTGTTTTATCTATGATATCTTCTAAATATACATGAATCTTTACTTTGAATCTCGTTAATACTCATTGAATTTGTAAAATAATCTATACTGAATTAGTTGAATTAAATAAAACATATATTGTACAATTCATTATATTTAAATGTATATAATTGGAAATTAATTTTATTTGATGTCAAAATTTTTTTCTAAATTAATAATTTATCGATTAATTAATAGCTCTTTCAATTAACAGAATTTTCCGGTCCCGAATATATTAATTATAGAGGTTTTACCGTATACTGTTTATGTTTATTTTCATTACAGACCATTTTCTAGTGTTGGTAAGGTTTTTTTTTTAATTAGGAAGAATATAAAAAAATTCAAACCAACAAACGATTAACTGAACCGAACAAAATCGTTCCGAACAATATGATTACGGTTAGTACATAGAAACCGAACCGAACCGATATGTACTATTTGCTAACGGTTTCCGGTACATCTCCGGATAATATATACTCTCGGTCACCCGACTATAATGCATGTCAAGTCACCTTTCAACCTTTCAACATGCTCACTCTCTCCCCTCTCCACCAAAGCAAAATGCATTTCATGCTTCTCCTCTGTCTTTATGATCTCCTGCTAATATTCTCGGTCACTGGAAAGCCACTCCGCGAATACCAGGCACTCCTCAGTCTAAAAACATCCATAACATCAGACCCACAATCTTCTCTCTCTACATGGAACATCTCCACCAACCAGAACCACTGCACTTGGTTTGGCGTCACCTGTGACTCTCATCGCCATGTCATCTCTCTCGATATTTCATCGTTTAATCTCACAGGCACTTTATCTCCTGATATCTCTCATCTCCGGTACCTCCAGAATCTCAATCTCGCTGATAATGAGTTAACAGGCTCAATCCCCGACTCAATCAACTCAATCTCAACTCTCCGATTACTTAATCTTTCTACCAACAGGTTTATTGGGACGTTACCGAGTTTTAACAATCTCAAAACACTGGAAATACTTGATTTGCACACTAACAACTTCACCGGCCCTCTTCCCGTGGATATTTATAATCTCTCTAGTCTCCAGCATCTTCGTCTTGGTGACAACTTTTTCTCGGGTGAAATTCCAGCGGAGTACGGCCGTTTTGCAGCTCTTGAATATCTCGGCATCCCGTTCAACGATCTCACCGGTATGATTCCGCCGGAGCTAGGCAATATTTCATCACTTCAATTTCTTCGTTTAGGTTATTTAAATAATTATTTTGGTAATTTACCTCCGGAGATAGGGAATTTATCAAAACTTGTTAGCCTAGATGCATCTAGTTGCGGACTGTCCGGTGAGATTCCTCGTGAGCTTGGGAAGCTTCAAAATTTGGACATATTGGTTTTATATAAAAATGAGTTTTCGGGTGCTATACCACCTGACTTAGGTCACTTAAAATATGTAAAGTTGATAGATTTATCGGAAAATTTGCTTGTTGGAGAAATTCCTGAAAGTTTTGAGAATTTGAAAAACTTAAAGCTGTTACAACTTTTTCTGAATCACCTTTGCGGTCCGATTCCAGACTTAATTGCTGAGTTACCTGAATTAGAAATGTTGCATCTTTCGGATAATAATTTTACTGGGAATGTGCCTCAAGGATTGGGGGAAAACTCGAAGCTTCGGCTTCTGGATATATCTTCAAATAAGTTGACTGGATCACTTCCACCAGGGTTGTGTTCCGGGAATAAACTTGAAACTCTGATTACTTTTGAGAATTTTTTGTTAGGACCGATTCCTGCCTCGCTTGCTGAATGCACATCCTTGACTCTGATTGCAATGGGGAAGAATTATATCAATGGCTCGATTCCAAAGGGGCTTACGAGTTTGCCACAACTTACACAGCTGCATCTTCAAGATAATCTTCTCTCAGGTGCTAACTATTTGCCTGTTAAGTTTATAAATTAATTTGTCTAGTAATCATCTTACTTGATCTTTTCCAGCTACTATCAATAAATTTCTTACTTCCGCTATGATAATCTAGACCTGACGTTGCATTTTTTTTCCTGACATGCACTTCAACACCAGGAACTTTATTTTGTTGAATTTATTCGAGCTATTTTATAAATGTCTTACAGGAGAAATTCCTACAACACTTTGCAAAGCGACATCCCTTCGGATTCTTGATTTGTCAAATAACAGTTTAAGTGGTGCACTTCCACACTGTTTGGGAGATCTTAGCACCAATCTCTCTATCATGGATCTTCATAAGAATCAATTTCAAGGGACAATACCAGCAACCTTCCCAAATAAATGCCAACTGACAACTTTTAACATGAATGGCAATCACTTTGAAGGATCGATTCCCCTAACCTTGGCCAACTGTAAGAAGCTAAGAATTCTTGATCTCGGAAACAACAAAATAAGTGACACATTTCCACCATGGGTAGATAGTCTTCCGCATCTTCAAATCCTTGTCTTGCGATCAAATAGACTTTATGGTAAGTTGAGTACTGTTAGCAAGATAAAAAGTCCATTCCCCAAGTTGCAAATCGTGGATCTGTCTCACAATCAATTCAGTGGCTACCTGCCAAACAATTTTTTCGACAATTTTAAAGTTATAGGGAATTCCGGTGAACTTGAACTTGTGGATAACAAATCAATAGAAACAGGTTCTTATTATGAAGCTTCTGTTTCGCTAACAGTCAAAGGATTTGAGTTAGAAGTGAAGAGAATTCTTAATATTTACACAACTATAGATTTATCAAGCAATAAGTTTGATGGAGAAGTTCCAGAGGTCATTGGAGAACTTAAATCACTGCGGCTTCTCAACATGTCTCATAACAGCCTTACAGGCAATATCCCATCTTTGTTGGGAAACATGAGCCACCTTGAATCTTTAGATTTCTCTTCAAACCAATTAACAGGTATAATTCCTTGGCAATTGACTAGTCTGACATTTCTTTCCACCTTGAACCTGTCGGAAAACCATCTTATTGGAGCAATTCCAAAAGGAAGTCAATTCAACACTTTCAGTAATGAGTCATTCCTAGGTAACTTAGCTTTGTGTGGAGTTCCTCTGACGAAAAAATGTAGAAGTGATGAGTTTCCAACACGAGAAGTTGATGATGATCTGGATGATGCTAACAAATGGTTCGAATGGAAAATATTGCTAACGGGTTATGGATGTGGATTGATATTTGGATTGTCCATGGGATACCTTTTTTTCACAACTTTAAGACCTAAATGGTTTTTGATATTTGTTAAAAGAGCTGAGCAAAAGTTGATTAGAAGATACAAGAAGAACACTTAGATCACTATCTCTCTACTCCTGTGAAATTAAGAGAAAGACCAATAACTCCGTTCATGATTCTTTACTGTTGTAAAGATCAGTTCAGATATCGGAAAAAAAAACTGAGTCGGCAAATTTACAGTTTACTGAAATGCAAAGTCTAGAGGAATCTGAGCTGTTTGGATTGCAGAAGTCGTGGTCTTGGTGATGGTTGGGAGGTGATAACAAAGAGGATAGGGAAGATATTTGTGCTAAGACAGAGAATTTGGAGAGCTTTGATGCACTGGTTCTTCCTATTTTTGTATTCAAGTAAATGTGTGTATTTTTGTATTCCAGTAAATGTGTGTCGGAAGTCTAATTCATTCAATGAATTGTGTTTTGGTTTTAGAACGTGGTATGGTTGGTTATCTGACTGAGATTGTTTAGTTTTGAGTCCTTTTTGTCATAAGATGATTATAGATGATTAATGCTGTAGTGATACAAGTCTTAATTGATAGATGATGCTTTTGATCATGATTTTTTACATATTTTAGAAATGATCGAAAGCAAATATTTAATCAATGATGCTCCCGTATCTCCTTATAAATTTTAATCTTTACAAGATTGGATCTCCCTGAAGAGCCTAGAGTATGAGGGAGTTTTAGTTCAGTTGATCGAGGTTGATCAAACTCATATTCAATGAACTGCTACAGATGAAATCTCTTGATAAACTGTTGTGCACTTTAGCCAGTCTTCAGTGCACTTCTCCTCTGAGATGAATCACAGAGCTGAGTGTGTGTGATATGATCATGAATGTCATCTGTGCAGTTGCATTCTTTACCGTCATAATTATAGAACTGCATTATACTCAACATTAAGTCAGGGATCACTGGATTACAATTTATATATCGAAATTTTAGTTTAAGCAAACACATGGCTCTGCATAAAATCGAACCCTTAACTTATTTATGTTTATTAGACAGAATGGTAGAGACTAAATTTTGTATTAACCGAGTTACTCTTGTAAAAACTCTGCAAGTTCTGCATCATTTCCCCATCGAGGCAGTGCGTTTCCTCAGCTGAACTTAACAACACACCAAGACTTTATGCATCTTTAAAATACGTTCAAAAAACCGAAGGACAATTAATTAGAAACGGAGAGAATATTTTATAAACGAAAATGATTATAATTTATCTTGACTACTGTATCTTATGCAATACGTGGAATATTATGCGAAACACGCAAGTGGTGTACATGTATCTTGTTTCTCAGAAAATTCCGAAAGTTGACCTCACAAAATTTTCCAAGTCAAATGTCATAAAATTCGTGATGCTGAACTCCAATTTTTCTTTATGATTTTGTGATGTAAAAGTATTACTAATTGCTAGTCTCTCTTAGCGTAAGACATGACCTCAGGCCGCCTTGATACCAATACTGTATTTTTAAGATACATGTACATGGTATTTTTCGTGTACACGACATGATAAATCATTGATTCTTTATTTAATACATGCGAAATTTTTATTTGGGCATCTAATTTAATAATAATCATTTTAATTGTATCATCTAGAGAATACAAAACGAGTCTAAAACCGGGGAAGTACTGAACATGGCACCAAGTATTAAGGTACAATCGAGTTGATAGCTTGACGGATAAATATTGCACCAATAAGTATCTAGTCTGGTCAACACATTCATCCAAAGCAATCCCCTGGAACTTTCAAATGTTTGAAAATCAGTTGTGATTTGCTTACTTTCTAGTACTTGTTAGGTTAGGGGACTTACACAATCCGAGATTCACAAACACCAATACAGAGCACACACATAACCAATCGATTAGTTGACAAGATCTACCAAAGCGCAAAACAAGAACACACACAATATTTGACGTGGAAAAACCCACATCCCAAACTTGTATTATTAATCTTAACAATATCAATAATACATCAAGACAATAACACCTTAACGGTGTCCCAACCCGATACTTGAGCCAACAATGCTCAAGCATCCCCAAACAATACTTAAGACTACATCTCTTAAGCTTTCACCTCCCCATAGATAAATACGATATGAATATGTATATATAGCCATCACAAACTTAGCCACCAAGATATCCTTTTCATACTTGGTTTCCAATTACAATCCTTATCATACTTGGTATCTAAATATACCATCTATAATAATAATCTAAACACATAATTATTACCCAATCCATATATGTTTTGGATTACCAAAACCCATACTATTCGTATTGGGTTTAAACCCAACAATCCTCCCTTCAACCCAATACCCATATTGGATTGAACGGTAACCATCAAAGCCATCGACGTCCATCTGCCAACGCCTCCCCTCGAACAAGAATCTCCTCATCTTGCTCCTCCAATCTTGAGTGTCTATAGTGACCCTCCAAACCATCCAAACCATCGTTCTTCACCATAACGATGTATCCATCTGCAAAATCACGTGCATCAACCACCACGAGTGCTCTTCCACATGTTGAGTCACCCGATCCTTGCTTTCACAATCCTTCGGTCTCCTGAAGAAAAATCACTAGTATCATCCAAATAGTTCACCTGGTTGATCAAACCATTGAAACAATTGCGATGACCTCTTCCATCTTCTTCCATCTCGAGTCCGCACAGGATTGATCCACGGTGCAAGCCAACCGTCAAACCGCACGTAACTTTGTCTCTTCCCGCTTTAGCAGCAATCTCCTTGTCAGCAAATCCTTCATTGTACTCTGCCAGATCAATTGAACCTCGAACTTTCCCTCAACCTCATCCATCACGAACCCGAACCTTGGCTCTTGATACCACTTGTTAGGTTAGGGGACTTACACAATCCGAGATTCACAAACACCAATACAGAGCACACACATAACCAATCGATTAGTTGACAAGATCTACCAAAGCGCAAAACAAGAACACACACAATATTTGACGTGGAAAAACCCACATCCCAAACTTGTATTATTAATCTTAACAATATCAATAATACATCAAGACAATAACACCTTAACGGTGTCCCAACCCGATACTTGAGCCAACAATGCTCAAGCATCCCCAAACAATACTTAAGACTACATCTCTTAAGCTTTCACCTCCCCATAGATAAATACGATATGAATATGTATATATAGCCATCACAAACTTAGCCACCAAGATATCCTTTTCATACTTGGTTTCCAATTACAATCCTTATCATACTTGGTATCTAAATATACCATCTATAATAATAATCTAAACACATAATTATTACCCAATCCATATATGTTTTGGATTACCAAAACCCATACTATTCGTATTGGGTTTAAACCCAACAGTACTTCCTTTCACACTAATGCTCCCACCATTTTCATTTTCCTCCACCACCACCAGTGCTGCTCCCCCACTTTTGTCACCCTCGATTCATTAACATGTCGATAAAGGTCGTAACCAGTTCACAGAATTCCCGCATCAGCATGTCGATAACTACTCTCAATAAACTCGAAATCCTTGCCATTTTTTTTCTCATCACATTGCCTGTCCATGCCAACTCTCAGCAAATTAACAACTATGAAAAAAATATCCTTCTTCAAATCAAAGAGTTCTGGTCACAGCCACCTTCACTCAACCACTGGTCTGCTTCGAAATCCAGTGATCATTGTACCTGGCCGGAGATCACATGCAACGAAAATTCTGTCACTGGACTTGTCATTGCCAGCAATGATGTGACAGGAAAAATCCCATCTTTTATATGTGACCTTAAGAACCTCACTCTTTTAGATTTTTCGATGAATTTTATCCCTTGATCGTTCCCAATAGGCCTTTACAATTGTTCCAATCTTCGGTACTTAGACCTCTCTGACAACTACTTTGTGGGCATGATCCCCAGAGACATTGACAAGTTGTCTCATCTCAGTTTCCTCAATCTCGGAGGAAACAACTTCACAGGAGACATTCCTGCCGCTATCGGGCACCTTTCGGAGCTTGTGACTCTTAAGCTGTCTGGTAATCAGTTCAATGGCTCTTTCCCGCCAGAAATTGGAAACTTATCAAATCTTGAAGTTCTTGAATTCTCAACTGTTAAGAAGTTACCACCTTGGACACTGCCCACAAATTTGTTTACTAAATTGACAAAACTGAAGATTCTTTTCATGGCAGAATCGAATTTGATCGGAGAGATTCCTGAAAGCATTGGCAATTTAGCTGCTCTAGAAATTTTGGATTTTAGCGACAACAAGTTGAGTGGGAAAATCCCGGACGGTTTGTTTTTGCTTAAGAACTTAACTAAAATGTATCTTTACGCTAATAAACTTTCTGGGTCAATTCCTCGGTCAATAGAAGCTCGGAATATGGTGGAACTAGATTTATCAGTAAATAATTTGACTGGAACAATCCCGGAAGATATTGGAAAACTTGCGAAACTATCAGGTTTGTCACTGTTTATGAATAAATTATCTGGTGAGATTCCAGTAAGTATTGCTAGATTACCTTTCTTGACAGATATAAGACTTTTCAACAATAGTTTATCTGGAGAATTGCCACAGGATTTTGGTAAATTTTCGATGCTCGTTAACTTTGAAGTTTCTATAAATAATTTTGTTGGGAATTTACCTGATAATCTATGCTATAATGGGGTGTTGAGTGGTTTGGCTGTTTTTGACAACAACCTTACTGGTGAAATTCCTAAATCACTTGGAAATTGCTCTAGTTTGGAGGTCTTTTATGTTTCAGGCAATCAGTTTTCTGGTAAAATTCCAGATGGTAAGCCATAATTCTTTTTTTGGACAGCTTCCTGATAAAATATCTTCGAATTTATCTTTGCTCTTGATTGATAGCAACAATTTTTCCGGTGAAATTCCAGTTGGGATATCTTCCTGGGAGAATCTAAAGGAGTTCGTTGCAAGCAACAATCAGTTCAGTGGTTCGATTCCAACAACACTTTGCAAATCAACATCCCTTGAGACTCTGGATTTGTCAAGTAACAGTTTAAGTGGTTCGATTCCAACAACACTTTGCAAATCAACATCCCTTGAGACTCTGGATTTGTCAAGTAACAGTTTAAGTGGTGCACTTCCACACTGTTTGGGAGATCTTAGCCTTAATCTCTCTATTATGGATCTTCATAAGAATCAATTTCATGGGACAATACCAGCAACCTTCCCAAAGAGCTGCCAACTGACGGCCTTTAACATGAATAACAATCACTTTGAAGGATCGATGCCCCTATCATTTGCCAACTGTAAGAAGCTAAAGATTCTTGATCTTGGAAACAACAAAATAAGTGACACATTTCCACCGTGGCTAGATAGTCTTCCAGATCTACAAATCCTTGTTTTGCGATCAAATCGACTTCATGGAAAGTTAAGTGTTAGCAATATTGAACATCCATTCCCCAATCTGAAAATTATAGATCTCTCTCACAATCAATTCGATGGTAACCTGCCAATCCATATTTTTGATAATTTCAAAGTTATAGTGAATGCCAATAAACTTGTCGATATCAAATTAGCAGAGACAGGTTCTTATTATGAAGCTTCTGTTTCCCTAATTGTCAAAGGAGTGGAGGTTGAAGTGAAGAGAATTCTCAATATTTATTCAAGTATAGATTTATCAAGCAACAAGTTTAATGGGGAAGTTCCAGACGTTATTGGAGAACTTAAATCACTCCGGCTGCTCAACTTATCTCATAACAGCCTTACCGGCCATATCCCATCCTTGCTTGGAAACATGAGTCTTCTTGAATCTTTAGATTTCTCTTCAAACCATTTTACGGGTATTATTCCTTGGCAATTGACTAGTTTGACATTTCTTTCTACCTTGAACCTCTCGGAAAACCAACTGTCTGGAGCAATTCCAAGAGGAAACCAATTCGAGACTTTTAGTTACAAATCATTCATAGGTAACTCAGCCTTGTGTGGATATCCTCTGAAAATAAAATGTAGAAATGATGAGTCGCCAGTACCAGAAGTTGATGACGATGGTGAGGACGAAGACGATGACAATTGGTTTGAATGGAAAATGATGCTGATGGGTTATGGATGTGGATTGGTATGCGGATTGTCCACGGGATACATTGTTTTCACAACTCTAAAGCCTATAAAGTTTGTGATGTACATTGAAAGAGCCCAGCAAAAGTTGATCAGAAGGTACAGGAACAAGATCCGAACTTTTTTCTAGACAACTGATCACTGGTTGGTTTCTTAAACGCAGTCTTGTATACTTATACTCTTGTAAGTTAACTATATATACCATACGGTCATTGTTCCACGTAGAATCATCTTACATGCATAACCGACCGTAGAGAACCACCTTATTTTTTCTGATTTTGTAGTACAACCAAATTTTTTTTTTAAAAAAAAAAGTCCAAAGCCACCACATCAGCATTGTTGACATGGCACTGGCAAATTTGTTACGAAAGTAGCATTAAACAGAAATTTATTAAAAAGGTTATAGATTCGTTAGTGTTTTATAAAATGTTATACAAATAGGCTACGTATTCGTTGGTGTTTTACAAAAATTTATATCAAGTAGCTCAAGATTGTATTTTGTGTTCGTTGGTATTTTACCCTCTATTTGTTGGTGATTTTTGATCGTAGTCTTTTTCTAGTAAATAAAATTATAAACAAAAGAATTATAATTAACATAAAAATTCTATTTTTAGTTCTTTTTAAAGAAACATAGTATTTTAGGGGAAATGTGATTCTATCAAAAAAAATTACAAATAAAAGAATTATAATTATAATAAGATTTTTATTTATATTCTATTTTTCTTTAAAAAAACATAGAATTCTAGGGAAAACAGGATTTTAGGGGTGAAATCAAATTTGATAAGTACTATTAAAAGAGGGTTTTGCTTATTAATAGAGGGAGAGAAGTGAGGGGAGGATTTAACGGTAGGTCACATCTATCACGATTCCATTTTTTTTAAGTCTTTGAATTATTTTATAATGTTGAGTTAATTTAATGAAGTGCACTTCTAAAATACCTCGTGTTAATTAAAATATTTGCAAGAAGAGAATTATATTTATAATAGATTTTCTATTTTTTTTAATTAGAAAAAGAACATAAAATCCTAGTGGAAATAGGAGTTTAGGGGGTGAAATAAAAATATGGTGCGAAAAATAATTGCAAGAAGAGAATTATAATTATAACAGGTTTTTTATTTTTTTAATTAAAAAAACAACATAGAATCAATATACGCGGGAGTATAGGTGGCGCTCTAAGATCGTCTCAATCTATTTTTCTAATTTTATAGAATTTTTTAATTTTAAACACTAATAAATATAAAAATATCATTTAACATATTAGAAGTAGAATAGGTGTTTGAATTTATAGAGAAAAAAATTCCAATTTATAGGGAAGACATATGATTAGAAGTTCTATTGGAAGTAGAATAAGTATTTATAAGGCATATGATTAAAAGTTCTATTGGAAGTAGAATAGGAGTTCGAATTTATAGAGAATAAGAGTTCGAATTTATAGAAAAAAACATTTAAATAAAAGTTCTATTAGAAGTAGAATAGGTGTTTGAATATATTGAGCAGACATATAATTAAATATTTTATAGAAAGTACGATATTCTTAAATTACATTATTAGAAGTTCTATTGGAAGTAGAATAAGTATTTATAAGGCATATGATTAAAAGTGCTATTGGAAGTAGAATATGAGTTCAATTTTACTGAAAAAACATATAAATAAACGTTCTATTAGAAGTAAAATAGGTGTTTGAATATATAGAGCAATTGTCTAATTAAATATTTTATAGAATGTACGATCTTCTTAAATTATACTTTTTTATATTAGTTAATTATACTTCTATTAGGAAAATTTATTCATAAATCCAATACTATTGTCATAAAAAAAGTCATCGTATTTAAAAAGAAAAGAATTGATGTGTTAACATAATAAAAGAACATTCGTATGCAGGAATCCCAAATAAATACAGAAGTATCTATAATATAAAGAGAAAATAAGATGTGTTTTCATTTTCTAAAACTCCATAAATTTTAGAAAGTCTAGAGAAAGTATAAATTGGAATTCACTTTATTTTTTAGGTTTTGATTTTAAGGAAAAAAGTTGTGTAAGATAAGTATCATCAATAATATGTAATGAAATTGGAATTTCGATCTCAAACGAGAGCGGCTCGAAACGTGTTTAACGAGAGAGCGGATCAATAGTAATAACCGTGTTTAATAGTAAAGCGGTTCATTAGAGAAGACAGTATAAAAGATGTTTGAATATATAAGGAATACACAAAATAAAATGTTTTATTGGAAGTAGAATATGAGGACGGTGGAGATGTTTTATACAATTTTTTTAAAACTATATATATTTTTTTCCTAGAAATCCTTTATTTTAAGTTTTTATACAAGTTAATTATACTTGCATTAGAAAAATATATCCATAAATTTAATATTATTCCTGTCATGAAAAGTCTTCGTATTTTTTTTTTTTGATATGTTAACATAACAGAAAGTCATTCTCATGTGGAAATTGTAAATAAATACATGAATATCTATAATATACAAAAAATATAAGATGTATTTTCATCTTTTAAAACTCCAAAATATTAGATTGTTTAAAGAATATAAAAATTGGAATTTACTCTCTTTATATAATGAAGTTAGAATTTCGGTTCCAGATAAGAGCGACTCAAAACATATTTAACGGGAAGACGGCTCACTAGAAAATATTGTATTAGCTATTAGAATTTGATAATGATATCATATTTTTTTTTACGGTTCGATTTTATGGATAAAAATTATTATATAAGTCTTTATAATATATGTTAAAGTTGGGATTTCGGTTTTAACGAGAGAGCGGCTCAATCGAAAGAATCGTGTTTAACCAGAAATCGATTCATTAAAGAAGATTATTTAATTATTAAAATTTAATGTTAATATTATAATATAACATAAATATATTGAATTGTTTTAAAAAATATTGTAACGCCGCCGCGAAGCGCGGCTTTATTGACTAGTATATATATAAAGGAGGATATGCGAGAGCTTAGGTGGCGCTCTAAGATTATTTCAATCTATTTTTCTAATTTTTTAGAATTTTAAGATTTTAAACACTAATAAATATAAAATACCTTTTAACATTTTAGAAGTAGAAAAAATGTTTGAATTTATAGATGAGAAGAGTTGGAATTTATAGGGAACACATATAATTAATTAGAAGTTCTATTGGAAGTAGAATAGGTATTTAATTATAAAGCATATGATTAAAAGTTCTATTGGATGTAGAATAAAAGTTCGAATAAACACTAATAAATATAAAAAAATCTTTTAACATATTAGAAGTAGAATAGATGTTCGAATTTATAGATGAGAAGAATTCAAATTTTTAGGGAAGACATATAATCAGAAGTTCTATTGAAAGTAGAATAGGTATTTATAAGACATATGATTAAAAGTCCAATAAGAAGTAGAATATGAGTTCGAATTTATAGAGAATAAGAGTTCGAGTTTATAGAAAAAAAAAACATATAATTATAAGTTCTATTGGAAGTAAAATAGGTGTTTGAATATATAGAGGAGACATATGATTACAAATTTTATTGGAAGTAGAATAAAAGGATGATGGTGACATCTTTTACGATATTCTAAAGTTATATATTTTTTATACAAGTTATTTCTAATTATATTAGGAAAAAATTTCATAAATCCAATACTAATATCATAAAAAAAGTCTCCGTATTTAAAAAGAAAAGAACTGATGTGTTAACATAATCAAAGGACAGTCTCATGCGAGAAACTAAATAAATAAAAGAGTATTTATAATATAAAGAGAAAATAAGATGTTTTTTATTCTTTAAAACTCCATAAATTTTAGAAAGCTTGGTGAAAATAAAAATTGAAATTCACTCTATTTTTAGGTTTTGATTTTAAGGAAAAAAATTGTATAAGATAAATATCATCAATAATATGTAATGAAGTTGGAATTTCGATCCCAAACGAGAGCGGCTCAAAAATTGTTTAACGGGAAGACGACTCACTAGAAAAGATTGTATCATCTATTAAAATTTGATATTAATGTGATAAATTTTATTTCATTTTTAGGATTCGATTTTTATGGATATACATTGTTATATACAAGTAATATATGTAAAAGTTAGGATTTTGATATTAACGAGAGAGAGGCTCAATAGGAATAACCAAGTTTAACGAGAAAGCGGTTCATTAAAGAAAATCGTGTTGAATATTAAAATTTAATAATGATTATATAATAGAAAATAAATATTTTTAATTTTTTGAGGATTTTAGGATTTAAAATATTAATATCTAAAAAATTATCTTTTAACATTTTAGAAACATAATAGGTGTTCAAATTTATTGAGAACAAGAGTTTGAATTTATAGGGAATATATATATAATTAAATTTTTTATTGGAAGTAGAATAGGTGTTTGTAAGATATATAATTAAGAGTTTTATTATAAGTAAAATAGGAGCTCTAATTTATAAATAAGAAGAATTTGAATTTATAGAAAATACATAAAATTAAAAAATTAATTGGAGATAGAAAAGATGTTGGAATATATAAAGAATACATATAATAAAATGTTATATTGGAAGTAGAATACGAGGACGGTGTAGACATCTTATACGATTTTTTAAAACTTTATATCTTTTTTCTAGAAATCCTTTATTTTAATTTTTTTTATACAAGTTAATTATACTTGCATTAGAAAAATATGTCCATAAATTCAATATTATTCCCGTAATGAAAAGTCTTCGCATTTAAAAAAACTGATGTGTTAACATAACAGAAAAACACTTCCATGCGGAAGCTGTAAATTAATACAGGAATATCTACAATATACAGAAAATATAAGATGCATTTTCATATTTTAAAACTCCATAAATATTAGAAAGTTTAAAGAATGTAAAAGTTGGAATTTACTCTCTTTTAAGGTTTTAATTTTTAAGAAAAAAAGTTATTTCATAAGATAAGTGTCATCAATAATGTGTAATGAAGTTAGAATTTCGGTTCCAAATAAGAACGGCTCGAAACATATTTTAACAGGAAGACGGCTCACTAGAAAGATTGTATTAGCTATTCGAATTTGATACTGATGTCATAATTTTTATTTTTAGGATTCGATTTTTATGGATAATAATTATTATATAAGTCTTTATAATATATGTTAAAGTTGGGATTTCGGTTTTAACGAGAGAGTGGCTCAATCAAAATAATCGTGTTTAACACGAAATCGGATCATTAGAATAGATTATGTAACTATTAAAATTTAATATTGATAGTATAATATAACATAAATATGCATTGAATTTTTAAAAAAATTGTAATGCCGCCGCGTAGCGTGGCTTTATCGACTAGTTCTATTATAAATAGGAGTTTAGGGGTGAAACCAAAATATGGTGCGAACCAAAAAATTGAAACTAAAATATGGTGCGAACCAAAAAAGTAGTACCATTAAAAAGGGGTTTCGCTTATTAATAAAGGTTATAGATGATGTTAATGCAGGTTCCAGTTGTTCACACAAAATCACGCAAGCGTACACGGTCACAAGTAATATAAGATAAATTTAAGTTCGTTCCCACAGAGACTGGTGTAAAACAGAATATGCACCTATGCAACAATGTATGATTTCTATTCACTGCTAAGACAAGTATCAAATTTGGGTTTTAATTATCTAAATTATCTAAGAAGCAATTTAACACTATTAAGATCTAATTAACTAACGTGATTTAAAATTGATTTACTAATGAGAGAATAAACATGGGATCCTAACTTCATTAAATACTTCGTCTAGAGTTGATGCCTTTAATCAAAGTATGTGATGGTTATGATAACTGATCGGACAACACGAAACAAGTACACGCTACCTTTCAGTATACGTATACCAAACTACCCAAACATCCACAAAAGAGATAGAAGTTAAGCAGACACCAATTATGTTTAGACCCTATATGTCTATAAGATTTGAAAACATAACGGTTTAAGAACAAGTTACCCATTAAGATCACATAGGCCAGAGTAAGATGGTTAAAATTACACTACGAATCATGATGTCAAAACATTCATAAACCTATTCTAGCATGGCAAGTTCTAATCTTTAGATCCACCGTCGCTTCAATAAAGATTAACAATTTAGATGTTAGCTACGCTTCTAAAAACATTAAGCACAACCATACGAGGATATCAATAATTCATCACACACAAATCTTTAAAGCAAACAAACTACTAAACTACATAGATAAATCCGTTAAAATCCCATGACAACGATTAGTTCATAATCGAACGGCTCGTCATCATGGGATCTAGTGATAACATGATGTTTAACAAGGTGTTTAGAAAACAAATCCAAAATAACGAGGATCCAAAGTATCGCCTAATAGAAGAATACAAAAGATGAAGTATCGCCTAATACGTAGATGTCACGAGCGTTGGGAATCCTTCTCCAAGTCTCTCTTGTCTCCTCTCTGTTAAAAAACGTAGCTCTTATGATGTCTTGATGTATATTTATAGCCCCAGCGTCTTGTCCTCCAAAAAATTCCAAAAAAAATCGATTTTTAGTTGAATCAGGATTTTCTGCAGCTGAAGACCGCGCCCCCGCGCCCTAGCACCGCGCGCTCGCGCCATATAGCATCCATTACGTGCGCCCGCGCTCTCAGGCGGCGCGTCCACGCTGCAGCATTCTGCCAGTTTACTGATTTTTCTAAATTTTTCTCGTTTTCTCCGTTTTCTCTTCCGCTTCTTTTGCCACTTCACATTCTTCAGTTCTTAAGCTCAAATCCACCATAAAAGATGCAAAAATTACCTTCCCGCTTCAAGATAGTAACCCTGCACATTCTCATTAAAAACGAATCAAAAATACAACATACTTGAGGCCAAGTTAATCAATTTAAGTCGAAACAAAGCGTTCCAAGTTGATATGAAATCCACTTATCACACCCCCAAACTTAAACCGATGCTTGTCCTCAAGCATAAACAAACTCGATGTAAACAAATGCAATGCATGAATGCAACTATATTAAAATGCAACGATCCCCTCGAACCAACCATAACCAATCAGCAAGCAAATATCTCAAATAATGCAACTAATTCCAAACAGAGCTCGACTAAGTCCCTGTATACTAACAATATATGTACAGAAATGCGGGTGCGTGCTATGCTCATCAGATATACCCCTAACACTAGATCAAAATCGGGTGAAGGCCAACTTTAACCCCTTTTTTATACAAAATACACAAAAATAACCATTTTCAAAATTTTGGCCAGTTTTAACCCATGGGATACCCAACTGTCAGTGGAGTATCCACTTTTATATGAGATACCCAACTGTCAATGGAGTATCCAATATATGGGATACCCATTTGTCAGTGGAGTATCCCTTATCCAGTATTTGAGATACCCAACTACCAGTGGAGTATCTTATACAAATTGGGATACCCAACTGCCAGTGGAGTATCCAAAAGGCTAAAATTGGCCACTTTTTTCAGAATGGTTATTTTTGTTATTTTTATCAAAAAAATGGTTATTTTTGTATTTTTTTAATCAAAATCATACCTATTCTTCGCCAAGACAATCACAAGTTTATAAATAGAATGAACGGTAAACACTTCATAACTTAGACACACCTCCATCATCGTTTGAGTTAGACAGGCATTCATGCTTTATTACTAAACAAACCACGACACATAATACTATACACAACAACACATGCTTATTTGACCGTGCAATGGATAAGACCCCAAAAGGCTTATACAATAATACCCATGTAGCGAGCGTTAGGTTAGAGGATCCCCGACCGGAAAAGCCTTAGGTCACTAGGCACAAAGTCCCCTAGAACTTAATTGCTTGAGTATTAAAGAGCTCACCCGTGGCCAATTTTGCATTTTAAGAAATCACATAACACTATTTTTTTTCGACTCTTTTTTTTTTCACACAACTAACTTTGAATGAGTGCGTTTCGCTCCATCTCATCCAACCCTATACTACTCATAATTATGAGCGGCTACTAGCCTTTTGACAACTAACTTTTATTAACAATTAGTATGAAATCCCTGGTTTCCCCCAAACTTATATTTTAGTATTCCTACGCCATCAAGGGAATAACGAACATTCTAAATATAAACAAGTGATTAAATCTCAACAACCAAACAAGTATGACTTAATCTAGCCCAAAAGCAAACGATGAGACTTTTTAAAAGAATTTTTTCTGAAACATACAAATCAATTCTTAGGCACTTAAATCAACCCTCTATTCATCATTACACTCAAATCAACATCGACCTACCAAACAGAAATAGCCAATCCTACGGGATCATGAAATATGCTATGCAAATGCAACTAAACATGGACTCACATAGAATACATAACAAATATGAAAACAGAATGCTCTACATGAAATAGACATGCAAATACGAATGAACAACTACTACACATGTAACATGATTCCTATATGAACAATGACTCACTACTTACCCTCAAATCACCCCCAAACTTAAGATATTCAATGTCCCCATTGAAGGTAATAAAAGGAAAGCAGAAACATACCTAACTCTCAGCGGGGCCACCCTCCTCGGGTGGTGAATCTGGTGGTGGATAAACAGCATGAGCTCCAAACATTGGCCAATGAACCTCAATACCCGTAGCCTAAAAAGCAGTACTCAAAGCCTGCGTCATATCCTCTGCATAACCGCGGTTGATGTCATGCATGGCATCAATATGCCTAGTCAGACGTTTGAACTGTGCATCACCAAGACCAATCCTATTAGCATCTCGTTGTGAAAGACCCGCTCTAGCTACTCTAGGAACACGTGGCGGAGCACCACCTCCCTCTGCACCAGCACCAGCAATAATGTAGCCCAACCCTCTCTCATGGGGAATGCCGCCCGGCCATTCCACCATCCGATCAATCGTAGAGTCGTCAATAGGGGCACTGGGCATCTGCAACTGCTCATCCTCACCCCACCTAACACCTACCGACGTGCACAATCCAGCGACAATGGAAGCATGAGGAATCCCCCCAGTCGTTCCACCTCCCATGAACTTAATCATATTCTGATGAATAATATATCCAAGATCAATGTACTTCCCCTTCAGAATACCCCACAACAAGATAGCCCGATCAGCTGTAACGTCATGAGTACAGATATTAGCACAGATAAACAGGTTCCACGCCCGTGCATACCTATTCATCGTAGAAGCAGGGAATGTTACTTGTTCATTAGTTCCCGGCTTGCACTTCCAAACCGTGCCCGGAACACAATTCTCAGCGACAATATCATCCAAATCAACATCTGCTCGGGTCTTAAGTACCCAATCCTCAGCTCTCCTGGGCTTCGCAGGCTGGCTCACAAGATCACGAATAACAGCCGGAGTGTAATCAACAGTCAAACCCCGAACCACAGAATATCCATTCTTCTCAGCCTTAGCATTGGCATAGAACTCGAACACAATGCTCAACCGAACCGCAGACGGTGCCTCACAGAAAGTCTCCCAACCCATCTCCCCAATCATCTCAAGTAATTCTAATTTCTTAGTTAGTAAAAATCCCCTCTCCTTAGCCACCGCCCTTGACATCAACCGAGTAAACTCAACTTGTGCCTCCGGAGATATAAATTTCTCAACACTACCACCACCCATACTCGAATCCTCATCAGACGGGGTATGAGTGCTACTACTACCCACTACACGTTGCCTCTTTGGTGCCATCTCAATTCAAGAACAATACCAATAACAATCCCAAAAGTGCAAACCAAATCCACACACAAATAACCCAATTACAAAGATCACAATTCGCACTAAATAAAGAGAAGAGAATAGAATTATACCCACACGAATTGGAGAGGTGACCCTTGAAAACTAATCCCCCAAAATTCGAATTAGAGAATCCCTTAAAACTTGAATGGAGGTTAAAGATTGTAAGTAAAGATTGGGTTTGTGTTTATATATGAATATATAGGTGTATGTATAAGGGGAGATATAAGATTTAGAGGTAGGAATTAGAGATAGGAAGGGTTAGGATTCGGATGTAAGTAGGAATAGGAGATGGAAGAGATATAAATTAGGTATAGAGATTATAAGATATGAATTGGGGCCAAAAAAATAACACAACAGTAGTTTTTCTTTCTTCTGGATAGAGGAGGAACGCGCGCCCGCACGGCCAGGAGCGCGCCCGCGCTGTGGGTTACTGTTCACGCAATTTTTTTTAACAAACACTGAAAGACTACAAAAACACATGGGTTGCCTCCTATGAAGCGCTTGTTTTACGTCCATAGCTTGACGTACTCTCGAAAACTTATGTAGTTGACAAAACGGCGGAAACCGTCTCACGGTTCACTGTTCCACCGAAATAAGGCTTGAGTCGTTGTCCGTTCACCTTGAAAGAATGATTAGGTGCTCTTTCAAATATCTCCACTGCTCCATGTAGAAATACCGTCTTAACTGTAAACGGACCCGACCACCTTGACTTCAGTTTACCCGAAAAAAGTTTAAGGCGGGAATTGAACAGAAAAACCTGTTGACCTGGCTCAAATGACTTGTGCACCAACCTTCTATCATGCCACCTCTTAACCTTCTCCTTGTACATCTTGTTGTTCTCATAAGCTTGAGAACGAAACTCCTCAAGTTCATTCAACTGAAGTTGAAGTTTCTCACCCGCAGCCTTTATGTCTAAGTTCAATTTCTTCAACGCCCAATAAGCCTTGTGCTCTAACTCGGCAGGCAAATGGCAAGCCTTACCAAATACCAGCTGAAAAGGAGACATACCTAGGGGTGTTTTATAAGCAGTTCTATACGCCCATACCGCTTCGTCTAACTTCAATGACCAATCCTTCCTTGATGGATTCACGACTTTCTCCAGAATTCTCTTGATTTCCATGTTCGAAACCTCCACTTGACCATTGGTTTGGGGATGATAAGCAGTGGCAAGACTATGCGTCACATTATACTTTGCCATTAATGCAGTAAATTGACGATTGCAAAAGTGTGTCCCCTCATCACTGATTATAGCTCGTGGAGTGCCAAAATGCGTGAAGATTGCTTGTGAAGAAAACTCAGCACCACCTTAGCATCAATTGTTGGTAAAGCCTTTACCTCAACCCACTTAGATACGTAATCCACCGCCAAGATAATGTACTGATTGTTGCATGACGAAATAAACGGTCCCATAAAGTAAATTCCCCACATATCAAAAATCTAAACTTCTAGCAGCATATTAAGAGGCATCTCGTTCCTCCTAGAGATATTACCAACCCTTTGGCATCGATCACATCTCAACACGAACTGATGAGCATCTTTAAACAAAGTTAGCCAGTAGAATCCCGCCTGAAGTACTTTCTGAGCTGTTTTCTCTCCACCATAATGGCCTCCATATGCGGTGGCATGACAATCGTGCAAAACACCCTCTGTATCACTATAAGGAATGCATCTCCTTATTATCTGATCCACTCCTAGTTTGAACAAGAATGGCTCGTCCCAATGGTACCACTTCACATCATATAGAAACTTCTTCCTTTGATCATAAGAGAATTCCGTCGGGATGACATTACTCACAAGATAGTTCACAATATCTGCAAACCATGGTTCTTCATCTTGCACCCCAAGTAGCTGCTCATCGGGAAAAGATTCATTAATAAGATATTTATCCCGTGAATCCTTACCGTGGTCTTCCAAACGTGATAAATGATCCACCACCTGGTTTTTCATACCTTTCATATCCTTGATCTCCAAATCGAATTCTTGAAGCAAAAGAACCCAACGAATCAACCGATGCTTTGAATCTTTCTTCAAAATCAGATATCTAATGGCTGCATGATCCGTGTAGACTGTCACCTTTATCCCAAGCAAATAAGACCTGAGCTTCTCAAAACCATAGACTGCTGCCAAAAGATCCTTTTCGGTGGTGGTGTAATTCAGTTGTGCGTCATTGAGGGTTTTACTAGCATAGTAAACCACATGGAAAACATTATTCTTTCTCTGACCAAGCACAGCTCCAACCGCATAGTCACTAGCATCACACATTAGCTCGAATGGTTCTTCCCAATTAGGTGCGGTAATAACAGGTGCTGTAGTCAACTTCTTCTTCAATAGCTCAAAAGCAGCTAAGCAATCTTCATCAAACTTGAAATGAACGTCCTTCTCCAACAAATTACACAAGGGTTTAGAGATTTTTGAGAAGTCTTGAATGAATCGCCTATAGAAACCCGCATGACCCAGAAAGCTGTGAATTCCTTTAACTGAGATAGGTGGAGGAAGATTTTCAATAGTCTCCATCTTAGCCTTATCCACCTCAAGCCTCTTGCTAGATACCTTATGCCCAAGAATAATTCCTTCTTGCACCATGAAGTGACACTTTTCCCAATTAAGCACCAAATTGGTCTCCACGCACCTTTTCAACACCATGCCAAGATTATGCAAACATTCATCATATGAAGTACCAAAGACTGAGAAATCATCCATGAAGACCTCCACATTTGTACCAATCATGTCTGAGAAAATAGCCATCATACACCTTTGAAAAGTGGCAGGAGCACCACATAGTCCGAAAGAAACCCGTCGGAAAGCAAAAGTGCCAAAAGGACATGTGAATGTAGTCTTCTCTTGATCTTTCGGAGCGATGCAAATCTGATTATAACCCGAATAACCATCAAGAAGGCAATAGTACTCATGGCCAGCCAATCTGTCTAACATCTGATCAATGAACGGAAGAGGGAAGTGATCTTTCCTGGTGGCTTTATTCAACTTCCGATAATCCATGCATACTCTCCATCCTGTAACTGTCCGAGTAGGGATGAGCTCATTCTTCTCATTAGCAACCACTGTCATGCCTCCTTTCTTTGGCACATACTGCATCGGGCTCACCCATGAACTGTCTGAGATAGGATAGATGATTCCTGCATCCAGCCACTTTAGAATTTCCTTCTTCACCACCTCTTTCATGATAGGATTGAGTCTTCGCTGATGTTCAACAGTAGGCTTACTTCCTTCCTCAAGCAGAATTTTATGCATGCAATAAGAAGGGCTGATTCCCTTGATATCTGTTATGGTCCACCCAATTGCTGATTTGAACTCTCTTAGAAATCACAAAAGCTTGTCTTCCTCACTACCTAATAAGTTAGAAGCAATAATAACAGGTAATGTAGATGCATTACCTAGAAATGCATACCTCAAGTGATCCGGTAGTGGTTTGAGTTCAAGTGTAGGAGCTTCTTTGATAGACGGTTTAAGACGCCCCTGAGAGTTCTTAAGCTCTGCTAACCCAAGAGATTCGAATGGCATGTCAAATTTCCTCTTCCAAGGAGCCGCATTCAACTGCTGAAGTTGCTCTGCTCCTTCTTCATCTTCAAAATCAGACTCCCCTACTAAAGCTCTCTCTAAGGGATCTGACTTAAGCAATTTCTCAACCTCCGTATTTACTAGCAGACGTGACCAAATCTACCTTAAAGCATTCCCCTTCATATGTTGGAAACTACATTGCATTGAACACATTAAAAGTGATATTTTGGTCTTGTACCTTCATTGTGAGCTCTCCTTTCTGAACATCAATCAAAGTCCTACCGTAGCCAAGAATGGTCTTCCCAAGATGATGGGAATCTTCTTATCTTCCTCGAAGTCTAGGATAACAAAATCAGCAGGGAAGATGAGCTTATCAACTTTCACCAAGACATCCTCCACTATACCTCTCGGATATGTGATCGATCGATCAGCTAGCTGCAAGGAGATGTGATAAGTGGATTTTATATCCACTTGGAGCATTCCATATCGGCTTAAATTGATTCACTTGGCCTCAAGATTGTTGTAGTTTTGATGTATTTTGTTAAGTGTGCAGGGTTGCAAGAATGTTGAATAAGGTTGCAATTCCTGTCAATTCTGGAGATGAATTCGAGCTTAAGAATGAACAATGGAGTCTTGTTGTGAGCCACCATGAAGGTTCCAAGGCAAGGAATTGAAGTATGGAAGCTTTGAGAAAAAGAACGAAAGGAAACGGAGGCAAAACGAAGAAAAAACGAAGGAATTAGCATGCTGAAAAATTTCCAACAGATTTGGAGCTAGGCCGCAGCCTAGCATGGCCGCTGTCCATGACGAAAATTTCACTAAAAACCCTCCAAAACTTTCCTGTTTTGACTCTATTTGGTATTTTTGGTATTTCCTTGTTGGATAAAACTTCTAGGGCCTTTAAAAACATATTGTATCATTGTAAAATCAATTCATTACAAAAAAATACATATCATATCATTGTAACACGGTAGAGAGGTCAAGAACAAGAGGGGAAACAACTTCCAAGGTGACGTCAAGGAAGAATCATACTCAAGTTCAAGATCTAGGGTTTTCTATATTGTTTATTTTCTGAATCTTCAACTTAATACTTTATTATCTATTGGATTTTTATCAAGTATTCTATTCTCAGTCATTAATTGTTTCCAGTTCTTTGTTTTAATTATGTTATCAATTGAACCCATGATGGTGCTAAGTTCAATCATGAACTAAACACTTTCATGGGGTTCTAATGGAGTGTTTTGTGGATTCTAGTAGTTGATAGTTTTGACAACATATGCTTGTGATTGAAAATAAGGTTGCCTGACGTGGTTGTGTTAATTTATATAGATGCGTAGCTAACATCTATTTTGTCAATCTCTAATGAATGCGAAAGTGGATTTAGAGATTAGGGCTTGCCATGTTAGCATAGGCTTATGACGGCTTCTCCGCATATCGGTAGTATAGATTCGAAAGAACATTACTCCCCTATGTAGTTGATAGTGGAACTTATGATTAAATTGATTATGTCACCCAATCTCATAGACATATAGTGATTTGGATGTAATTGATGCCCGTAAAACTTCTATCTTAATTGTAGATGATTTTATGGATTGGTATGAGTTTATTGAAAGATAGCTTGTACTTCCTTCGTGTTCCCACTAGCTACCTTAATAATCACAGTGCATTGAGTCTTGACAGTTAATCTAGATGAAATAACACATGAAGTTGGAACCCTATGTTTCTCTCATATAAGTAAAATATCTTTAGTAAGTTCTTATTAGTATAATCTAGTTAAAACAACACAAAAATTGTTACTACACCAAGCAATTGTAATTTAGCCATACATTGTTGAATAGGCACATTTACATAATTCACCGAGTCTTCGTGGGAACGATCCCTATTTATCCGTATTACTTTTGACTGCGTATACTTGCGTAGAAAATTGTGAACAAGATGTTTGTAGGATTAGGATCAGGCAGACCAAGTTGCATGAAGACAGACAAAGGCATGAGATTGATGCTAGCTCCCAAGTCACACAAATACTTGTCGAAAGATTAGTTGCCAATAGTGCACGGGATGGTGAAACTTCTCGGATCTTTAAGTTTAGGAGGCAACTTTTGCTGCAGAACAACACTGCATTCTTCCGTTAAAGCAACGGTCTCCAATTCCTCGAGCTTCAACTTCCGTGAGAGAATACCCTTCATGAACTTGGCATAGCTCGGCATCTGTTCAAAATGCTTGATAAAGTTTATCAAGCTTTATCATATTCAGTCTCATTTGCAGTTGGCTGATATGTTTACGAAATCTCTTAGTTCTGCACAGCTTCGCTTTCTTTCTTCCAAGCTTGGTCTTGTCCTACCTTCTCTAAGTCCAGCTTGAGTGGGGGATATTGACTTAGGATATATCAGTAATTTGTAAATATCTTATAGGGTGGTTTAGTCCTTTCACAGTGTGGAGTTTGTTAGTTAAGCGGGAAAGTTAATTAGAAGTTCAGTTGTATATATGTTCTGTTCTTTCAATATGATCAGTAGGGGTTTTCAAATTCAACATTTTGTAAAGATGAAATGAAGTTTTCTGTTTTCTCAACAGAGATGAAATGTTCTTCATCTTCTCAGTACGTTCTTTAACTGAATACTTGCTTTTCTTTTCATCCTTGTGTGCTTGTGATCTCTAATTTTATATATATATATATATATATATATATATATATATATATATATATATATATATATATATATATATATATATATATTTGTATACAAATTCGTATTTCTCTTTTCAATAACAAGCAATACAAAGTTCTTTATTTGACACAAAAATAAACTTTTGAATGCTACTGTGACATACAAGGGTGTTGATATTCCTGTACATGTTTAATACATGTATAATCATTCAACTTTATCCTTTAGGCCTTTATTGATTAATCACTTAATATAAAATTTGTAATCTAATTAATACATTATATAATGTGAATTGTGATTAGACATACACACAAATACATAGTAGTCATGTTTTTAATTATATCTGCAGTAAGAATGGAAACTCCAGTGGCTGGTATAGATGATACATTGAAGCGAAAATTTGAAGACATTGGATGAAAATCTGAAATTCCCTTGTACTTTTTTGGATATATTAATGTACACGAGTGAATTCAAACTTTGTGGATCTAAAGAACTGCATTATATACAACATTGTCAGGGATCACTCGATTATGATTTACAAATTGAAATTTTAGTTTAAGCAAACACATGGCTCTGCATAAAATCGAACCCTTAACTTATTTATGTTTATTAGACAGATTGGTAGAGACTAAATTTTGTATTAACCGAGTTACTCTTATAAAAACTCTGCAAGTTCTGCATCATTTTCCCATCTTGGCAGTGCGTTTCCTCAGCGGAACTTAACAACACACCAAGAATTTATGCATCTTTAAAATACGTTCAAAAAGCCGAAGGACAATTAATTAGAAGCGAAGAGAGTATTTTATAAACGAAAATGATTATAATTTATCTTGACTACTGTGTAATCCGTATTTATTTTAAATTTTAATCACTCCTAATCATTTCTAGATGGATAATTAGCTAAGCATAAACCAGAAAAAACGTGGAATATAGTGCGAAACACGCAAGTTGACCTCACAAAACTTTCCAAGTCAAATGTCATGAAATGTCATACTTGGTGTACATGGTATTTTTTGTGTACACGAAAAATACACTGACATGATAAATCATTGATTCTTTATTTAATACATGCGAAATTTTTATTTGGGCATCTAATTTAATAATAATCATTTTAATTGTATCATCTAGAGAATACAAAACGAGTCTAAAACCGGGGAAGTACTGAACATGGCACCAAGTATTAAGGTACAATCGAGTTGATAGCATGACGGATAAATATTGCACGAATAATTAACCTTTATCTAGTCTGGTCAACACTTCGCTTGTATTCAAACACATTCATCGAAAGCAATCCCCTGGAACTTTCAAATGTTTGAAAATCAGTTGTGATTTGCTTACTTTCTAGTACTTCCTTTCACATTAATGCTCCCACCATTTTCATTTTCCTCCACCACCACCAGTGCTGCTCCCCCACTTTTGTCACCCTCGATTCATTAACATGTCGATAAAGGTCGTAACCAGTTCACAGAATTCCCGCATCAGCATGTCGATAACAACTCTCAATAAACTCGAAATCCTAGCCATTTTTTTTCTCATCACATTGCCTTTCCATGCCAACTCTCAGCAAATTAACAACTATGAAAAAAATATCCTTCTTCAAATCAAAGAGTTCTGGTCACAGCCACCTTCACTCAACCACTGGTCTGCTTCGAAATCCAGTGATCATTGTACCTGGCCGGAGATCACATGCAACAAAAATTCTGTCACTGGACTTGTCATTTCCAGCAATGATGTGACAGGAAAAATCCCACCTTTTATATGTGACCTTAAGAACCTCACTCTTTTAGATTTTTCGATGAATTTTATCTCTGGATCGTTCCCAATAGGCCTTTACAATTGTTCCAATCTTCGGTACTTAGACCTCTCTGACAACTACTTTGTGGGCATGATCCCCAGAGACATTGACAAGTTGTCTCATCTCAGTTTCCTCAATCTCGGAGGAAACAACTTCACAGGAGACATTCCTGCCGCTATCGGGCACCTTTCGGAGCTTGTGACTCTTAAGCTGTCTGCTAATCAGTTCAATGGCTCTTTCCCGCCAGAAATTGGAAACTTATCAAATCTTGAAGTTCTTGAATTCTCAACTGTTAAGAAGTTACCACCTTGGACACTGCCCACAAATTTGTTCACTAAATTGACAAAACTGAAGAATCTTTTCATGACAGAATCGAATTTGATTGGAGAGATTCCTGAAAGTATCGGCAATTTAGCTGCTCTAGAAATTTTGGATTTTAGCGACAACAAGTTGAGTGGGAAAATCCCGGACGGTTTGTTTTTGCTGAAGAATTTAACTGTTGTGTATCTTTATGCTAATAAACTTTCTGGGCCAATTCCTCAGTCAATAGAAGCTGTGAATATGGTGGAACTAGATTTATCAGTGAATAATTTGACTGGAACAATCCCGGAAGATATTGGAAAACTTGCGAAATTATCAGGTTTGTCACTGTTTATCAATAAATTATCTGGTGAGATTCCAATAAGTATTGCTAGATTACCTTTCTTGACAGATATAAGACTTTACAACAATAGTCTATCTGGAGAATTGCCACAGGATTTTGGTAAATTTTCGATGCTCGAGAACTTTGAAGTTTCTATAAACAAATTTGTTGGGAATTTACCTGATAATCTATGCTATAATGGGGTGTTGAGAGGTTTGGTTGTTTTTGACAACAACCTTACTGGTGAAATTCCAAAATCACTTGGAAATTGCTCTAGTTTGGAGGTGTTTTATGTTTCAGGTAATCAGTTTTCCGGTATAATACCAGATGGTTTATGGACTTCATTGAATTTAACAGAAATGATGGTAAGCCGTAATTCATTTACTGGACAGCTTCCAGATAGAATATCTTCGAATTTATCTTTGCTCGAAATTGATAGCAACAATTTTTCGGGTAAAATTCCTGCTGGGATATTATCTTGGAAGAATCTAAGGGAGTTTGTTGCAAGCAACAATCAGTTCAGCGGTTCGATTCCTGAGGAATTGACTTCACTTCCTCTTCTGGAAAAATTACAGCTTGATAGGAATCTATTTACTGGATTTCTACCAAAATTGATCTCATGGACTTATCTTACAACGCTAAACCTCAGTCGAAATCATATTTCTGGTCCAATTCCAGCTCAGTTAGGTTCGTTGCCGAAACTTGCAGACTTGGATTTATCGGAGAATGAGTTTTCAGGTCCAATTCCAAGTGAAATCAGCCGTTTGCGGCTACCCTCACTTAATCTGTCATCCAATCATCTAATCGGAGAAATCCCTGGCGAATATGATAATCCAGCCTTTGATAACAGCTTCTTGAACAACACTGATCTTTGTTCAAATAACCCCTCATTAGGCATCAAAGCGTGCAATTCCAGACCAAAAACAAGAGAATCTAATGGAACTTCACGTAAATTCAAGACCACTATCATATTTGTTTCTGTAATATTGTTTATATTAGCTACACTTTTCTCGATATATGTGATTTTACTATATCGAAAGAAAAAGCAAGGGTCAGATTTAAGGTGGAAGCTCACTTCATTCCAGAAATTGAACTTCACAGAAAGTACCATTCTGTCTAGTTTGACAGAGGAGAATGTAATAGGAAGTGGTGGATCTGGGAAAGTTTATCGTGTTCCAGTCAATCGTTCAGGTGAATATGTAGCAGTCAAGAAGATTGGGAACAACAAGAAGCTGGACAAGAGGCTCGAAAATGAATTCAATTCAGAAGTCGAGGTACTAAGCACAATTCGACATGTCAACATTGTGAAACTTCTGTGTTGTATTTCAAGTGAGAATTCAAAACTCGTTGTCTATCAGTACATGCAAAATGGTAGTTTGGATCAGTGGCTTCATGGAAATAAAAGAGCAGTCAAGCGTTCGAATTCAATGCCTCAAATGATCTTAGATTGGCCTAATAGGATGCAGATTGCTATTGGAGCAGCACGAGGCTTGTGTTATCTTCACCATGAATCCTCTCCCCCTATAATTCATCGTGATGTCAAATCCAACAACGTGTTGCTGGATTCAGAGTTCAATGCTAAAATCGCAGATTTTGGATTAGCCAAGATACTGGAGAAAGATGGAGGTTCCAACTCTGTCTCGGTGGTGGCAGGGTCTTTTGGATACTTAGCCCCTGGTAATCCTAGAAACTAACAAAATCGAGTATACATACGTACAATTTTATGATACTCTGGATTTTTAATTAATTCCGGTTTTTGTTCTTATTTGTAGAGTATGCTCATTCGGCACGAGTGAATGAGAAGATAGATGTTTATAGTTTTGGCGTGATTCTGCTGGAGCTGGTGACCGGGAGAGAAGCAAATGAAGGAGATGAAGACATGACACTTGTAGAATGGGCATGGAACCATGTTACCAGAGGAAAGCCCATGATCAATGCTATTGACGTGGACATTAAGGAGCCTTCTTACCTCAACGAGATGATTAGCGTTTTCAAACTTGGGATCATCTGCACAGGTACATTGCCGTCGACCAGGCCTAGCATGAAAGAAGTTTTAAAAATCTTGATACAAACTTGCCATTCAAATGGGCATGGTGAGATGAACAATGTGACTGAGGCAGACTCTTTTCCCCTTCTCAAGAATTAGTAATGTCCGACTGGTTGGCATGAATGGAACTATGGTGCTAATTCCGTAATCCGCTGATAGCAGCAGAAAAAGACTCGAGTAGAAGACGATAGTTAGCTCAAGGCCTCAAGCTAGTCATAGCATTCCGTTACAAGCGTATCGTAGAGTTGATAGTCTTTGGTAAAGGGCTTTGGCTAGTCCTGCTATTTGGAATTCGGTTTTAGTTTTTGATAAATTCTTAAGAGCAACTATTTTGTACTCTTAGAAACATGTGCAAAATAATGCATAGAGGATCTTTCTATAGTTATATGTATGTACTAAAAATCCCACAGTAAAATAATTTGGCAACAAGATGAGATAAGCTAAAGCGCCTCCATCAATACCACAACTTTATTTCTCCAATGCTCAAGAAAATTAACTTACATATGTACCATCCCCTTTAACCCTTCAAAGGGGAAGGCAGGTATTTCTTGGCCAAGTTTTTCTGCAAAATCTTGCTGCGCTCTACTCTACAACAGCATATTAAACACACCGGCTTGGTTACAAGCTCATGCGATCATAGATAAAGGTTCTGGCATGATTCTTAACTAATGAAAGGTACACTTTGAAAGCTCAAGGGGTACTCTATGAAGGAAGTGGGAAAATTTACAGAAACAAAATGTAAAGCTTCTTCCTTTTTAAGTACACCGGCCCGAAGGTTAAGACTCGTCAACTTCAAGGTATTGTGAATGAGAGGCTGCTAGGAGGGCAGCTCCGATGCCCGAACCATCATTAGAATGCTCAATGACAATGGAATCACCAGCCTCTCCGAGCAACTCCTTCAAAGTGCTCTCCATTGTATTTCTGAATTTAGCATAGTGTTCAAATAGTCCGCCATCTAGTGATATTACTGAAATAGGCTTTTCCCCATCCTTTACTACATCTCTTCCTAGCTTCTTAAGGATACCCATGATCCCAGCAGCTGAAAGCCGGGCCCCACGAGACGCAACAATATCGCAGACCTCTACAACTACTTTTCTTTGTTTTAAAGATGTATTGGTAATCTGTCACAAAAAGAACAACAATAATAACCGAGTAAAGGAGATAAAGAAGCTGCATGGTTAAACACACACATGTATTGTACACAATACCATACATATAGAAGCAATTTAATACGGGTATTCCAGGACATCAATAAATTGGCATCGTAATGCATGTAATATTTAAGAGATTATACTTCTTTTAAAATACATTAAAATTGGTGATTACACTTGCCAGCGGTTTTATTGAGATCTGAACCAGTTCAATATTAATAATTTAAAACTGCATATTAGACTTTTCAAATCTTGAGCCAAGAGAAAGGAAATTGTAGAAGCCAACTTTGCCAGAGACAAGAATCACAATTTCATTTAGGTATGTATTCTCTCCAAGTTCCGCAACTTGTATCAATATATAGTAATATTACGTATCTGATTTACATCATCCTAGCTACTACTTATATAATTAAAACTTGTATGTACATTGTAGGCTATAATATATATTTGAATCATTATAATATGATCAAGCTAATATGCTTGCTTGTACTTGTTGCGCGATAGATATGTTGTAACCACATATATCTTTTAACTACGTACATTTGTTTTATCTTTTATTTGTATGTATCATATACTCAGCACTGTACAATACGATTCATAAAACACAAGGATAAGGTTTACAGCTTCACGCTATGATGGTAGTAGTGAACACAGGGATCTCACCTCTAAAATATCCTTGAGCTTGGTCCCTACAACTTTGAGATCAGAAGATGAGTCATGATGCATTGCAGACATGACAGGAGTCCTGCACATATAGTTGTAGTGTTGAAATCATTGAAGATCGATGCATAATGGTCAAGCAAAGAATATGCAAACTTTTTATAAGTAAAGGAAAATCATGCTGCAAGACCACTATAGTACAGCATATCTTATGCTATTATTTATGAAAAATATTCATATATCTTATGCTATATTTAAAAAAAATATTCATATATGGGTTACAGGCTTTATAACATGTAAAGGGGATGAGGAAGAACAATCTATATCAACTTAAATATGTTACTTCTTCATTCCAACTATCAGAGCTCCTTAGCGTCTACAAATTTACAGAACACAGTTTGCGATTCCAACTACAGGGCGGATACCAACACAATTTGATAAACAAACAAAAATACAAAGAGAAAAAATGTCATATGCAGTCATTAACTATTCTAACAAATATAATTAACTGATTAATGTACAGATTATGGCACAGTGTAAATTTGAGCGGTAAGTCGTAATATCAGTTCTAGAAAGATGAGGGAACGAGGCTTCTACACTAGCTGTAATGAATGAGTTCTTTAAAGTTAAAACAATACCGCAATATAAAGGGGGTCCTTAGTTTTGGTGGTACAATGTCACCAAAAAAGGCAGCTTCTTCGGCCATCCTGCACAGGACTCTGCGCACGATCTCCCCCAGATACATGCCAGAAATGATTTTCTCAAATATCTGCAGCAAGAAGTCAGAAAGTAATATCAGACTGACATCAATTTCCATCCATCTAGAAAATCACTCAATGGCCTATGAAACTTGAGCAAAGTGGCAACCTGTTCGCCAGGGTTCAAACTTTCAACATCCAGAGCATGATCATACTCTGTTAGTGGAAGATGGGATGCCCGGAAGTTACCCCACTCCATATTGATAACCTTAAAATTGGAAGGGAATCAAATAATCAAGGAACAAGTTACAGATTCATGGACCAGATAGACGTCAGAAGCCCAAACAGATACTATGCTTACTACAATGAACAAAAAATAGGCTGCAATCAGATGAAGTTATATTTGACAACTAAAAACACCTAACCATCTCTCCAGATTTAGGCAGAAGACCATGCCACTTGGGTATTGCTTGGGCTCGCTCTACATATGCTGCATTAGTTCCAGTACCCAAAATCACAGCAGCAATGGCATCTGGGTTATTGTATCTTCCTCCTGCTAAGGTTCCAATTGTATCGTTGACCTGTATGACAAAGAATACATTTAAACATAAAAAGGAAAAAATATGCAACTGGAAACCATAGCATACGTAAGAAAAAGAGCAACGAGGTACTGAACCGTAAGTTGGAATAAGAACTTACCAGAGCAGCCACACGCATATCAAGACCAACTCTTTCAATTGCTTTTGATAACTCTGCCACAATATCCTCTCCAACCTATACCATTGCAAGGAGAGATAATATAAGAATAAAGAGAAGTTCAAAAATAACATGGAGCACGAAGTCAGATAGAAAGAACCCACTCTAGTAAAGAAATAGTGGAAATTCAGCTCTTAGAGAACCTATAGCCAACATTCTTAGTAATGCTCAAGCTTTGGTTCTTAAAAACAAGTACTACAAGGTTTCGGCTATTTTAGCACATACTGTTGCCTGCTTCTCGATGCTAATAGGTTAGTATTACGGACAAAATCCAAAACAGTTATAAGAGAATCACATGAAACATCCAAGGATTAAGTGGAACAACACAACATGATGTATAGATCAAACTTCCAGCGGATCAATCGTTTGGTGCCTACTAGCCACCTAGGAGGCTTATATCAAGTGCAAGCACAATTATGCAGTATCCCATATTAGGTACCTTGCTATTCTAATCTCATTTTCTCATCAGCTCAATTATCTAGTATCATTTCTCAATGTTTCATTTATAACAATTTCAGACTACAAAGAATGTAACAAAACATTGATATCGAGAATACATATTTCTTGGGCAGAAATTTGTAGCTGACACTTTTTATAGTTAATATAGGAATATTTTTAATCTAATATGTAAGCAGACAATGTTTAAACAATACACAAAAACAAAGAATTTGGCATACAATATATCTGAATACACCCCACAGTTTTCTTTGTAGATGATATGATTTAATCAGAACTTGAATTCAATGTTGGCATTTCAAAAGTTCTAAAGCAAAACAATGGATCATAACACTAAGCGGAAAAAAAGAGTAAAAGGAATCTAACCGCGTCTTCTATAGAGAAGCCTTTTGTCCATGTAATGAGAGTCCCCGATGCAATTGATAGTTGTTTAACTGGAAATGAAAAGGTAAAACCCAGCTCTCTTTGTCTACCAGGGGATAGATGAAAATCTTCACCTTCAGTGGCAACAAATTTCGCAAGCGCAGAAGCAATAAAATCGAATAATGCCTGCAACTCTCTGAAATATTCAGTTCATAAATCAATCTGCTAGGCCAAACATCTTATCAGCGACTAACTAGTACTTACATCAGATGTCCCGACCATTAAATTTGGAGGAATCGAAACTTCATCAAACTCTTGCTTGATAACACGTTTTTCCTTCCCACCCAACTGTACACGGAGAACACGGAAATTTGTCCCGCCAAGGTCCAGTGCATAAAATAATCCTTTCTCATCCCTGGATAAAACTCAGAGACACATTCAGAGTAAGCATCTTCCACCAGATTTAGCCTTAGGTATATGAAAACACAGGTATGCACAGCACACTAGTTTCATAGAAGCATAATAGCCCAGCTAAAGAAGGAAATAATGACAAAAATTAAATCATTGTCCCAAGTCATCTACTAATCATGCACAAGAGAAAACAGATGATTTTTACTTGGTAAACCTAATAATAGAATTTGCCTTCATTAAAATTCAATTTCTCTGTCAGCTTCATAAATCAAGAAATTGCCAAAGAGAGAAATTTCTACATACACAATGGAGATTTAACAATTCAGTTTACATTATATTCTAGCAATATTCTTATGTGATCAGATGGAAAGAATAGTAAGGCTAAATTTTTTTTTCTCTAAACTTAAAGTTCTTCATAAATTTAAGTAAAAAAAAATCATTTTATTTGATTGTCTTTAAATGATTACTTTCACATTTTTCCCATTCAACAAGATGACGACTTCTCTTCCCGGTAGGCGGTAGACATACTCCCAAACTCCTAGCTTCTGCTGTCTATTCCTCTAGTTAAACATGTGTTAAGAGGTGCAGTAGCTTACTGTTAAACACATATTACATACATGTTGAGAAAGATGGATTGAGTGTGCATGCACGCGAACGCATGCACAACTGCAACATGCAAAAGAAAAACAGACGACCAATAAAACAAAAAAGTAGGCTAATCTAAGCCAAAAACGGAAATAGAAAATTCAGATTTTTCCCTCTTAAAAAAGTCAACATAACATCATTTAACTTCCAACAGAAAGTTATATCATTCCATTTGCTACTTTTAAAAGTATTTGACCACGGATTAATGAAGTTATAGTCCAGCCCTCTGGTCTCCTCAATAATTAATATATAAGTAAAACATTATGATACTTAAATTACCACCTAAATAATCTCAAAAGGTTATTCGAGCTTCTCCGCCAGCTAAAAAATATAACTCGAGTTCAACATAATATATCAAAAGAACCCCCAATATAATTGTCCTGCACGCACATATCAACACATACAACAAAATTGTAGGAGCCTGCCATTGCACCAAAACCTTTTCTCCCTTTTTCTGGGGAAGTCAACACATAAAAAAAAAAGTGTTTTTTGTTTAAATATCAATAAAATTACGTAAAAGGGCCTACATTTCAACCAAAACCAATCTAGGAATTTCAAAGTTTATCTATACAACTTCCCCCAAGTAAAATACAAAATCATTAACTCTACACTTATCATCATTAATACCGAAAAAGGAATCTATTAATAAAAATACTTACTTAAACCACTTTACATCAAGAATCAGGAATATTAACTAAACCTAATCACTCACCAGAAAATCAATCACTTATAACAACAAAAAGCACATTAATTCACATAATCACAAGTGAACAAAAAAGAATACAAAATCAAACACATTCACACACATATATCCAAAAAAACAAAAAAAAGAAGCACAAAAACCTCCTTATCCCCCTTTGTTCTGGGAAGTCGACGTACAGAAATTATGTTCTAGGTTCACCTTACAATCAAAACCTATCCGAACATATTCAAAATTTATCCCATAAAATTTCAAAAAATGTAGAATCTAAAACTAACAAAACGTAAGGTAGTAATACTATCACAAAAACAAAGCAGCAAAATTACTAAATTCAAAGCACCATAAATCAAGAATCACAATTTCTTGGCAAAAAAACCAATATTAACTAAATCTAATTCTTCACCACAAACTCAATCAATTAACACCACCACAAAACAAGATTATCAACCTAACTAAAACCGACAAATTTACGAAATTCAAAGCACTTCAGATCAAGAATCCTAATCACTTAAAATACAACAAAAACAAATCTTAACTAAACCTAATTCTCCTACACAATCACAAAAACTCAATCAAATTAAGAACAACTTAACAAAGCCAAATCAAACACATTCACACACTGTAAAAGCGCACACACATACACAAATCCAAAAAAGCTCAAAACTTACAACACTATCCACAAAACCAACACACACCCACATCCTAAAACACCAAAACACACCCAAAAACACAAACATATACACACACACACATATACATACAAGAAATTAAGAAATTTCAAGAATCTTACCCAGTAGGAAGATTATCAACAAAACTAATAAGCATCTTCAGCTTACTCCCACCTTCTGAAGCAAGACCCGCATGCATCTCCACACTCATCGCATCCGCCACTTGCCGGAGCTTCGCCGCCGGCGTCTCCGAATTTGTCTCCAGCTCCTCAAGTATCGCCGCCGTCTTCGCGTACTTGCCGGAGCTCTTCATCCGGTGCAGGATAATGATGACGGCGGCGGCGGTTGCGGCGGCGGCGGCGCAGAGTATGGTGGTAGTTGCCGCGAGCTTACCCATCGGAGAAAAGATCGGAAAAGTCGCCGGACAAAAATAAGTATGTGTGTTTGTATGTATAGGTGTATGTATATATTTAAGGAAGAAATAAAGGAGAGTGTTTTTTTGGTCTTAGGGTGTTTTTTAAAGTGTCTGAATTGGTATGAAAATGAGGGATTTAAGGAAATTTATTCAAGTTTATAAATGGGCTTTATTACTACCACTTTGTTTTTTTTTACATTTTTTGTCTTGTTATCTACCGTCCAAAACAATTACCAAAAAATTTGGATTTAAATAAATAAAAATAAAAAATTTGTCATATTTCACCGAATCTCTCTAAAATATATAAATAAAATAAGATATTCTACATCTGAAATTTGGAAAATTAAATATGAATTTATTTCTTTCTAAAATATTCTTTTTTAAAAATGAAATGATCGAAAGAAATGTAAGTTATATTTACAATTATATTAATTATTTAATCATATTTTCACTTTCCCTACCTTTTCTTAAAAATTCACAAATATTAGGACAAAAATTATATATCAAATATAAGGACAAAAATTATATATCTTTCTATTCTTTTCTTCATTTAAAAATCTCGGGAACGTAATGTTAAACTTCCACGTAATTTAAGACTGACAAACTAATTCCGGAGTAAAATTAATAATCTTATCATCCCTAGCTAGTTAAATACTCTCTCCGTTCCATTTTGCACGTTCTTTTTTTAAGAAATACACATATTACAATAAAGATTAATTGGATAATATTTTTTAAGTCAAATTTTAGATACAATAGATATATGGATAGTTTAGGAAAATTATCTTAAATTTATATTGAAAAAAAAACATATAAAATGGGACAAATCCATTTTTCAAAAGAGACACGTTTTTGGACGGAGGGAGTAATAAGTCAAATTTTAAATATATATAATAAGAAAAAAAGGAACATAAGATACATCTGAGGTAATTTCCTAAGATTTTAGTTTCAAATAATAAAATATTATTAAAATTTTAAATGAACCTTAATTTTACAAAAATACTCATCCTATGTTTGTATATAAAAATCCGGGTGTTGGTCCTCTATATCACAATTTGAAAGCAAATTGCCCCAAATATCACAGCTTAAGAACTTGGCCCCAAATATCACTCCATAACACAGTTGCGTGTAGCGTTTTGATTTTTTTTTTAAAAAAAAACGCTAATGCGTGTAGCGTTTTGGGGGCTAAAGAGAGATTTTTTTTTTTGAAGAAAATGCAAAATATCATTAAGCAACATCGTGCAAAAGGGTCTCCAACAACAAACCTGGAGGAGACGTTAATATGTTTGGGCAATCTAGCGAACAAGGTAAACGAGCCATCAAGTGGGCTACCTTATTCGCCTACCTTTTAACAAACTGAATTGAAAAACCTGATCCAGCAAGTAGAGTCGTGCGACAGTCTTCCAAAATATGGCCAACTTCCAAGTGGTTCTCCTGGGAATTCTTAAGTGCTTGCACACAAAGAAGAGAGCCTGATTCAATACAAACCTCCTGATGAGCCATCGAAAGCAACCAGTCTAGACCTTCATGAATAGCTAAAGCTTCTTCCTCTAAAACCGTACTCACCATCTGAAGACAAATGACCTTACCTCCCACAAAACCTCCATGATGATCACGAAGGACAAGACCTACAGAAAACGAATCTGATCCCAGCTTTATAGAAGCATCCACATTCAACTTCAAACATCCCACTCGAGAAGGTTTCCATTTTTGTAAAGACTTGTTACTGACCCTTTCACTCAGCATCTGGACTTGAACTCTATTATGCTTTGCCTTCTTCCAATCTGATATAGACCTAGAACTCCAATCCATAGCCACCACACCTGTAACCACCTTATTGTCCCACACTTTCCTATTTCTAAAAAACCAGATTCCCCACAGGACCTTGGCCACAACTTCAGTCTCCTCCCTAGAGGCATTGCTGATTTTCTGAATAAACCAGTCAGGGACAAAGTCCACCGTCTGCATATCATAAACTAGACCTGCATATTGCCAGCAACTTGAAGCAAAAGGGCAATCGAAAAAAACATGTCCCAGGTGTTCAATATCTGCCATACACATGGGACAAGTAATTGGTAAACGCACTCCCTTGGCACTCAACCTTCTTCGAACAGAAATGTTGTTTCTACAAAACCGCCATAGGAAGATCTTGATCTTATGTGGAAGATTTAGTCTCCAAAGCTTGTTCCAGCCATTAGATTGAAGTACATTACCAGATCCTAATTTTGAATCATGCCAAAGCTGGTAACCAGTTTTAACTGTATACTGTCCATTCGTCGTTCGTGTCCATGCTAACCGATCAGCTGTTGAGTTTTGAGGGATACGCATTGCCAGAATCAGACGAGCATCAGCCTCTGTGAAAAAAGACTTAACTTTATCCACCTCCCAACTTTTCGCATCTGTTCTGAAAAAACTTTATACCTGGACTTGATTACAGCCATAGTCAGTGTCTTGTGACACACAAAAATCATCCTTGTCTTTCAACCATGGATCCCTTATTGCATTGATGTCCTTACCATCCCTAATAATCCATCTATACCCCTTGAAAATGCTACTCTTTGCTGTCATGATCCCTGACCATATATAAATGGAACCTGGACTCACAGAGGCTTGAAAAAAATGAGAATCTGGGTAATAACGTGCTTTGTAAACACGAGCAACCAAAGATTGGGGCTTTTTTTATAAAATTCCAACAATGTTTCCCCAATAGTGCTATATTGAAACCATAAAGATTCCTAAAACCTACACCACTTCAACTCTTCGATGAACTCATAGAATCCCAAGAAAGCCATCTTATACCTCTTCTATCACTAGAACTAGTGCACCACCAATACTTATTTAGCACCCTTTCAAGTACTTAACATAGAGATTTTGGAAGCAAAAAACCACGACATACAATACGAGGGAATGGACTGAGCCACGTTCCTAATCAAAACAGACTTGCCAGCTCGAGAAATAGTCTTCGATTTCCACCCCTGCAATCTTTTACAAACTTTGTCCTTGACAAAACCAAAAACTCTTTTCTTTGAACGACCAACAAAAAAGGGGAGTCCTAAATATTTCCCATCCTGTAACTCATTACTTAATATAACGTTAACTGTTTTTTTGTTTTTTTTTAAAAACCAACTAGCAAAACGCTAGTTAAACTTTGGTTGTGGTGGAAACGCCACTTCATGTGGCGTTTTTTTTTCTTTTTAATCTAAATATATACGATCGTTTTGAATATTTTTAAACCCAAAATGAAATTGTTGCTAAAGGTTAACTGTTTAAACCCCGAGGGAATACTGATAATATTTAAAAATTTTAAATAAAAAATTGAATCTGGCGACCTAATTTTTAAACGCTATAAGTTAGGGTTTAGGGTTGTAAACAACCCTAAACCCTAAGTTCGTATTCGGTTTATTCGTCGTTCCGAATATTAATGGAAACATTGAACCCCAAAAGTTAATTGTTGAACCCCTAAATTTAATTAAAATTGTTTTTTTTAAATTTAAAAATTTTAATTAAAAAATTGAATCCAGCGGCCTGATTTTTAAACGCTAACGCGTTTAAAAATCAGGATTAGTTAGGGTCTATGGTTTAGGGTTGTAAACAACCCTAAACCCCAAACCCTAAGTTCGTATACGGTTTATTCGGCATTCCGAATATTTCTAAAACCCAAAATGGAAACATTGAACTCCAAAAGTTAATTGTTGAACCCCTAAATTTAATTAAATTGTAATTTTTAAATTAATAAAAATAAAATTTTAATAAAAAATTTGATTATAAATTTTTTTAATATTGTTTGCAAATATAAATTTATGAAAAAAAACACCCCAAAACGCCATATGAAGTGGCGTTGTGGACTATAACAAAACTTAAACATGCGTTTCCAGCTTTCCATCACCATAGACATAACTTAAGTTAGCGTTGGAAACAAAAAGAGAGAGAGAGAGAGAGAGAGAGAGAGAGAGAACGCTACACGATAAAGCGTTTTCAAGGAAAAATGAAAACGCTACATGAAAATGTGTCTTGGAGTGATATTTAGGGCCAAGTTTCTAAGATGTGATATTTGAGACCATTTATTTTCAAATTGGATATTGGGGGCCTTTTCTCTAAAAATTCTTGGCCTTGTTTGGCAATTAGCGGTTAGCAGATTGAATTAGCTATTTTAACTAGCGGATTGAGTTAGCTGTTTCACATCAAATTATTTTGTAATTAGCTGTTTGAGTTAGTTTTTTGTATATTAATTACACACATAACAAACATCTAGGCCCTGTTTGGCAATTAGCTATTAACGGTTAGCGGATTGAATTAGCTATTTTGAATAGCGGATTGAGTTAGTTGTTTTGACTAGCGGATTGAGTTAGCTATTTTACATCAAATTGTTTGGTAATTAGCTGTTTGAGTTAGTTTTTTGTATATTAATTACACACATAACAAACATCTAGGCCCTGTTTGGCAATTAGCTGTTAGTTGTTAGCGATTAGCGGATTGAATTAGCTGTTTTGACTAGCAGATTGAGTTAGCTGTTTTGATTAGCGGATTGAGTTATGTGTTTTGACTTAGCGGATTGAGTTAGCTGTTTTACATCAAATTGTTTGGTAATTAGTTGTTTGAGTTAGTTTTTTGTATATTAATTACACACATAACAAACATCTAATTGAAAAAGCTCCTCTAAGTAGTTTTTTGAAAATTAATTTTTTGACCCCAAAAAGCTATTTCAATCCTCTAACTACCAAACACTAATATTAGAGGTTTCAAATGGTCAAACCTCTAATTTGGCTCAAAACTCTAATATTTTCTCAAACCTCTAACTTCCAAATCCCCCTTAATTGAAAAAGCTTCTCTAAGTAGTTTTTTGAAAATTAGTTTTTTGAGTCCAAAAGTTATTTCAATCCGCTAATTACCAAACACTAATATTAGAGGTTTCAAATAAAGCCGACAATTTCGTACACGACACGAAAACGAAATGAAAATTATGGGTTTGGGTTGACCTTTACATTTGGTTTGAGAATAAATGGTGTCCATTCACCTTTACGACACGTGTCTTCCTGATTACACGTGTACCATAGAATGTACCACGTGTATGGCATTTGCCATTTAGCTTGGGACATGATTTTTGATAATCAACCTTTTTCTTCTTCTTCTTGTTCTATTAGAGCATTAGCATTAGCGTCCCTATTCTCATTCCCAAAAACTTACTAAAAATAGTAATAAATTCTCATAATTATCAAAAAATTTCTACATTCCATTCCCCATTTTCCATCCCCATATTCCTGTTTTCTTTTTTATATTACTTCTTTCACTCTCTTTCACTTACAATTTAACTATCATACTATAAATATTATTTTAACAAGATTGGGGAATGGATGGGGGTCAAACAGTGTAACCTCAAATTTGAGGGTTCAGTTTTTGGTCCCTAAAATGTTCTCCAAAATTGAGATCTGGATGGAGATGGTTTTTTTTTTGCAAAAACTCAGTATTTCCTGATAATATGAGGACACGATAGAATGGGAACGGGAATGAGAGTGCTCTTGGATACACTTTATATCAGATTTTTATTCTCTGGTGAAAATATACATATACAGCATGTAAAGGTCCACAAAGCTGGAGCATATGTTGAGTGTATGTACAAAATGTCAAATTGTCATTTGCCCAAAGCCAAATAGGTTAAAATTTCACATCATTAACACCCTACAATTTATCAAACATTGGAAGGTAGATATTTGTAAAAATTGTGATTGATTTAGCCACTTTTGTACCCGTTATGCCTGTTGCAACCAATTTCCGTCGGTGTATCCGTTCGGTCGGACCTGCAATTGAAGAAGAATGCGAGGGTGTAGCCCCCCGATTCACCTCCGGTGTGAGAATAAGTTAACTGGTTCTTTTATGAGTGAAGGTAAACGCAGAGTGTTTGTGTTGTGTGTGTGTGTCATTGAATGAACGAACCCAAACCTTGGTTAACCTCTTTATCCTCGATGTTGGCAGTTACCGGAGAGTAAAGTGAGTGGCGAACGTGTTCCACGTTCCCACGTTCCCAGGGATGTACAACCGAACGAACCGTTGTAAATGAAGGGACCGGATGACATGGGCCTTCGCCAAACCGGTACTCATTCCACGACTGGGCCTTCGGTCCAGCCCAGTAAGAAGTTGGGCCTCTAACATGTCCCTAGGCTTCGTTCGGAGTTATCCTCAGGACGAAGGCTAAAGCCCAAGCCCATCTTCAGAACTCTGTGTTCGTACGTTCCCTTTGGATAAGAATGGCGATGGACAAGACTGAGACGCCTCCTAGGGAGCCGTGTCCCTTTATGGCTGACAGCTGTCTGTCCTCGAGATTTGCGCTTCAATCCCTGCCGTTGAATATGAAACGGCTCTGTCCAAACGTCACATCTTTTCTATTTAAACTCCACAGTTTCTTTCTTTCTTTCTTTTACGCACATATCATTTCTTTAACATTCAAAGGAAAAACTCCCTCCAGAGAGATCTCAAATAGCAATTGGGAGCGTTGTTTCATCACCGGAGGCCCCCAAATCGCCGATTCCAGTCGACATTCACATCCAAGAAGCCTACCCCCACGAACTCGATCTTATCAGAGATCTCAAACAAATCAGTAAGTTCTCATTACTTCCCTTCTTTTTCCGATTCATCGCACACTTGAATTACTTTCTTTCCTGCTTTTGTGTTCTTATCTGCTTTCCGTACTCATACACACATGTATGTATCTATATGTACACATATGTAAAGTTACCCGTGCAGTTTATTCTTGTCGTTTTGAGTAGAACATGCGCGTGTCTTTTCCTTTTAGTTTCCGTTGTGTTGCTCTGATACAACCCCTTACTTGAACCTTGAGATTTGCCTGGAAGTTGTTAGGGTTGAGATGTCCTTCGGGATTTCCAAACCCTGAGAACTCCCTTCGGTCTGTCCCGATCTTTATAACTTTTAGATGACCCGTAATTTGCCAAACCTTAGATTTTAGGATTCTCCGACCGATCCTGGCTCACTGTACTCGGCCTCTCCCCTTTTTGTTTTCGTCTTCTTTGTCCGAGTACAAAGCTAATGTCTCTTCATTTCCGAATGCAGGGACATGGATCGGTCAACCGAAGGTGCCGGTCCTTCGGAGGTATCACCGTTCAGTGATGTCGGGGAGTATCCTGCGGCGAACTTTCGGTCGCACCTGACTGAGGAAAAAATAGAAGAATTCCATTCCAAATACCTAGTAGAGAGGAATGTCTGGTACTTCTTCACTCCCAGGAAGAGAGACCGTATTTGGCACAACCCTGAGGTTCCACCTCTCTTCGGCGGAAGTGTGGCCACCGGCATATCCGAGATGGCCTTCAAGTGTGGCTTTCGGCTGCCGATGCTGCCAATACTGAAAAAGTTGCTGAGGCAAGTTGGGATCGCCATAGGACAGCTGGATCCGAACAGCTTTTTTCATATAAATGCTTTCCAAGCCCGATGCTTAGCTAAAAAGATGACTCCGAGGACAACCCTGTTCTGGCATCATTATGAGCTTCGGAGGAATTCCAAAAGCAACGGTTTCTACACTATCGCTCGTCGGACCGGCAGGGCCGATTGGGCTCAAACGAACTCCAACAATAGGGGGGCCCATGAGAAGTGGGTTTTCATCTCGGGCCCGAAAATGGAGAAGTACGGCCGCTGGCAGGATCTGGACCCGTCGAGGTTGCAGTATCCCGAGATGTTGGAGGCGGACAAACACGATTATCGTCTTCTTTGTGAACTCGATATGGGTAGGGTTCCCCTATCGGACAGCCGGGATAACGCCTGGTTGGTCTCCCTCTGGGGTAGTGGTAACATTTATCCTTACTCCTTTCCATCCGAGTGTTTCCTTTACTGTATTTTTATTTCTTGTTGCCAATGTTTGACACTCTTGTTTTTGTGCAGTGTCTTCTCTTGGTCATATTATTGAGCGCAAACGCAAGAAGGCAGCTCAACTCTCGATAGCTGCTACAACCGAAGCCGATGCTGCCGCTCAATCGGCCGGCAAGGAGCTGGAATCTGTTCCCGACACCGGTGGGAGAAGCGAAACTCCAGTGGCTTCTCCTCCGCGAGATCAGGGGGATGGTATCGTCCAGGCCCTCTCAACCGATTCCCGAAAAAGGGGTCGGTCGGGGGATGCCGGACTGAAAGTATACCATCCTCCCTGGGGAGTCCTTGAGACGGATCAAATCATTGTCCCTGCCCCCCAGCTGTCTACCATAGTAGGTCCCGATCTTTGCCGGGGTCTCATTCTGCCAGCCGACAGGCCCACGTTCGCTAAGGCAAACGACCTTGAGGCTTGTACTGAAATGCTGGCTTTGCTCTCCATGGTAAGCTTTGCTTTTTTCTTCGGTGTTATTTCTTTCACTTGTATCCGGTGTTTAATTCTTTTCCTTTGTTTGTTTCCAGGGGGTCTCTTGGTCGGCCGTAGTGACTGAACGGATGGAGGGTATACAGAAAAAGCTGGAGGCAGCCAACCTGACTGAAGTTCGGGCAATCAAGGCTGAAGAGGACCTCCGGAATGCAACTTCTGACTTGGAGAGGGTCACCGGCCAATCTAACTCCTTGAAGGCCGAAAATGATGCCTTGAAGGCAAAGTTGCAGGAGATGGACGCCTTGAGGGCTAGGGTCGAGTGGAGAAACAAACAGCTCAAGCTTTCAAGGAAAAAGGTTCGGAAGCTGCAGAAGACCCTGGAGCTGACCGAAGAAAGATGCTACCAACTGGGGTATGACGGCGCTGTGCTGAAGGCACATTCTTTGGGCTTCGATCATACTCAGCTGGTAGATCCTTCGCTCGGGATGACGGATCCGGTTGGTCGGGAGGAGTCTGATCAACCCTTGGAGGTTTCTTCGGGCGAAGATGAATCTCTTTCCGACGATCCTTCAGCTGGTGACGCCTTGTGATTTTGTAGATTTTAATATTTTCGAACTTGTAATGTTTAACTTTGCCTTCGGGCTCTTTATTCGTGCCTTCGGGCTTGTAATACTTTACTTTGCCTTCGGGCTTGTTTTATTTAAGTTTGCCTTAGCATAATATTCTTCTTTCATGCGTCTTCGGCTTCGGCCTTAATTTGGCTTCTGTTTCTGTTCATGCGTCTTTGGCTTTGTTTTGCCTTAGCATGATTTTTCTTTTTTATGCCTCTTCGGCTTCATTTTGCCTTAGCATATTTATTTTATTTTTATTTTTATGCGTCTTCGGCATTATATTGCCTTGGCATAATTACTTATATTTTTATGCATCTTCGGCCATTTTCGCCTTAGCATAATTACTTGTATTTTTGTGCTTCTTCGGCCATTCTTGCCTTTTTGTGCATCTTTGGTCGTAACCTAGCTGCCCCCAAGTATTTAAGGGGTTTTGTAAATGATTAAGGTCTCATTCGGTCGGCTGAAAAATATTTTCTCCCGGCCTTAATTAATGTCAAAGCAACTTGAATACTAAGACAATTTTGTAAGAGGCCAAATTTTATTCGGTCGGCCCCAAATTTGGATTCGTCAAGTATTTGTAGCTTAAAACACCATGTACTTGAACACTACCAATAAGTTAAGGGGCGCATGTTTTATACGGTCGGCCCCAAACATGGGTCTATTAAGCTTAATATTGCGTACTTAGCTTTTTGGCTATAAATGTACTTAGCTTAACAATAACGGATAAAAAATGGAGCAAAACAATCTTTTCATTAACCATGCAACTCTTACATAGATTTGATTACAGATTGATGCTAGCTTATGGAATTCAGAATAAAGTTGCATAAGACAAAATACTGAAGTAAAAAGCAATAAAAGTTGGACCAGTATGCTTACTGGTAGAAACGGCGAAGGCGAGCGGCGTGCCAGGTGTTTTTGATTGGGCTGCCGTCCGGATGAGCCAATTTGTAGGTGCCTGGTCGGACCACTTCAATCACCACATATGGACCTTCCCAGTTGGGCATAAGCTTGCCTTTTCTTGCTGGCATGGAGGTGGCTAACTCCCGAAGCACTAAGTCCCCGGCTCGAAAAGATCTCTTCTTCACCCCCGAATCATAGTACTGGGCTGCCTGCAGTTGGTACCTTAAGTTTCTTTGGTGGGCAGCCTCTCTTTCTTCTTCTAGTAAGTCCACATTTGCTCGAAGTCCGAACTCATTTGTCTCCACGTTAAACGTTTCTGTTCGGTACGACTCTAAACCAACTTCGACAGGTAGAAGGGCATCAGTTCCGAAGGCCAGTTTGAAAGGTGTTTCCCCGGTTGAAGATCTTGTAGTGGTTCGGTAAGCCCATAGGACCCATGGTAGTTCTTCAGCCCAAAGTCCCTTAGCTTCCCCTAGCCTTTTCTTGATTCCATCAAAAATGATTTTGTTGGCCGCCTCAATCGCCCCGTTTCCCTGGGGATGCCCTACTGAACTGAACTTCTGTTTTATCCCGAATTGAGCCAGGAATTTTCTGAACTTGCTCCCAATGAATTGAGTACCGTTATCGGACACACAAACCATAGGTATGCCAAACCTCAAGATCACCTGTTCCAGCATGAATTTCTTCGCGGCCTCTTCGGTAATGGCCGAAAGGGGTTTTGCTTCTATCCACTTTGTCATATAGTCGATTGCCACAATACAGTATTTCGCTTGCTTAGTGCTGGTGGGTAGGATCCCCACAATATCGACCGCCCACATAGCAAATGGGATCGGGCTAAGGACTGAAGACATCTCTTCGGGAGGTTGCTTCGGGATTGTGCTGAATATCTGGCATTGCTTGCATTTCTTTGCATACTCTGTGGCGTCTTCTTTCATTTTTGGCCAGAAGAATCCCTGCCTAAGGATCTTGAAGGCTAAGGATCGTCCTGCCAAATGTTCTCCACAAATCCCTTCATGAACCGTCTCCAAAGCAAGCTGTTGTTCATCTTTGTCCAAACATCTGAGTAGCGGCTGGCTTACCGATCGTCTGAACAAACGGCCCCCGACCAGAGTGTAATTTCCCGACCGATACTTAACCTTCTGTGCTTCCCTTCGGTCAAGTGGTAGGATGCCTTTTTCCAAGAAGGCCCTGATGGGAGTCATCCAATTGACCCCTTGATGAATTTCCATGCACTGCTTCTTGTCTATCGAAGGTGTCTTTACTTCGGTCAGATAGATGGACCCACTTAGGTTTTGGGTTTCTGCTGAAGCTAACCTCGAGAGGGCGTCTGCCCGACTGTTGTTTTCTCTAGCTACTTGAGTTAACTCGAAAGTTTCAAACAGCAAAGATTGTTCACGTACCTTAAGGGCGTATGCCTTGGTTCGGGGATCTTTTTGCCCATACTCTCCTGAGAACTGTTTTACCACCAACATTGAATCACTGAACGCCCTTATGTGCTTAACTTCCAAATTTCTTGCCAAATCTAGCCCGGCCAAGAGTGCTTCATATTCGGCTTCGTTGTTCGTCAACGGGAAAGTGAACCTGATAGCTTGACAAATCTCGAATCCTTCTGGGCTTGTAAGAATTAGCCCTGCCCCGCACTTTTCCTTGGCGACCGAACCATCGACAAACAACTTCCATTTTCCCGGTGTCTGAATCATTTGTTCTTCAGGAGCTAAGTCATTCGGCCCCGAAAAGGAGCATTCTACTATGAAATCCGCCAATGCTTGGGCTTTGATCGAAGTCCTTGGTGTATACTCCAAATCATGCTCCCCCAATTCGATCGCCCAAGCAACCACTCTGCCCGATGCCTCTGGCCTTTGCAATATTTTCTTTAACGGCTGATCGGTTACAACTTTGATCGTCCTTCCCTGGAAATAGTGCCTTAGCTTTCTTGCGGCTACTACCAGTCCATAAGCGAACTTCTCTGCATTCGGATATCTTGTTTCTGCGTCCTTGAGAATATGAGAGACATAGAATACCGGATGTTGGTTTCCTTCATGTTCTTTGACCAACACGGCTCCAAGTGTTCGGTCGTTCACAGCCAAGTACAGCTGCAATGTCTCCTTCGGGTCGGGTCTCATTAAGAGTGGGGCTTTCACTAAGTACTCTTTAACATCCTCGAATGCTTTCTGGCAATTTGGCCCCCACTCGAAATTCTTGGACCCCCGAAGCACTTCAAAGAATGGTAAGGCCTTTTCGGCCGATCGGGAGATGAACCTCCTCAGGGCTGCTAGCCGTCCGGTCAGCTTTTGAATGTCCCTGATCGTCTTCGGTGCCTCCATATCAATGACTGCTTTAATCTTCTCCGGATTGGCTTCAATTCCTCTGGCGCTAACCATGTATCCCAGAAATTTCCCACTATTCACTCCAAACGTACATTTGTTCGGATTGATCCTCATGTTGTTTCTTCTGAGCGTTTCAAAACATTCCCTCAGATCTTCTGCATGATCCCTGAAAAGGGACTTAACAATCATATCGTCCACGTAGCATTCCATGTTCCGGCCGATCTGGGCTTTGAACACTTTGTTGATCATCTTTTGGAATGTTGCTCCGGCGTTCTTCAAGCCGAAAGGCATCTTGATGTAAGCATAAGTGCCATTCGGTGTGATGAATGCTGTCTTGGGAACGTCCTCGGCATTCATGGCAATTTGGTGGTATCCTGAGAATGCATCCAGGAAACTGAGTATTTGATGCCCCGAAGTAGCATCTATCAGTTGGTCAATGTTTGGCAAGGGATAGTGGTCTTTCGGGCAATGCTTATTCAGGTCGGTGTAGTCGACACACATCCTCCACTTGCCATTAGATTTCTTCACCACCACTACGTTTGCCAACCAATCGGGATAGTCTATCTCTTCAATGAACTTTGCTTCCAGCAATTTTTCGACTTCAACTTGGATTACTTTCTGCCTTTCCATGGCGAAATTCCTCTTCTTTTGTCTTACGGGCTTGGCTTCGGGAGCTACATTTAAACAGTGTTTGGCAACCGCAGGGTCCAAACCTGGCATATCTTCGGGATTCCATGCGAATACGTCGTGGAATTCCCTAATGACCTTGATGACTTTCTCTTTCAATTTCGGCTCCATGTTCTTTCCAATTTGGATCATCTTTCCCGACTGACCCACGTATAGTTCTACCTCTTCGGTCTCTGCAGCCGGCTCAGCAATCGGGCTTGACAGGTCGGCCCCAAACTTTTCCAACTCAATGTTCAGCAGTTGGTGGCTGCCCCCAGCTTCGGTCTCATTTCTTTTCCTTTTTCCGGCTTCGGTCATCTCAATGTCTTTGTCTCTTTCCAAATCCTCCAACATGATTATTCTGGCGGCTTTCTGATCGCCTCTCATTTCTCCAACTCCATGTTCTGTTGGGAACTTCAACTTCAGATGAGGGACAGAGGACACGGCCTGGAACAAAGATAAGGCTGGCCTTCCCAAAATTCCGTTGTACGGACTATCGACCCGGACGACATAGAACTTTGCTTCCTTCACCACAGTGTATGGCGCTTTTCCCATCATGACAGACAAAGTGATGGTCCCTTCTATCGGTACAGGCTGATTACCGAAACCATACAAGGGCGCCTCGTGGCATGGCTCCAACTGTTCACCTCCCAAGTTCATCTTGCAATATGTCCGGTGATATAGAATGTTGACTGAGCTCCCTTCGTCCACCAGCACTCTCCATATCTTGTTTTCCCCGATTACTGGGTTTATAACAAGTGGGTCTTCGTGCGGCCATATCACGTCCTCGTAGTCATCTTCTGTGAAGGAGATAGGCAATGGTTGCTTAGCTGAACTTGATTGGTACAGGTTGTAGATCTGTCTGGCGTACTTTTTCCTCGCTGTCTTACTGTCCCGATCAAGCACTGTTCCTCCGGAAATTGTCCTGACCTCCCCTCTGTACTTCTCCGAACTCTCAGCTTCCTTCCTTTTCTCCTTGGACTCGAGTTTGTCCCTCAAGTCGCCCACAAATTGGGTCAGTTCCCCATCTTTGATCATTCTTTCGATTAACTTCTTCAGATGATAGCACTCCTCGGTGTTGTGACCTTTGTCCCGATGGTAGTCACAATACTTGCTGTCGCTTCTTCTGTTCTCAGGGGTCTTCAACTTGGGTGGTCTGACAAACCCAGGTTTACCCTTTATCTCATGGAGAATCTTCGAGATAGGTGTGTTTAATGGTGTGAACACAGTGCTATCTCTATCTCTTCTTCGTTCGGCCCCTTTGTCGGGCCTTGTATCATTCAACCTGCTCTTGATATCTCCCCGACCCCTTCGGTCGTCTCTTCTGTCATCCCTTCGGTCATCCCTCCTGTCATACCTATCATTTTTCTTCTCCTTGTACCCCCCAATTGATTCCAATTTTCTTCTAATGGCCTCTCCTCTCACATATATATCATTTAAAGATTTGGGAGGCATATCATAAAGAGAGGACCGAAGCTTCTTACCTTTGACGGGGTCGAGGCCTGCTGCGAGGAATCCAGCCGCCTTGACTTTGTCCAAGTTGGTGACCATGCCAGCTTCTTCTTTGAACCTTGCTAAGTAATCACCCAAATCTTCGTTCGGCCCCTGCCTGCAGTGGATCAGTGCTTCAGTATCCTTCTCTCTTCGGCACAAATGTGAGTAGTGCCTCAGGAATTTTTTCTTCACTTGCTCGTACGAGCCTATCGACCTAGGTCTCAGCGACCTGTACCACATGGATGCATTCCCCTTCAGGTAGGTCTTGAACATCTTACATAGCATCACATCGCAGTGCCCCATCCCAGTCATGAGCGATTCATATTTCTCACAATGATCTTCGGGGTCACCCTTTCCGTTAAATTCATTCATCTTCGGGAACTGCCTTCCGGGAGGCGGTCGAAAGTGTTCGACGTCTTCGGTCACCACTGGCTCGTGGCTAACCTTTCTCTCTCCAAACATGGCCTTCTCAATTCTCCGGATGCGATCGTCCGTATGTGGACCCTCCTCTTCCGAATCGGAGGAATAAACCACCTTTGACCGGGTTCTCCTCGAGTTTGATTCAGAGTCCCCTGACTCGTCTTCATCAATTCTGGTTCTTGGTCTTTTGTCTCTTCGGTCGTCCAACTCCGGGTCTTCGGCTTCTAGAGCCTCGCGGAGTACCTTTTCCTGTAACTCGATCTCCTCCCTTTGGATCTTTAGGGCTTCTAGCCTCAAACGGTCGGCCTCCCTTTTTTTGGCCAGACGTTCGGCCTCCCTGCTGCTTTTCTCTTTCTCTATCTCTTTCCGTTTCCCCTTGGCTTTTTGTTCTTCTCGCCACTTCATCAGAATTTCCCGTTGCTCTTCGGGAGACGGTACGTCCCCCTCTTCGTCGAAAATCAAATGTCTTGGGGTGATGGGATGAGTGGTGCGAGTATTTACAGCCATAGTGCCATCGTCAGCCGTTGGTGTTTCGGTTTCATTCGCCATTATTAACAATATAATCCGACACAAACGTAACTCTGCGTTCCCACAGACGGCGCCAAATATTGCAACCAATTTCCGTCGGTGTATCCGTTCGGTCGGACCTGCAATTGAAGAAGAATGCGAGGGTGTAGCCCCCCGATTCACCTCCGGTGTGAGAATAAGTTAACTGGTTCTTTTATGAGTGAAGGTAAACGCAGAGTGTTTGTGTTGTGTGTGTGTCATTGAATGAACGAACCCAAACCTTGGTTAACCTCTTTATCCTCGATGTTGGCAGTTACCGGAGAGTAAAGTGAGTGGCGAACGTGTTCCACGTTCCCACGTTCCCAGGGATGTACAACCGAACGAACCGTTGTAAATGAAGGGACCGGATGACATGGGCCTTCGCCAAACCGGTACTCATTCCACGACTGGGCCTTCGGTCTAGCCCAGTAAGAAGTTGGGCCTCTAACAATGCCAATAGCTGGTTAAGCGAACACTCATCATGAAATGAAATAGGTAGAGCAAATCTATACGTCCAATTTCAATTAGGCCCGTTAATCGGTACGTTTCGTATCGTGTACTTTCATGTTTTCATGTACTTATAACTAAAATTGAAACCAATTCAAAATCATTTCGTGTACTTATAGCTAAAATCGAATTGTAAATATTTTGTTTCGTGTCAATTGGAAAGTACACAAAATTTTCATGTACTTTTGTTTACACGAAAAGACCCAATAACACGAAACGATTATATCTGAATACACGAAATACTATTGAATATGTAAAATGAGTGATTTAAAATTCACGAAATACTAATGAATGCGTAAAATAAAATACGTATATAATATTTATTATGATATATAAAAAACTAAAAAATACATATATAATATTTCGTGTACTTTCGTGTATCCAAAATAAAAATCCATATCTGACGTGTAATTTCGTGTTCGTGTACTTTCGTATCTCGTGTACCAAAAATCAAAACACAAAACCGTAATTTTCGTATCGTTTCGTGTCGTGTTCACGTGTCAAATTGTCAGGCCTAATTTAACGAGTGAAAAAAATTGTAAAAAAATGAAAAAAATGAAAAGAGTATTATTTATTCGGTCATAAAACCGGAAATTGGAATTTAATACGAAAGTGTCACATAAGATAACGTCCGACCAGTTTTGTCATTTGTTAAAATGTTGTGATCTTAGCCTAAATCAAGGTTCATGCTTGGGGTGTACAGACTATCCGTTCAATCATAATTGAACCGTAAATCACTCGCAATCGAATCGCATTTTGCGGATAATCGCGAAATGCGAGTTGGTTGCGGATTGAATTTTTAAGAACCGCATATTTGCGGGTTCGTTACGGATTTGAATATTGAAAAATCGCAAAATCGCATCCGCAACCGCAAACCGCACATATATATTTATAATAATTTATAATTTTAAAAATATATTTTATATTATATAAATTAATAAATTATACACATTAGACATAGAAGTTTCTTTTCCGGAAGTGAATATACATTTTCTGAGAGTTGATATATGGATATACCCTGCCCATTTACCAAATATATTTACCCAGCTCATTTACTAGAACCCAATTCAATATCTAACCAACAAATAGTTATGTCTAATCAATTATGTTTATTATGTTGTACTAGACATAACTATACCAGGAATTGCTGATGATGATTTGCTATTGTACTGATGAGAGTACTGATGGACTATATTTATGTGGTTGCAGCCTTGCACCAAAAAATTCTGTGATATTGTACTGATTCTTTTTTTTTTTTTTACCGACTTGTAATTGTATTTTAATTTTTATTAAATTAAGCTTAGGTGATTAATCGCAAACGGAACCACATCAATCGTGGTTAATCACAACCGCATTTTCGATTGTGGTTATAAATTTCCAAACCGACCAAAATCAGAAAACCGCATTAATCGTCAAAAATCGAACCGCAACCTGAACCGTGTACACCCTACCACCATTCATGTGCTAAGTTACACCAAGGGCCGAACTTCATGTTCGATTTAACTGTGGGAAGACTATTAGCAAATGCGACAAAGACACACACATGTGCTAAAGTCCAATCAGTAGGATCCACCTTCTGTGTGATTCTATGGTACTTATCAGTTATCACCACATTAAACCGCTAAATAATAGTACTCCAAGAAGGAATAACTTCCTTAAAAAATGGAATCTACATTTGTGATTCATCCATATTTTTGCATTTTAAATTCATATGGAATCTGTAAATATGAAATTTCTTTTGGCCTACAACTCTACATATTAGGAAATAGTCTCCTCACAACAGCTACTACCGTTACCCAAACCGATCATCATATATACAAATCAAACTACATCAAACAGAAAGAGAAAAACGGAGTGAAGCATATATGTCCGAAAGTAGAATATACATAGTATACCACTCCGAAGTAGAATATGAATTCCGAAAGTAGGTTATATATGAATTCCGAAGTAGAATATGAATTCCGAATTCCGAAAGTAGGTGATATGAATTCCGAAGTAGAATATGAATTCCGAAAATAGGTGAGAACAATTTATATGTGAGAAGAGTGAGAGCAATTATAAAATTTTTTTTGATAATCTGGTGTCCAGACCAATTTTCACATACCTCGACTAATTCGGAAGCATGCTAGCATATTTGTACCATTGAACATAGTGTTTCACTTACTTTTGTGCTTCTAGTAGGATCGAACCAATGAATTTGGGGAGGTAAACCCCTAAGTCACGGTCAATGTTGTAAAAAGCGCATTAAGCGGCCGCCTAAGAGGACGCTTAAGCGGAATCGGACACCAAAGCACTTCGATTTTATACTAAGCGGATGATTAAGCATTTTTTAATATTATACGGCCTATTAAGCGGATTAAGTGGTCATTAAGCGGATAAAGCGATCAAAATGGTGTTGACCAGCTAATTTTTTAATTTTAAAATATTTATATTTATTATAATATGACTATAATTGTAATGAAATATTAAAAATACCTTTTTTAATTAACAACATTTTATGTTTAAATTCTTAGTACTTAACTATTGCATAATTTAAATTTTACAATAATAATATAATATTTAAAAAAATTAATATATTTTATTAATCCACTTAATGACCCGCTTAAAATTTTGCTTAAACGTTCGATTAACCGCTAGAAGGTCATCTCACCGCTTAGAACCGATTTGCATTTTTTAGAACACTGGTCACGATACCAACCAAATGAGACACAATGGTGGGTTAAAGTGATGAACAATTGTTCCGCAAATTTTTCACATTTAATTGTTATATTATTAGGCTACTGAATAGAATTTTCATAATTCTCATACTAACATGTATTTTCAATGGAACGTGATCCCATACATGGTATCCGCTTTAAAGTAGGATTTGAGAGAGTAAGATGTAATACCAATCACAACCTTTTGAAAAGTGTCACGCATACATTACTGTATAACTAGTACATATGGGTTTGAGAAAATGTGAAACAAAGAAACCTAATTGACAGGGGGTGCAATAATTTTGTCTCTTTCTATGATTTGAAACTACCAAGGACTTGATAGATATGTTCCAATAATTCCATCTCCTTGAGAACATAAAACGTCAATACAAAAAAATATAAAATTACTCTTTCCGTCCCATTCATTTCCATACATTTATTATTTGGGGGTATTCCATTATTTTTATACATTCCAAAATAGTAAAGTTTTAATAATAAAAAACATTATTACATCCACTAACTTTCCTCCACCATCTCAAATCTATAATATAAAATACTATTACATCCACTATTTTCTCCACTATCTCAAATCTATTATTAAATATTGATAGGTCCTACCAGTTTACCCACTTTTCATTTAACTTTACTCATTTTTTTATGCATTTTCTTGATCTTCGTAACCAAATCAAACGTATAGAATTCACCGAGACGGAGGGAGTATATACTACTCTATAGTTGGAGTCCAGGACACATTTCCAAACCATTCTGGTTGTCCACATTCAAAACTATTATGGTAACCACTACAACTTGTAACTAATCATGTGATTGTTGTTTGTATCTTACATTGCTTGATTGTCACTGTTTTCAGGCATCGCACGAATTGTTATACATAGGATAAGTTGATATGACCGATTAATTATATTCTTTCCGTCTCATTTTATATATCATTTTTGACTTCTTAATCGCGTTAAATTGACCAATCTTTGATTAAATATTAAAATTTATTCAGTTATTATTTTTAAAAACTGAAAGTTGCATTATAATATAATTTTTAATTGTATAACCTTTTTTATTTTTTTCAATTATATAATATATATGAATTTTAATCAAATTTTGGTCAATTTGACCAATCAAAATCAAAAAGGAAGGGATATGTATTTTGGAACGGAGGGAGTACTAACAATGAACTCTATCTTCCGATAAAAAAAACTCTGATTTTTATTATCTTCTCACTCTACATATTTTAATCTGATTTTCCTACTCATTTTTCACATTTGTATCTAATTTTAGCAAGTCTAAGATTTACTTACATATAGGTTGCAGTATGGACCCGGACCCGGACCCGGAAACAAATCAGAGGGAGGTCCAAAAAAAATTGTTAATGTAAACAGATAAATTTATTTTTTAAATAAAACATTTCGTTTAAAATTTGATAAAAGGGTGATTCAAACTTTGTAAGTTACTCTACAAGGTAATGAAAAAGTAATAGAAATACGGGTACATTATATATTTGCTGCTATGGTTTACATATGATAGTGGCAGAAAAAGTTCCATCTAAAACTGAAATGATATGAAAAAAATGAGAAATATGGGAATTGAACCCTGGTTGGTTGTGAAAAAACCAGATACAAACACCAACTAGGCTGAAAATATGGTAATGTAAGAAAGTTGCTGCATATATATATGTACAAAATCCTCAAACTTGAGGATGGTTCAGCACTACACTTTTTTAGGAGGGCAGCACAATGGTTCTCACAAGAAAAACTGTCCTGATCAGATCCCTATATATATATACAAACGAAGGACGCAGGTCCAAATCAGAATAGAATGCACAAACATTTCGAGCTACTCAAGTTGAACTCCTTTGAAGTGACCAGAGTATTTGTCTATGTTTTACAAGGTGCTCCTAGTGATACAACTGGTCTATGGCTCGATTATCACCTCCCATCAGCCTAATCTTAAAAATATATCGACTACCAAAATACAACAAGTACATAGTAAAAAAGGGAATACAAGGTCAAAGAACAATAATATTTACCTTAACAACATAAAAAATTGCCGGAAAGACTACATAAATGGGATCCATAGACAACTAACTTTTGGTCGCAAGTAGCACTAGAAAAATTGACTACCTTCAAAATCAATGACATTTATTATACACTAAATAAGTCAAATGTCTATAAATGTAATCTAAATGCAGGTTTGACAAATTAAAAGAAAGAAAATTATCTGCTGAGTTCCGCACGTGTTGGAATCACTGGAACAAGAAAATTTCCAAATGGAGAATCAAAGATTTTGAAGTTTCCCATGCAACCGTCCTGTTGTGCCTGTGCTACTGCACAATCTTTTGCCTGTTGAATTTTTGGATCGATGCCCCTATTTTGAACCACATTAGTCTGCACATGATCAATTGGATAACAAAAAGTTAATGGATTACTTGATGGTTATAACTTATAACTACAACTGACAAGATAAAAAAAAAAAAAAAACAATACCGTTGGTCTTCTTGGTGGTGGTGCAAATGTTACTTGTTTTCCAGCTGATGAAGATGCAGTCCTGTAACACAAAACTTGTCAGCTCTACATTAACACTACATTCGATGGTAATGAATGGACTGCAAGAAACATAGACACTTCAAAAAAATCGTGCACATAACAAGTGAATGATTCCAGTATAAGTTGCTTGTTTTTCTGGATTTGTAAGGTTTTCTTGGTCGGAATCTGTTTAACCAAATTGCTACTGAGCACTGTCTAAGTCAAACAGTGAGGCATTAAATAATGCACAATAAACTGTATGGACTTAAGAGGCACAATATAAGTTCATCGTTGTAAAACATTTTATTGTCCCTTCACTTGTCACGTGGAGAGGCAAGGTTGTATTATTACAAAGTTCTAGGAAAAAATAATCTGTAAACTGCACTAATTCTGGGAAAGAATGACTCGGATTGATATTAACTTTCTTTTCATTCTTGTAAACCAAATTACTATTTAATGGTCCACTAAAAGACTTATCACATAGATCAACATATAGTACTGTAGTATTGTTACTGAGTATGCCATGATTTCTCACCCCATTCACTAAAGCTTGTTCTACCAGTTTTAAGAAACGAACATCAAGTGAGATGTTTTATTAGGTATGTCTGTGATCATTAATATAACGATAAGACGATTTACCATTGGCTTACTTTTGTTTAAAACAAAGAAGAATATATATAAGATGGTAACAGTAACCGACACGGTATCTACCACTTTAAGGACTTTCCCTAACAATCCCCCATATTATTCTGTAGCTCAGAACAGATTGATACTTTAATACAAGAGACATATGATCATCAAGCAACTAAACCTTGTGATATCACTTTGACCTCTAGTAAGCACAGACGAACCATTGCTAAATCAAGGACACTTAACCTTCGAACTAACTTTAGTCCTTAGGCCTAAAAATTAGTTATTGCTACACACATGACTCCAAAATTGCCCCCCTATTTCCTTAATCATCGGCATTGCACTTATTTGCACACATCTCTATTACGTACTAATCCGACCCCTATTTCCGTATTTTATCCCAAACTTCCCCCAACATTTTTTTCCCACCACCCCTAACAAAATATTGTACTACTACAACTGATTCAACAACATCTTCTCGTAAATTCAGCAATCAACTAAATCGTTCCACGAGCAATAACCCTAGCAAATAAATCCTAAAACAATCGAAACACGATCAAACTTTTAATCAACCAAAACATCAATCCCCTAATTCACACAACGAATTCAAATTTACATACACATATACATATGAAACCCTAATATTTTATCACAGCGTATATAATCAAAATAAACACTTAAATTTGTAAATTGCATACAAGTATAATACAACAATTATCTAATTAATATGAAATTACAATGAAATTGTATGTATATGTGTATGTATAGCCTATAGGTACCTGTGGAAGGGTGCACGATCGAGTTTTCTCCTCTTGGATTCACCAGCCATTTCAAACTCAACCCGGGAAATACAACTTGTTAAGGTTATATATATAAGCCCATGTGTTGTTTTGGGCCAAGCTGAGTCCATTTTTAGTTGGGTTTTGAACTGTAAGTTGGACTTTTTTGTTTGGGCTTAAGGATAACATGTACTACATGGATGTATCTTTGGTGTTGATTTATTTAGATGATTAAATTAAATTTAATAATTACTTATTACTGTAATACTGATTATGGTTCCGTTTAAATTATGAGTTTACGATTCGTAGAATGGGTAAGGGCTTATCTTCTATTGTTCCAATATGTGGGTTCGATTCTGATTCATCCTGAAAATTTTCTTAGAACAAATACTCAATTATAAAGGTATATAAGTCTAATGATTCAAAAAAAAAAATACTGATTTTGATTTTGAGTTTAATGTCCCGTAAACTGATTTTGACTAAGATTCCTAAACTCTCTTTTTTTTTTCTTTGACAAGTCTAACTTTCACGTTCATAAATTGTACCAAGATACAATGATCGGAATAAAGGAGTATCTTTCGTTCCAGAAAGTCCATTATCTAACCGAAATTGCCCCCGGACATTTAGACAATAATACCTTCAAGTCTGAAAGGATGAACCCACAAAAAAGAGCCTCGTTAAAACCCCACAAGAGCAAAACCCTATGGGAAAAAAAACTCAAGGGGGAAAAAGAGTGCCCTAAAAAAATAAGAAAACATCTTATACAAAGTGATTACTAAAAAAAGACTAGAACTTCTTTTTGCTTTTGTGAGTCCCCATTGCTATCAGTTCAATCCCAACTTCAACTATCTCCTTTTCCTTTTCCATCCAAGTAAATCTGAAAGGTAACCAAAACCAGATACAAATCAAGAAACTAAGTTAATACAAATACATAAGTTTGAGCTAAAACAAAAAATATATAATATTATAATATTTAATAATAAATCCTATATGGTGATAAGATATTAATAGAAAAAATAAGTATAAATATAATCTAACCAAAGGGGTCCCTTTGGTTAGACCTCTATTTAAAATACAAATTAAAATTTGTAAAATAAGTACCGATTCGTTATTATTACATTTAGATAAAATAACTAAAATTGAATAGATTGTAATACTTTTTTGAAAACAAAAATTAATAAAAAAGATAGATTTAAACTGCAGCCAAATATAAATAAAAACTATGATATATTAAAAAATAATGTATAAAATATAAAAATTCGTCAAACGGACAACCGATAATATTTGTCAAACGGACGATCGATAAAATTATTCGTCAAACGGACGACCGATAACAAGTCATTCAAGAAGCCTACTCTGTAATTAGCACATAAAACATCCATATAAAATGGAAAAGATAGAATCCATGGCTCCTTTACTTCTAAAAACTAGTCAAAAAAGGAGATTATCGTGAATCATAACTAAATTAATGTAAAATATATGAGTTACAATACATGCAAAAATGTATGCCAAACTTAAGCTAACAATTAATTTATACGGTACATGCTAAATTAAAGCCAAAATTAAAGCTAATTTACAAATGGCAGCTAGCCCATTATAAACAAAAATTAACCTCTATGCTAAAATAGGAATGTATAATAATTCCTAAACTTAAAAGCCGATGATTCCCGTTTTATAAAATTGTCATTGGCCTCAAAAAAAAAAAAACGATGATCGTTTTTCAGAATTTCGTATCTTAAAATTTAATCACGTACATGTCATCAAATTTTTCTTTTTGCTCACATTCTAAAACTGTAAGTTGGCAGTAGAAAATGTTCTGTGTGATACTAGCAAAAAAAATTAAATTATAATACTATTGGGCTAGTATTTCTATTTTATTAAAGCCTTGACTATTTTGATTCACCACTATAAATTTCCTAGATTAACTCAGGGTAAGATGACACCTATTATATATATTTAGATTGTAAATATTAGATTTGTCCATTTATAATATACAAGGAAAGTGAAAAACTTTTTAATTAAAAATATATGCATGAATATATAAAATAAGGTAAGTAGCTCAGCTAAATTTTCCTGAGATAATCTCAGGAACTTTATTCTCTTTATAAAATTACCACAAATTATATTTGATTCACCACTATAAGTTTTTGCCAAAGAAGCAATGATTATGCTTAGCTTTAGTAATGAAATCTGCAGAAGGATTCTCAAATGCCTCCACCATTGTAATTCACATTAAGCTCCTTAATTAATACTGTAATAAATAATTAAAAAAATCAACTTTAATTAAGTCAAATTGATCATGGCCAATCTAAGTAAGAATATGAAAGATGGGGTGAAGATAATATTTTTATCTGCTAGTTGGTAGCTAAATGAGATGAGTGTACTATATATTACTTGGTAAAATTTATTAATTGTTCGTACAAAACTTTTTTCTTAATGGATTCACCATTAATCAGTAATCAGGGGACTCAATTATGCATGGGGAGCTCAATTATACGCAAACTCTAACACTGTAGTTTGGGAATCAAGGTTAAAACTAGAGTAAAAGCCCGTGTAACCTGTTAATAAATCGTTAAATTAATTTTTCTTTTAGTTATATTATTTATTTAATTAATTTTATTATTTGTTTTTAAAAATTTTAGTTTTAAACTCATTTATACATTTTGATAAAAATATTTATTGACCGATATAAATTCCTTATTGAGTATATAAAAATAAATATAATATTTAAAAGATAATTAATAAATTACATGTATATTATGAACTAATATCTATGATTATTATATATTTTAATTTTAATTTTAATTTATGACTAAATTATATTCGTTTATAACAATTTAATGTATTTATTGCAAAAAGTTCTATTTTACAAATCTTTTAATTTTTTACACAAATTTACTACTTCAATCTAATTTCTTATTCTTAAATGTATTTTTTTCAAACCCATCTATTTAATTGTATATATTATAAGATTGATTATTATATTTTGTATAATTACATACTACGACCTCACGTTAATATTTTCTTTTTCTCGCAACCACAAATTTTGCGGGTACCCACGACCTTTCGTGAATAATCACTTTTACTCATACTCGCAATCTATAAATGTGATTATATATCATGAGAATAATGATTCGATATCCAACGATGACATAAATTCGTTATTATCTTATATAGTATTGATATTGCAATTAATTATAACTCAATTGCATATTTTATTTAAATATTTAACATTTTTCAAATCTAAATTTGTTATATATCATTTTGTTTTTTTTTAAAAAAATTGTACTAACAAAAATTTTGAATTCAACTTTATGAACTTCATTTCTCATATTTAAAAAATTATTAATAAATAACTCACATATGATGGTGTGACAAAAAAACTCATATATAATGCATTTATAACATGAAAAGTAAATATATGACAAAATGGGTGATGGTTTGTGTATTATGATTTTTAAAAGGAAGACAAAAATCTAAGTAGATCAAATGGTCATAAGAATAAACTATGTATCACGAGGTTGCTGGTTTGATACCCAACGAAAACAAAAAAAAATAAACTTTTTTTAGCAAAACTTTCTAAATAGCGGTACATACGTAATTATACAAAATAGAAGGGCATAACAGACATTTCACAGCCATTAAAATGGAAAACTTTGTCCTTATGTTCTTCTATTATATATAGTAATAGATTACCAATTTTTTATTTAATTATAACAGAAATACCAACTTAAAAATTATTAGCGAAAAATAATAATTCAAATACGTATCTGCGATTGAAATATTCAATTTATAAAAGATACCTTTTTGTCAAATATGTCTTACAATCAAATACGCATATAATATTTAAAGAGTTGGGTTCAGTGGAAACCATGTTTTTTGTGGAATCCTGGAGTCCACCTTTGTTCTGCATACATTTATCAGCATTTTACATTGCATTTAACAATTTCCTACGGTCATCACCAAGATTAGTTAGGATTTTTTCAACAATATCGTCGAAATCCATCACAAATATACATTATATTTCCCGCAACGACAAAATATTGAATTTGCAGAACAAATTTTATTTTGCAGAGCCAAGTGTTCAAGAACAAAGCGATTTAAATATTTTACATCAATTCAAGAGATGTTTAGGCGTGTTTCAAAACATTTTATGGTCATGTTTAGGAGGAAAACGTTTTTGTATTGGTAAAACATTGTTAAATGCGGATGAATGTATGCAGAACAATGGTGGACTCCAGGACTCCAAAAAAACACGGTCTCCACTGAACTTTGTTCAATATTTTAATATTTATTTAAATATCCAAACGAATGCGTACTTCAAGATATACATAAAAACATATATCTCATATACATTCTATAACTAATCAAGATGTTAGTGTCAGAGGCAAGTAGATCGAGGTTGAGAAAGTCAATCAAGGAGTTTCCAATGACTGAGCAAAAGAAATCGTCGATTGTTGATGTAAAATAGTAGTTATTTTCGAAACGAGATTATGTAATTTGCTTTATATGCTATACGCATTCATGGATTGGGTCTTCGACTATTTTTATATATTTTCACTAAAATATTGGTATATAATTTTCGAATTCTAAAATTTATTAGGCGTGAAATCATATATAATAAATATATTTTGTGATTTATTACTCTCAAAAGGGTGAGTGCCCTAAATACCCACCTTTTATCTTTTCTTAACCAAAATACCCATTTTCGGGAGGAACCGTCCAAAATACCCACCAGTCACGCCACACACATATGCGCATATAGTGATATGCCACCAGCACAGGCGTAAGGAAGATACGCCCATGGCGTAGGAGTATCGGACACAAGACACGCCACACATATGGGCGCATCACAGGACGCGCCTCATTCATGGCCACATCGTTGCTCGGACACACCTCACGCAAAGGCACATGCCCCTACGGGGCCCACATGAACAAACGCGAGCTCTGGCGATCAATATGGCGATTCTTTCTGATTTTTCTCCATTCGCCGTTCACCCGTTTCCCGTGATTTTTCCGTGAAGTGTTATATACCATTGGATTCGTCTTTCGACGATCTACATGCTTATATGAGTTTCAAGCCGTGTCTTTTGCCGAATTAAAAACACCCAATTCGAGAGAGAGCAGAGAAGAGAGATAGAGACGGGGAAAGAGAGAGACGGGGAGAAATGGACGGAGAGAGGTGGTGGAGATGATTGAAGGAGAGAAAGAGGTGGTTAGTGGTGGTGGAGAGATAGAGAGAGAGAGGTGAGGCGGAGAAAGAGAGAGAAATGACGGGAACAAGAGAGAGACGACTGAGAAAGAGCTGTCAACGATGGTGAATAGTGATCATGGGTTGCACCGTTCCCATGGACGTGACACGTGGGTATTTTGGACGGTATTTTTGAAAACGGGTATTTTGGGTAGTAGATAGTAAAAAAGTGAATATTTTGGACATTTTTTTAGCTCAAAATTTGTTTATTAAGATAAAATAAAAACGTCTAGAAGACGAGTATAATTTAATAGACGATTTTGCTGACTTTGGACTCTCAAAATCTTGCTTCAATACCGGAGGAAATTAGTGTGATCAAGACAGTGGGATCCCCAGAATCGAACCAAATTATAATGCCAGGGACACTTGTGATGATTAGAGGAAGATAAAGTTCGATTTTCTGAATTGAGCATTGTTAGTTTAAATGATGTGACCCGATCGAATCCTACAAAATCAAGTTCTAAATCATTTCTAATGAGTCCAAAGTTTGATTGATTTGATGGCAATAGATTTGTAAAATCATTTCTTGAGGTGCGGCTTCCAAATTGCCAACATAATAACATAGTTATCGTGTAGCATAATGGCGGTAATGGTTTTTGTTGACTTATGTTTGCATCTCCCTTTAACTTATCATCTAAATTACCGTGAGTACAAAATATTACCCAATAATTTTATTTTATTTTTCGATTTAGTTGGACATATTTTTTGACAAACGATTATTGACAAATCATGAAATTTTTCATGAATTAGTGAAATTTTAAAAAAGAGGAAAAATGACATGATTCCCTCATTGACATCAGTTTTCAATATTAAAACATGTGCGAAAGGTTTTAGTAAATAAATTATCAAATATTTTGGATCCATCTATACTATTATATAAATTCCGAAACATTGAAAGTTTTGGTACCTGTTTTTTGGTACTTACTGAATTTACTTATTTACCCTTCATTGTAAAGAAACATAAATACACCTAAAATAAATAATAACATAATATAATTAATGGTAATAAGTCGAGATAATACCTTTTATAAACACCTAAAAACATCAATCATATCATATCTTTCCATCATTAATATTTTCTTTCCAATTAAAACAAGTTATAATTAATGATAATTAGCCGATTAAGATAATAAAATTAATGGTAATTAGTCGATTGCCTTTTTCACATTAATATAATAAAATTAATGGTAATTAGTCGATTGCCTTTTCACATTTACTTTTAGTTAAACATATTACCTTTTATAAAAACCTAAAAACATCAATCATATCATATTTTTCGATCATTAATATTTTCTTTCAATTAAAACACATTATCTTTTTAATTTAAAATAAATCTAAATTAATGGTAATTAATCGATTACCTTTTTCACATTTACTTTAGCTAAACATATTACCTTTTATAAACAGCTAAAAACATCAAACGTATCATATATTTCGATCATTAATATTTCCTTTATAATTAAAACACGTTACCCATTTAATTTACAACAAATCTTACAATCATTGATATATACCCGAAAATATCACATCATATTTCTCAATTATTAATAAAATATATTAAAAATTGTATACATTGTTTATAATAGGGAAACATTAATATAATATGTATAATGAATATATTAATATATATTAAATAAAAAATAAAAAATATATTAAAAATAATGATTATACAAAAACATAATTATAACATTAAAAAAAATTTATAATATAATACAAGAAACCCGTGCATTGCACGGGTTATAAGCTAGTATTTAATTTATAGTTTAACAAGCAATTTTTTTAGTATGAAGTATAATTAGACTAGACCCAACCGTTCAAAACGAAAAATAATTTAAGCAATTACTTTAATAAACTAGCGTTCTACTCGTGCTACGCACCGATCGATAAATTATATTTATTAATTAATATAAATATATTATTTTAATTATTATTTAAAAAAATATAATTTTATTGGAATGTTAATTAACTTAAGTATAAAAATTACTTATCGATGAATTCATACCAATTGAATTAATATTAATATTATGAACAAATCATCAAAATAAATACAACCCCCGTTGAAAAGTTCAAAACACCTCTTTATTGTTTTTTTTTTAAATTTAGCTTTCATTTTATTTCTCTCTTTGTTAGAGAATATTTCTAAGTACCATGTTAACAAATTTTTCAACCATATTCTGAGAATTCGGTATATTTATTCAATATCGGATCCTTAAAATATTTATTACATTAATACATTGAAAAATATTTGTATGGTCGTGGTTAATTTTTTCGATTACATATTAAAAATGTATAGACACTCAATCTTCACGACTCCAATAAATCATTAGACTATCTATCAAAAAAAGGTTGCAGAGATATGAGAAAGGATATCTACTGTGCAAGATACTTGAAACGAACGTAGTTATAACAATAGAAACTTTCATCTAATCTAGTTTGTTATGTGATCGTTTAATATCTTTTTTACAAATTATATATCCTTTTATTAATGAATTGATTTACTATTGAAAAATAAATATTATCAATTAACCAAACAAATTCAATATATCGCGCTTTTGGAATAACGGATGATTGTTAGAGTTTATGTTGATTGACCTTAGCTTATTTGTAAAGAAAACTTAAAATGTTAATTTTCAGTTTGGAAGTTTGTATGTTGGATTTTTTATTCCTTTCGAGTAAAACATGGTATAATAAATTTTAGTTTAATTTACTCTTAAAGTAAGACATATGAAAATGAGTATCACCTATCTTTTTTCTATTTGACTAACTTGTGAAAATAAGCTACTGTACATAAAATTGAAATCAAGTTTTTAATATATAAACACATAATCACATTGTTATATATGTGCTCTTGTAATTTAGATATTAGGTTAAATAACATGAAATTCATTTTTCTTTAAGAGTGAGTATATTTTTCCGACATATATAAGAAAAAATAGCTTATGTAGACCTGAAAAATCATTTTGCACATTCATGTTGTGTACTTTAGGGTCTTGAACGAAAATGACATGATGTTGAATCATGTACCCAAAATTAGAACACAAAAATAGCTTAGGTAAACATAACAAATCGTTTTGTACATTCATGTCGTGTAACTTGAACGAAAATGACATGATATTAAATCGTGTACCGAAATTATAACACAAAATGACACTAAACTACATGATTTTTTTGCGTGCACGAAATGAAATGAAATATGCGAATAGAAAAAGTATGACAATTACATGAAATATCACTAGGTAGCCAAGTTATGTAACTATGTAATTATTTGTCTTAGAACAACATTAAGATGTTACAAAACTAAACTAAGGGTAGTATGCACGATGTAAAGTCTCCAAAACAAAATGAAACTCTCTTTCTTATTTTTTCTTAATATTGTTTTTTGTTAACAAATATATCTCTTTGTGTAGAATCTTTCTACCAAGTTATTGAGTTTTCTTACCCTTATTTTATGCTTTGTTGATATTAAAAAACAAATTATAATAAACCAACCAAGCAAATTCAATATATGCTCTTAGGTCAAGATATGGGAATTGATACGATTACTTTAATTCCAGAATATAAAATTCAAATAGGCACCCTTTTATTAAAAATAATAAATAATTTAAGTGTATCAACCTTTTTATATATCAATATTAATAATTTTTATAACAAAGACCGTAGTTGTTGCTGATCGCTCTCTCTCTCTCTCTCTCTCTCTCTCTCTCTCTCTCTCTCTCTCTCTCTCTCTCTCTTCACCTCTCCCAAAATATGCTAAACAAAAGTTTAGGAGCTAATATCAGCTTTTTGGTTTTTTATATTTTTTTATATTTTTTAATTTATTTTTCTTTATTTTTTAATAAATAAATCTCTTTATTGAGATTCTAGTACCTCGTTGCCCGTTAGTGGATTTTATCTATCGAAATATTAGATTTTATACTATCTCCTTGTAAATAATAAGCCTCATTTTCTTTTCCTATATTTTACTTTGGCTTTCAATAAATATCTCTATTTGTTGAGAGCCTAATATTCGTAGATTTTGTATACCCGTATATTAGATTTTGTTATGTTAGTTCTTTGATTTTGTAACATCCTGGATTTTTCGGGATATTATTTCTAAATACGAAAATTAAATAAATGGAATTCTTTATTCAAATTATCCAAAACTAACAAAAGTCAAATGCAGCGGTCAAATTCAATATTCTAAAATCATCAAATTGGAGACGCAGCTCCACAATCCAATATTTAATATCTAATAATGTATTGAAAATTTATTCAATAATCCGATAAGTCTTTTTCTATAATGGCATATAAATCAAGTAGCACGAAATCCACACGGTTCAAATCCTTAATCTTAATAAGCTTCCAAAAGTCCAAACCTGAAACATATTAAAACAATGAGCTGCGAAGCCCAGCAAGTAACTATCGCCCAACGGCTCAAAAATAATATTTTCAAAAGTGAACAAAATTTCTGAAACTTTAAATCGATACAAAAATCAAAACGATAAATCATATTTTATTCCCACAGTTCTAAATTACGGTCACACTAAACCAGTGACACGGTTCTATGTTCGATGGGGCCAGTTTACGTATCTATGTGTTCCGGAACGTGCGTAAACTAGTTCTACGATTCTATATGTCACACTATCCAGTGACCTGATTCTATGATTCGATGCGCAATTAAAATTGGGGAATTCTAAAATAATTCTTTTCTAAATCAATTTTCGATATCACAATTTCGATAACCAAATCAAACAGATATTTTAAAACATACTAAAAATAGATTTTATAATAATAGTGAGCAACGAAAAGTTACTTACCTCGAAAGCGACTGAATACCCAAATCCTAAAATTTAATTAATAAAATAGAAAACAGTTAATTACTTATCCAATAAATACTTTTATACATGCACATCAGTTTGTAGCTAAATACTTATCAAATTAACATGTAAAGTTGCATAGGGTACGGGGTACCTGACCTTTTCTAAATTTAACATGCAAATCAAGTATGCCGTAACTTATAATCTAATTATTATTTAGTGCAAGTTGTATGCATAATGTGCATCACAGTTAATATAAATTATAGAATAAAGCATGTACTTAAAACAATCTAGCATCACTTAGAAAAATAAATTTATACCCAGTAAAACAAACTTAAGTCCTGATCGTGCATGTCAGTAATTAACTTGTTTATGAAATAGCATGGCAATGGCAAGCCAACGAAACCAGAAAATAGCATGATTTTAAATTCTCTTCTTTCACTAAAATTAACACAAAATCACCTATTAATAATTATGCCAAAAATTCATCCAATTAATTATCAAAGAAAATTACATAAAAAACTAATCCTTATATTATTCACTAAGATCATATTTACAAGAATTCATCGATCAATTTTTTTTAAAGGTTTTACAATTGACCGACTATATTCACAAATCATAGAAGTGTACATAACTTAAATAATAAATTAATATTCTTCGTAAATATGGTCTACACTTCACTTTTAATCTACAAAATTGGAGGAGTACAAAGATGAACAGGCATCAATACATACATGTAAGTATATTAACATTAGTTAATACATGCAGACGTCAATAGTAGCCGACAGAACGAAACAAATAGTTAGCAATGTAGAGCATACGAGGTACAAGTACTAAAATAAAAGAGAAAGAAACATACCACTCGATTACAAGTTTTACGAAGGTTGTACGAGTTTTAATGTATTCTAAAGGGGTACTTATATAGGCCCCTAAACCCTAATTTTAATAAGGTAATCCTAAATCTTATCAATAAAATTTCTACAACTTCTCCAAGTAATACTTAAAATAAAAGATTCTAGCACACATAGTTAACATAATTAAAAAGATATCGATTCACTAAAATATTCTTACTCTTCTTTCCAAATATAACGAATTTTATCCTTTAGAATTCTAAAATTTTCTAAATAAAATAAATATCTAACTATAAATTATTTTAAAATCTAATATCAAATTTTTTAAAAAAAAATATAAAATAAAATAAAAATTACTGATTTTACATTCTCCCCTCCTTAAAAGAATTTGGTCCCCAAATTCACAAAATAACATCAAATAAGTTACAAGTAAAAAGAAATCATACCTTAATTACGATTGTTCGCGCGACTTTCCGTGAGCATAAATACACGTCTAGTGGTCTTGTTATCTGCTTCTTTCCTTGGTGGTGGATTATGTGGGCATTGAGCAATCCTGTGTCCGACTTCACAGCAATGAAAGCACGCACCTCTGTTCCAACGACACTCTGTATCAACATGGTTTCCGCCACACCTAGTGCACTTATCTTGATTTCCTTGTCCTCCCATTCGGTCATACACGTAAGGTTTCTTGAGTGGTCCCCCTTGAGAAGATTGTCCACCAGTTGGAGTGAACCGTTTCTTGTTCCAGTTGCTTGTCGCCTTTTCAGATTCAGCTAGGCCTCTCTCGATTACCAAAGCCTTGTTAAGAACAGCCTCGTACGTCTGGAGTTCAAAAAACGCCACCGAATTCCTAATGTCGGTTCGAAGTCACTCTTCCAATCTCCTTGCTCGGCTGCTTTCATCTGCCACTAAGGTCGGCGCATACTTCGAGAGCTTTGCAAATTCCGCTTCATATTCAGTAACAGTCTTTCCACCTTGCTTAAGCCGAATGAAGTCCCTTTCCTTTTGCAGATGAATGGTTCTAGGAAAGTACTTGTCTTCTAGAGCCTTCTTGAACTTTGCCCATGTATATGGTTCAGGATTTCCCTCAGTGGTTGTAGTCTCATTCTTTCTTTTCTCCACGAGCCACCAGTCATAAGCACTGCCTTGTAATTGATACACAGCTAAGGTGACCTTCTGTTCTTCATTGCTTCCTAGCAGTCCGAAAGCCTTCTCCATTTCTTGTATCCACATCTCGACTATGGCCGGATCAGTTGCCCCATCGAAAGTTGGTGGGTTCAAACGCTTAAACTGAGAGACGACATTCTGCTGTCTGGGTTGCTGATTCACGAGTGTAGCTAGAGTCTCGGCTAGCTGGTCGAATACATTTCCACCATCACCATTGTTGTTGCCATTCTGATTGTCGTTGCCCTGATTGCCATTGTTGTTGCCTTCTCCGTCCATCTTTTCTAAAAACAACAAACTTTCAAATTTATAATCAATGATCAAAAACCACAAAAGTCAAATAGGTCAAATAATCACACAAATAAGTGCCCTAAATTCAAAATAATTTACAAACTTAAAGGTCAAAACCTATACAATAATCTGTAGGATCGCATCCTAGGGAATGTACTAGTCCCACACCTAATACACTCCGAAGGAAAACCTAGGCTCGGATACCAACTGTAATATCCCGGATTTTTTGGGATATTATTTCTAAATACGAAAATTAAATAAATGGAATTCTTTATTCAAATTATCAAAAACTAACAAAAGTCAAATGCAACGGTCAAATTCAATATTCTAAAATCATCAAATTGGAGACGCAGCTCCACAATCCAATATTTAATATCTAATAATGTATTGAAAATTTATTCAATAATCCGATAAGTCTTTTTCTATAATGGTATCTAAATCAAGTAGCACGAAATCCACACGGTTCAAATCCTTAATCTTAATAAGCTTCGAAAAGTCCAAACCTGAAACATATTAAAATAATGAGCTGCGAAGCCCAGCAAGTAACTATCGCCCAACGGCTCAAAAATAATATTTTCAAAAGTGAACAAAATTTCTGAAACTTTAAATCGATACAAAAATCAAAACGATTAATCATATTTTATTCCCACAGTTCTAAATTACGGTCACACTAAACCAGTGACACGGTTCTATGTTCGATGGGGCAGTTTACGTATCTATGTGTTCCGGAACGTGCGTAAACTAGTTCTATGATTCTATATGTCACACTATCCAGTGACCGGATTCTATGATTCGATGCGTAATTAAAACTGGGGAATTCTAAAATAATTCTTTTCTAAATCAATTTTCGATATCACAATTTCGATAACCAAATCAAACATATATTTTAAAACATACTAAAAACAGATTTTATAATAATAGTGAGCAACGAAAAGTCACTTACCTTGAAAGCGACTGAATACCGAAAATTAAACACGAACAAATTCTAAAATTTAATTAATAAAATAGAAAATAGTTAATTACTTATCCAACAAATACTTTTATACATGCACATCAATTTGTAGCTAAATACTTATCAAATTAACATGTAAAGTTGCATAGGGTACGGGGTACCTGACCTTTTCTAAATTTAACATGCAAATCAAGTATGCCGTAACTTATAATCTAATTATTATTTAGTGCAAGTTGTATGCATAATGTGCATCACAGTTAATATAAATTATAGAATAAAGCATGTACTTAAAACATTCTAGCATCACTTAGAAAAATAAATTTATACCCAGTAAAACAAACTTAAGTCCTGATCGTGCATGTCAGTAATTAACTTGTTTATGAAATAGCATGGCAATGGCAAGCCAACGAAACCAGAAAATAGCATGATTTTAAATTCTCTTCTTTCACTAAAATTAACACAAAATCACCTATTAATAATTATGCCAAAAATTCATCCAATTAATTATCAAAGAAAATTACATAAAAAACTAATCCTTATATTATTCACTAGATCATATTTACAAGAATTCTTCGATCAATTTTTTTTAAAGGTTTTACAATTGACCGACTATATTCACAAATCATAGAAATGTACATAACTTAAATAATAAATTAATATTCTTCGTAAATATGGTCTACACTTCACTTTTAATCTACAAAATTGGAGGAGTAGAAAGATGAACAGGAATCAATACATACATGGAAGTATATTAACATTAGTTAATACATGCAGACGTCAATACTAGCCGACATAACGAAACAAATAGTTAGCAATGTAGAGCATACGAGGTACAAGTACTAAAATAAAAGAGAAAGAAACATACCTCTCGATTACAAGTTTTACGAAGGTTGTACGAGTTTTAATGTATTCTAAAGGGGTACTTATATAGGCCCCTAAACCCTAATTTTAATAAGGTAATCCTAAATCTTATCAATAAAATTTCTAAAACTTCTCTAAGTAATACTTAAAATAAAAGATTCTAGCACACATAGTTAACATAATTAAAAAGATATCGATTCACTAAAATATTCTTACTCTTCTTTCCAAATATAACGAATTTTATCCTTTAGAATTCTAGAATTTTCTAAATAAAATAAATATCTAACTATAAATTTTTTTAAAATCTAATATCAAATTTTTAAAAATAAAATAAAATAAAATAAAAATTATTGATTTTACAGATTTGGATAGTGTAGAATCACAGTTTTCGCCGGTTGTTTGAATACGTTCTGACAAATCAGATATACATATTTCTCACATTTATAATAAATTGTTAGATTATCTCGCCGAAAAGGCTACATAATTTAGAGATATAGATGATGGATGTACCATAATTGAAGACCTGTTCAATGATTGGATAAAAGAAATTAATGATCTATTTTACTATGTATTTGTTCAATTTTAATTATTTTTGTAGATGTTGTATGCCCTTTTATTGATGATTTTTTCAGGTTTGATTATTTTTGTGGATAACATATGTCCTTTTATAGACGAATTAATTATCTATAAATAAATAATGATTTATAAGAAAATTTGTGCTAAATTGACCAATTTATTATGGAAATATTCACTAACAATATTTTCATTAACTCTGTAAAAGTTTTATTTTTTGATCGATAATTTATACACCAATGTATAGTACTATTTAAGGGTATATATATATTTAATATTTTGAATAATTCAAATATATTGGAAGATCAAATTGTTTTTCATTAATTATTGCATAGTTAAAAAAATTCGTAATTAAAATGTGAAAGATGATTGGTTTAAAATTCATTATAATATTTCAATTGGTTGATGCTAGCTTTTTTTTTTACCAAATTATTTAATACTTTACATTACTTAAATTTCGAATATGTATTTAGAATAATGTGCTAAATAATTTTATATTATTAATATTTTTTAATTCATGATTTTGATTGTACCTTATGATTTTGAATTGAAAGTTTGAAATATCAAAATATCTATTATAGATTTATAGACTCATATATTAGTGTATTATTTTTAAATTACATAATTATAGTATTTAGAATAAAATTGTTAAGTAATCACTGAATAATATCGACCCAACACTATACAAAACATTTTTCTATAGGCACGCCTAATAATGTAAACAAATCAGTGTAATGTGGTAATGATTGATGCCTAGAATTCAGTAAGTCATAGAATTATTGGAGTTCGCCACTGAATATTCTAATGGAAATTAACTCTGGGATAATCTGGACTGGGGATGATGATAACCTAATCGTTTTCTATTTATATTGTTGGAATTTTTTTTTGTTGATTTTATTGGACAATTAAAACACGAAACATACGATACATATATATAATCGAAATAAAAAGATAATCTATCCAAGTATAGTATGTCATATAATAAAAAGATATAAAGTAGTACCTTAATACCGAAATTGATATGATCTAGGCATGAGGAGAATTGATGCGTACACTTAGTTTATCAAAGTTGGCTAGGTCTGATGGAGAATAGGGAATAAGCGGCTTAAATTTCCCTTAATGTTTAAATTGATATAATAATTATATTTTTTAGTTTGTAAGAATTTTATTTTATATAAATTGTTTATTAGTTAATCGTTAAAATAAAAATTAGTAGTTATTATGTTTAGTTAATTGATATGAAAAAAATAAAAATCAACTATTACTGAGTGTAACTTGAGTTGAGTTTAATCTTGGCTGAAATGTAGAATCTATATCCAATAGAAAAATATGTTACATTAAATTTAATTGGTCTAAAATTTAGTAGATTTTGATTGATGTTAAAATAATTCACAATTTTGTGATTGGTTAACTAGTATATGGTAGATTCGAGTATCCTTTATTAGAATAAAGGATATTCAAAAACCATTCATAACTAAAAGATGTATAAACATATGTAATATATTATTATGTGGATTTATAGAAAATAATATTTACGATTAGTAGAAATTTTTTAAAATTAAAAACCATGTGATATACGAAGTTATTATATTTAAATTTAAATTAATCGTGATTAGTAAATTAGAATAAGTATGGTAAATAATAAAAATTTGTACATGATTGTTGATTTAAAGTTTAGAAGTAAATTCTGATTGCCTATAAAATAATTTTAATTTTTTGATTGGTAATTTATTCACCAACCAATAATAATACTCTTTTAGCTTATATTTAATAATTAAAGTAATTAAAATGTATGTAGTATTCGCTTATGTGAATTTAATAATTTTTTAATAAAAAATTGTGAATAAATATATTTTTGAGTCTTTAAAAAAATTGAGACTTTGAAGATATGGATTTTATCCAAGCTATTTAAAATTTCATTCAAATCTGATTTTGTAGTGTACGTGGGCTTATATGCATTTATTAATTAATTTTATTAACAAATTATGAATAAATATATTTTTGAACTTTTAAAAAAATCAAAATTTTGAAGGTATGGATTTTATCTAAGTTATTTAAAATCTGATTTCGAATCCAATTTTTTTAGTATGGTTGTTCTAATTAATGAAATAAACTAATAATATTATAATCACAAATAACTTACTGATTACCTTTTCCGGCTAAAAGGTATATATTTTTTAACAAAAATATCTCATTTTCACCTAAATAATAACTAACCAATTACCTTTTTTAGCTATTACCTTTTCTTAAATAATTCTTAATTTCTGATTGGCTAACTGTAACAACTTATCAACTTGAAATCGGATTTGTGCTTTTTAGCTTGTAGCAACTTGAGTATTCAGGTGGAGCCAGTCCCTGGTGCCCTTATGATGGGGACCTTGTTATTTCCCAGTTAAGCACCACGAGATTGTAGAAGGGGGGGTTGAATACAATCTCAACTAAATTCTTTCGAACTGGTGAGATCGAAAACAGATTGTTATGAGAACACTAAGAAAACAAGATAAACAAATTGTCTAAGACACATACAACACGAGATATAAAAATCTCAGGTGGGTTAGCTTGGTTGCTTAGTCCACCTGATGGTTGTATTTGAAGATAATTCTCTGCGTAAGAATACACAGCTGCGGGTTACAATGTTTTAGTGTTTACAAGAAAACGGGTTACAATGTTTTAGTGTTTACAAGAAAACCTGAAGCTATCAGCCTTGTGATCAGTGTTTTCTTCTCTACTAAAACTATGTTGCTCATACAGCTTATTTAAACTATATGAAGACAAGTAAAACTACGTGAAATGTGATGATACATTTCTGGTATAACTTGTCACACACACATGCTCGAAGTGGTAGCCATTTCTGGAATTATCTTGAAAGTCTTCTCTCCTTGATTTTGACAATCCCAGCATGCTTCAAGTCAGTGTATGTTTCTTTCTTCAAAAGTTACTAAGTTCTTGAAATGACTTAGCTTCCAAGCCCACGTGATGCTTTATGCAAAAGATCTTTTTGCTTTGGAGCTTTTTCTCTGAATGTAGCTTTAATCAAAAAGATAATCTTTTTGAAAGTCAATAAGCTTTTCTACTTATTGAGCTGTGCTTAAACCTCCCAAATATAACGGCTGATCTTTATGCATTTATCAAGATATCCTTCGAATTCTTCAGTAGTAGTGTAATCACGTTGGAGATTGCTTCCACTCTTATTGTTGCCCTTGAAGTCGAATAAACAGTGACTGATTTCACCTTTCACTTGGAAGAGTTTGAGCCTTCAAATATCTACAATTTGACTCCCTACTCGTAACATCCTATGTGTAATTGATCACTACCTATAAGTCACGGGTTGCAAAGTAAGTCCGGGTTTACATCTTCATTCGATATGTTCCTTTAGAGAACTCTGGCATTATTGAGAAGCCAGGTTGAATTCTCGAACAGATGAAACTTAAGTTCTCTAATGATGACTTCTGGAGTAGTTCCTTTATGAGTTCTCGAATGACTTCTCGAATAGCCTTTTGAATAGACTTCTCGAATAGTGATTGTTACAGACTTCTCGAACAGAACAATCTGACTTCTCGAACTAGGACTTCTCGAATAAACCTTTTTTGTTAGAGTTCTCGAATGACTTCTCGAACTCATCTTTTCTTGACTTCTCGAACATACCTGCATGGTTATGGCAAACTCTCTTCTGATTACAGATATCTGATTGTAGCATGTTGTGGCTTATTACAGAAATAATTCCTAACTGTTTGCAGAGTCTCATTCACAAGATGTAGCCTTTGTTGATCTGCATTTCAGCTAGCTTCCTGATTTATTTGTCAGCTTCATTTTCTTGATTCATTTTCTGCATTGTGGTATTTGTTATCATCATCTAAAAACATATATGACTTAACAATCTCCCCTATTTATGTCTTTGAGAAAAGAACATAAATCCAGAGAGTGATGATAACAAAAACCACTCTTTCAGATTTTTCTTTCAGCAGTACAGAAAATATTGATCAAGCTTCTTTGACACAGTTTCTGGATTATACTACTTACTCCACTTGAGTACTTAGAACTGCTCCCCCTATGTATAGCATTTATCCTGAGAGACTGTTCTGTTTCTTCACTTGCTGATTTGTCTGAAGGTACCCTTCTCCCCCTTTGCTGAAATATGAGGAAAAATACTTTCTCTTGATGTTGAAGGGAAAATCTGATCGAGTCGCCAAGCTGAGTGGCTGAGTAACTTCTCCCCCTTTTTTGTTATCAACAAGATCAGAGTAGTAGTAGTTAAGATGAGAACCAGAGGGATGAGAAACTAGAATCTGCATGAAAATCTTCTCACTTTAATCTCTCTGTTTTTACATCAGGATCTCATCCTGGCTCACTTCTCACGACTCACATTCCCTTTCTAAATGGGGTACTCAATCTCTCCTTTTGCTCTCCTGGAAGAAATAGGAGACCACTTTTGAATACAACTCACCTTTTGCCCTGGAGCAACCAGGCCTCTCCTATTTTTCACTTCCTTCCCTCAGTCCTAAAGAGAAACCATGAGATTTCACATAGATGGAAGAGAATTAGATATTATCAATGATGTTCCAAACAGAAATAGGAGTTCAGTAAGTTGTTTTAGAGAAAACTTAGTGAACGGAAAGTTGAGTGTTGGCTTCTTTATGAAAAGAAATGAAGAATCAAGAGTGTTTGGAGTTGGTAATGAAGTGCTTCAGTTTCCAAATTAGGTGTCCATGAGTGGGACTGAATCTTCTCATTTATAGAAGATTCATCAACCTGAATTTGAGAATTAGTTAAGAGTAACTTGTGTGTGCTCCCCCTGTGTCAATGCAACTTGTACTAACTCCTGGCTAGATGACAAGTGTAATTGGTTGCACAACTGTGTCCCTTACCCTCACTGATTGTGTTCCTGGTTTGGAACTTGATTCAATAGTTAAAGTCTGTTGAGAGACTAAAACTAGAAATGTGGATGTCCTTTTTAATCACTATGCCTTTTTAGGAAGACATATTATGGCTAGGCTGGTTTTACACACCCTTCCCTCCTTGTTCTTGTGGTTTCTTGATGTCCACCACTTCCCTCACCCTCACTTTCCTCCTGATCACTCCCCTCAAGTTAAGATTTACAAGAATTATCAACTACAGTTTGTTGAGAAACTGTAGAGGTTGTTTTAAAGATGGAAGACTGTGAATATATGGTGTGCTAATTGGGTAGAGAATCTGGGGGACATTCCAGCAATTCTCATTTCAGCAAATCAAGGCAAAGATTTGAGGACAATAAAGAGAGATGCTGATGAGAGAGAACTCAATACCTTGGCTAGGTGTACTGCTGTAAGAGCCTTCTCTACATGAAGGTTTATTCTCTTAGAAATGCAGGACACCATTTGTCTTGATTGAAATTGACGGTATGCTTGAAGCTGTACTTAGGAAAAAGAAGCAATTTTGCAGAGATCGTTAAGAATATTCATGTAAGTAACTGCAAGCATATTGCACTTAATCCTAATGCCATAGTTAGTCAATTTGAAACCAGAGTTCAGTCAGCAATTATAAAGAGTACTTATTCATGTGTTTAAAGTTAACTAATAAGTCCTATTTTAAAACAGAGTGCAGACTAGTTATTTTTAAACTAAGCCCTAATTCTAAGTGTGTTACACATGGCACATGACAGAATTCAAGAACCTGGTTGATGCAATAACCAATTTTGCTATGTCAACACCATCACTTCATCATCATCATCCTCTGTTGTGAGTTTAATTCCTTTGGAGTACTGCAATGGGACATAAAACTATGCAATTGTGTAGCTTTTAAGGCTCACTTTTAGGGTTCGATGACGGTGTGAATTTAGAATTAAAACAATATGAATAGTATTTAAGTTACCAGATCTATTCAGTATGATTAAAATGAGTTCAAAACATCCTGATTAGATTAAGGATAACTTAATGAATGTGTGCCAAATCAAAAAAAAAAATTTAGAAATACGCGTAAGTTGACTTAAAAACTAATTCGCAGGGATTAGAATATTAAGACAACTTAGGTGATTCAAGCACAGTCCAACTTAATCTTATCTAAGTGTTCTATGTAAGTCGAGACATAATCTAATCAGCAACTCGTTCTAAAGAGACATGCAAGTAGATCATAAGAATAGAATCAACAAGATAAAGATAGATGGAAACTTCATTTCATTAAAAAAAATAAAAAAAAATTTACATTAACAATGGTCAAAAGACCATTAAACAAAATAAAAACAAACTTAAACAAAAACTTAAACTAAGACCCCCCCACCTACACCATCTAGGCGGCCTTGGCTGGGTCTTCAACAGAGTCCTCCCGGTTGTGTGCCTGGAGAACCTCCAACGCTGCTCTCATGGTAGCGAGGGACTTCTCCTCCTCGGCGAGAAGCTCATCAATCTTCTCCTGGAGGGCCAGGACCTTGGCGTAGAACGGCATGGCTTCGAACTCTTCGACGGAAACTTTCAAGATGCTCTTAGTCATTTTAGTTGAAAGATTTTGACGAAGAAGGGAGAAAAGGTTTTGTTTCTGTTAAGTGTGAGTCTAAATGATGTCTACCCCTTCCTATTTATAAGCTTAGAAGTCCTAAAGACACGACTTAATATCTAGGAAATAATCGGGTGCAAGGTTAAGCAAAGGTCACACCTCTTTAATACACACTAACGCATGCAAAAGAGATACACGATGTCCTATACTAATCCTGACAGATCATTTAGAAAAGATAAAAAGTAAAATATTATGTGTGCTATTTGTTCCAAAATTATTTAAGTCCGATAGCTTAAGTCAAATCAACTCGAGATAAATAATTTTAGAGTACAAAGCACACAAAGCATTCGAGTATTCTGGATGAAAAATAAAACAATTAAATAATATCAACAATTAATTATTCCTTTCGACATCTCAAATATTGACCATTCGATTTGTCTGAACATTTACTGATTCGATATCTCACAACCTTTGACTAGTCGATATCTCTAGTTAGAAGACTAGTTCGATATCTTTAGAAAATTAGTTGATCGATATCTCAAGCATAATATCCATTCAACAACTCAAACAGGTGCACATATTCATTCGATATCTCTAGGAAATTAAGTGTTCGATATCTCCAGAATAATCATACAAATAAGCAAATAAAACAAAAAAAATCCAGAGAACAAAATTCACTGGCTGCAATAAATTGAGCAGATATTGGAGATTATGAAAAGTTCAACATACCAAGCTCACTTACCAACCTTGAGAAGGTTGCTTCATCCAGAGCTTTAGTAAAGATATCTGCTAATTGTTTCTCACTTGGAACAAAATGTAGTTCCACAATACCTTCCATCACATGCTCTATGATGAAATGGTATCTGATGTCTATGTGCTTGGTTCTTGAGTGTTGCACTGGATTCTCAGAAATTGCAATTGCACTAGTGTTGTCACAGAATATTGGGATTTTCTCAACCTTAACTCCATAGTCAAGCAGTTGATTCCTCATCCATAGAATATGTGCACAACAACTTCCTGCTGCAATATACTCAGCTTCTGCTATTGAAGTTGAAACTGAATTCTGCTTCTTACTGAACCAAGAGACCAACTTGTTTCCTAGAAATAGACAGGTGCCTGTGGTACTTTTTCTATCCAACTTACAACCTGCATAATCTGCATCTGAAAAGCCTATTAGATTAAAAGCAGAATCTCTAGGGTACCAAATGCCAAGGTTTGGTGTCCCCTTGAGATACCTGAAAATCCTTTTAATAACTACTAAATGAGATTCCCTAGGATCAGATTGGAATCTAGCACATAAACATGTAGCAAACATAATATCAGGTCTACTAGAAGTTAAATATAAAAAGAGATCCAACCATGCCTCTATAGCTTGAAATGTCCACCTTCTTTTCCTTAGTATTCAATTCAAGCTTGGTGGCAGTGGCCATGGGTGTTTTTGCAGAAGAGCAGTCTGCTAAGTCAAACCTCTTTAATAGATCAAAAACATAGTTTGTTTGATTTATAAAAATTCCCTCATTTACTTGTTTAACTTGTAAGCCAAAAAAATAAGTTAATTCACCCATCATACTCATTTCATATTTACTTTGCATAAGTTTGGCAAAACTTTTGCAAAGATTCTCATCTGTAGACCCAAATATTATATCATCTACATAAATTTGGACAAGTATCATAGAGCCATTGACAGATCTATAAAAGAGAGTCTTATCTACAGTACCTCTGGTAAAGTGATTCTCAATAAGGAACTGTGAAAGAGTGTCATACCAGGCTCTAGGTGCTTGCTTTAGGCCATAGAGTGCTTTGAGCAAGTAGTAAACATATTCTGGAAAGTTTGGATCTTCAAAGCCAGGAGGTTGACTAACATACACCTCCTCCTCCAGAATACCATTTAGAAAAGCACTCTTGACATCCATTTGATAGACCTTGAAATTTACATGAGCTGCATAGGCTAGGAAGATTCTGATTGCTTCTAACCTTGCCACTGGTGCAAAGGTTTCTTCAAAGTGAATTCCTTCTTCTTGACAGTAGCCTTTGGCAACTAGTCTAGCTTTGTTCCTTGTGACTATGCCATTCTCGTCCATCTTGTTCTTGAATACCCACTTAGTGTCAATCACTGATTTGTCCTTTGGCTTGGGTACAAGTTTCCATACTTTGTTTCTTTCAAACTAGTTTAGCTCCTCTTGCATTGCTAAAACCCAGTCTGGATCTAGAAGAGCATCTTCAACCTTCTTAGGTTCCTCTTTAGAAAGAAAGCTGCTGTACAAGCATTCTTCTCGAGTTGCTCTCCTAGTCTGGACTTTTACATTGGAGTCACCAATTATCAGCTCAAAAGGGTGATCCTTAGTCCATTTTCTTTGTGGTGGCAAGCTTGTTCTTGATGAAGTCACTTCATTCTCTTGATGTTGACCATTTTGATTCGTTGCTGAGTGTTGACTGTGAGAAACTCCCCCTGAGTGTATGGTCCTCGTGTAGAGTGGAGTTCTAACATAGTTGTCAACAAATATTTCTCTTTGATTCACAACAGATGCTTCAACATGATCTTCATCAGATGGTGTGAGTTGCTCTTCTACAGTTGGTCCATTCTGCACTTCACTTGATGGTCCATGTCTGTTCTCTACACCCATCTTTATCCTCTCTTCATCATCATTTTCACTTTCTTCACCACTTGTCTCATTCTCGAAAGAGAGAGACTCATGAAAACCTTCATCTACAAGGCCAGATATTTTCTTATCGTCGAAGACAACATGTATGGATTCCATAACAATGTTAAGTCTTAGGTTGTAGATTCTGTAAGATTTCCCAGCTGAGTATCCAACAAAAATAGCTTCATTTGCCTTTAAGTCAAATTTTCTAAGGCTCTCGCCATAATTCTTCAATACAAAACATTTGCACCCAAAGACATGTAGAAAGTTAATTGTTGGCTTCTTGCCTTTGAATAGTTGGTAAGGTATCACGCCTTTTGCTTGGTTGATCAAAGATATGTTCTGAGTGTAGCATAAAGTATTAACAGCTTCAGCCCAGAAATATGTTGGCAACTTTGATTCTTCAAGCATTGTCCTTGCAGCTTCAATAAGAGTTCTGTTCTTTATCTCCACCACACCATTTTGTTGAGGTGTTCTTGATGCAGAGAATTCTTGAGTGATTCCTTCTTCTTCATAGAACTTTCTTAGTACAGAATTCTTTAACTCAGTTCCATTGTCGCTTCTAATCCTTCTTACTTTAAAGATTGGATTGTTGTTGATTGTCTTGATATGCTTGATAATGATTTCACCTGCCTCTTCTTTTAAAGACAGAAAGAAGGTCCAAGTGAACTTGGAGAAATCATCAACAATTACAAGACAGTATTTCTTGTTAGCTATCGACAATACATTAACTGGTCCAAACAGATCCATGTGCAGAAGCTGTAAGGGTTGATCGATTGAAGATAATGACTTTGATTTGAAAGAGGCTTTCTTCTGCTTCCCTTTCTGGCAAGCATTACATATTCCATCCTTGGAGAACTCCAATTTTGGAATACCGCTGACCAAATCCTTCTTGACCAATTCATTCATGGCTCTAAAATTTAAATGTGACAGTCTTTTGTGCCAAAGCCATCCTTCATCCATGCTTGCCTTGCTGAAGAGGCACGTAGCAGAGTTGGCACTTGTTGAGTTGAAATCAACAATGTACACATTCCCTTTTCTATTTCCTGTCATTACTACCTTGTTGTCGTTCTTCTTGAAAACAACACAAGCTTCAGATGTGAACCACAAATTTTGATTTTTATCACATAGTTGACTGATACTCAGCAAGTTGTGCTTGAGTCCATCAACCAGTGCTAATTTTTCAATGACAACATTTCCTTGTGAAATCAAGCCATATCCTCTAGTATATCCTTTGCTGTTGTCTCTAAAGGTAATGCTAGGGCTAGACCTCTCCTCAAACTTAATGAGCAGGGTAGAATCTCCAGTCATGTGCCTAGAACAACCACTATCTAGGTACCAAAGATTCTTTCTATCTCCCTGCACACATCAAAATCAAATTAAGTTGATTTTGGTACCCAAGTTTCCTTGGGTCCTGCCTTGTTAGCCTTTCTCCTATTTTTCAAACCCTTACCATCCAATGGTTCAGATTGAGTTAAATCAATCTTAACTCTTGGTGTAGGTCTTTGAAAAACAGGTTGTTTCACATGCTCATATGCATTAAAGCTCGATGTACAATTAGGCATAGTCTGTGCAAACATGTTATTCATCATCCATGGCAACTGAGGCATATTATAAGCATTGTAATATGGATTATGCATGAATGGAATGTTAGCATAATGACTAGATGCATGAGCAGGCTGGACAAACATATTTGGCATAGCATTCATTGCAGGCACAGGCACAGACTTAGGCATACTAGGCACAGAAGCATTCTTAACAGATATACAGTTGGCAGATAAATGATTAGCACTACCATAGTTCACACATTCCTTTTTGGGAGCATACTTATCAGAAGTGTAGTTACTGTGTTTGTTAATCCCTACCTTGTCATTTCTATTCTTCTTACTAGTCTTAGCCTTAGGTTCAGTCTTTTCTAACTTATCCTTCAATTTCTTAATGGACAAGTTGCCTATGTTTCCTTGTTCAATTGACTTGGTTTTGCTACACTCACCCAATACAAAGTTTTTGCTGACAGGGCCGTACTTCTTATGTAATTTGATCAGGGTTGCATTGCTGACAGGCTTGGACTCCAATGAACATTTCTCATCCATTGAGTCACTGTCTAATGCAACCTTCCCATCAACTTCTAACTTTGCTTCTGCTATTTTGCAGAAAGAATCAATTCATTGCTTATTGTAAATTTCTTCAGTTTTAACCTTTGATCCTCTCCACTTAGAAATTAAATCCTGTTGCTTTCTCAACTATTCTCTTAAACAATCTTCTCTATTCAAAGCCTCAAGTAATTTATGTTTTGCATCCTGGTAATCTCTTCTCATTGTTTCAAAATCAATTAATTGAGTCTCTAACAAAGTATTCCTATCACCTAACCTAGCATTCAGATCTTTAATCTTGTTGTTTTCTCTGTTAAGTGATTTCAAAGTAACATGCATGTTGTACAATTCATTTGACATTTTATCAACAACATTAGCACATTCATCTTTGGAAAGCTCAGTTAGATTTGTAGAGTATACCTGGTTGCTTGCTGAACTAGCCTCTTCATCATTTCCATTTGCCATAAGTGCAAGGTTGACAAACTCTTCCTCTGCATCTGAGTTTCCTCCAGCTACCCAATCATCATCTCTAGATACGAATGCTCTCTTCTTTTGCTTGAGAATGTCAAAGTATTTCTTTGTAATCGAAAGTCTCAAACTGTTTCTTTTCATTCTCAACTTTGGATTTTCTGCATTAATTGGCAAAGTGGCCAGCAATTCCACAGCTATAGCATTTGATCTTTGACCTTTCAATCATACCATTGTTAGGTTGATAGCTTTTCTTGAATTGCCCGGTTCCTGCTGGATTTTTCTTGAATATTAGCTTTAAAAACCTCTTTGACAGAAATTCCAAGTATTCATCAAGGTCTTCAGATTCATCTCACTCAATGCATCAACCTCTTCGATTGTCTTGCCTTTGCCATTGCTAGTTCCAGCTCCACCTTCACAAGTTCTTTGACTTGGTGTGGCTTCTACATCCTTCATCTTCTCTCCATCTTTGTTGGTTGAAATATTGGCCACCAAAGCTACATTTCCACCTTTCTTCTGGCTCTTCTCAACTTCTTTATCTTGTTGCAATTTGAGCTCATAGGTCTTTAGAATTCCATACAGTCTCTCAAGTGTATAGTCTTTGTAGTCTTGAGAATTCCTCAAAGAGACTGTCACTGGCTTCCATTCTTTGGGTAAAGACCTCAGAAATTTTAGGTTGGAGTCTTTGGTTTCATACACTCTTCCATACAACTTTAACCCATTTAACAGTTTTTGAAACCTGCTCAATATATCGGTTAAGTTTTCACCTGTGTTAAAGTGAAAATGTTCATACTGTTGTATGAGAAGTTGTTTCTTATTCTCTCTCACTTGCTCAGTTCCTTCACAGAGTGTTCGAATAGTGTCCCACACTTGCTTGGCAGTGGTGCAGTTAATGACATTATCGAACATGTCTTGATCAATACCATTGAACAGTATATTTATGGTCTTTTTATCCTTCTGGACTTCCTCTTTGTCTCCATCTGTGAATTTTGTTGGCAGTTTGGGAATAGGCCTTCCAGCAACTCCTGTTCCAGCTGCTTCTCCAACTATAGTGTTGGCCTTCATAGGAATATGAGGACCTTTCTCTATGCAGTTTACGTAACCTTCATCAATGGATGAGAGATGTAGATGCATCTTTACTTTCCAGTGAAAGTAATTATCTTTGTCGAGGATTGGTATTTTCATGCCTGTATCCTTCAATCCCATGGTGGTGATCTTTAGACTTCTTGTATGCTAGAAGCTTGCTGTGATACCAATTGTTATTTCCCAGTTAAGCACCACGAGATTGTAGAAGGGGGGGTTGAATACAATCTCAACTAAATTCTTTCAAACTAGTGAGATCTAAAACAGATTGTTATGAGAACACTAAGAAAACAAGATAACCAAATTATCTAAGACACATACAACACGAGATATAAAAATCTCAGGTGGGTTAGCTTGGTTGCTTAGTCCACCTGATGGTTGTATTTGAAGATAATTCTCTGCGTAAGAATACATAGCGGCGGGTTACACTGTTTTAGTGTTTACAAGAAAACCTAAAGCTATCAACCTTATGATCAGTGTTTTCTTCTCTACTAAAACTATGCTGCTCATACAGCTTATTTAAACTATATGAAGACAAGTAAAACTACATGAAATGTGATGATACATTTCTAGTATAACTTGTCACACACACATGCTCGAAGTGGTAGCCATTTCTGGAATTATCTTGAAAGTCTTCTCTCCTTGATTTGGACAATCCCAACATGCTTCAAGTCAGTGTATGTTTCTTTCTTCAAAATTTACTAAGTTCTTAAAATGACTTAGCTTCCAAGCCCACGTGATGCTTTATGTAAAAGATCTTTTTGCTTTGGAGCTTTGTCTCTGAAAGTAGCATTAATAAAAAAGATAATCTTTTTGAAAGTCAATATGATTTTCTGCTTATTGAGCTGTGCTTAAACCTCCCAGATATCACGGCTGATCTTTATGTATTTATCAAGATATCCTTCGAATTCTTCAGTAGTAGTGTAATTATGTTGGAGGTTGCTTCCGCTCTTATTGTTGCCCTTGAAGTCGAATAAACAGTGACTGATTTCACCTTTCACTTGGAAGAGTTTGAGCCTTCAAATATCTACATTTTGACTCCCTACTCATAACATCCTCTATGTAATTGATCACTGCCTATAAGTCACGGGTTGCAAAGTAAGTCTGGGTTTAAATCTTCATTTGATACGTTCCTTTAGAAATCTCTGGCATTATTGAGAAGCCAGGTTGAATTCTCGAACAGATGAAACTTGAGTTCTCGAATGATGACTTCTCGAGTAGTTCCTTTATGAGTTCTCGAATGACTTCTCGAATATGCTTTTGAATAGACTTCTCGAATAGTGATTGTTACAGACTTCTCGAACAGAACAATCTGACTTCTCAAACTAGGACTTCTCGAATAAACCCTTTTTGTTAGAGTTCTCGAATGACTTCTCGAACTCATCTTTTCTTGACTTTTCGAACGTACCTGCATGGTTATGGCAAACTCTCTTCTGATTACAGATATCTGATTGTAGCATGTTGTGGCTTATTATAGAAATAATTCCTAACTTTTTGCAGAGTCTCATTCACAAGATGTAGCCTTTGTTGATCTACATTTCAGCTAGCTTCCTGATTTATTTGTCAGCTTCGTTTCCTTGATTCATTTTCTGCATGGGTTAAATGGTAGTTAGGCCACTCAACTGACTCAAAACTTTCAGTTAGGTCATCCAATTCAAAAATCTTTCAATCAAGTGACTTAACAAATAAAAACTTTCAATCAGGTCATTAAACACGTTAAAAACTTTCAATCAGGTCATTAAACACTTGAAAATTGTGTCGTTAAACACGTTAAAATCATGTCATTTAACGTGTTTTATGACCTGATTGAAACATTTTACTTGTTAAGTGACCTGATTGAAAGTTTTTTGAGTTGGATGACCCAACTGAAAGTTTTGAGTCAGTTGAGTGACCTAACTGCCATTTAACCCTTTTCTTCTGCATTGTGGTATTTGTTATCATCATCTAAAAACATATATGGCTTAAGAACTTACACTAGCTCCAAGATCACACAAGGCTCTTTTTATATTGACTTTCCCAATAGTGCACGCCAAAGAAAAACTCCCAGGATCCGTGAGCTTAGGAGGAATACTATGTAGAATAACAGCAGTACACTCTTCATTAAGAATGATCCTTTCTACCTCCTCTAACTTCTTCCTATTAGACAACACCTCTTTCATAAATTTCAAGTAAAGAGGCATTTGAGCCAAAGCATCGGCAAAAGGAATGTTAATATGTATTTCACGAAACATCTTCAAAAACTTTTCATATTGCTTTTCTAGCTTCGAATTTTTCAACCTTTGTTAAAATGGAATTGGAGGCACGTATGGTTTCATGGGAGTTGTAGATGTAGGCTTCCCTTTTTTGGCTCATCCTCACTCTTCTCAGAAATCTCCACATTAGTTTGACGTGTTTTTCTCTTTTTGGGAGGAAGTGTTTCAGCTTTAAGTTTCGGAGCTTCAATTTCTGGTAGTTCTCTTCCACTCCTCAAAGTGATAGCCATGCAGTGTTCTTTTGCAGTCATATCTGGTTAACTAGGTAATGCTCCTTGTTCACGCACACCAATTTTATTAGCAATTTGGCCAATTTATGTTTCCAACATCTTTTGAGATGAAGCCATCTGATCAAGCCTCTACTCGACCTTTTCAAATTTGGTCTCCATATTGGCAAAGGCCCTAGTTGTTCCTTGTATCATTTTATTAACCGCAACCTCCCAATCAGCTGGTTCTTTCTTTTCCTTTGGTGGTGGTTGATATTGTTGTTGTGCCTGATATTGCTGACACAACTGAAAACCAGGAGGTTGATTTTGCTTAGGAACTGCATATGATGGGTTAGCCGCATGATTGCTGCTGTAGGAAAGATTGTTATTGGGCCTTTGATTTGGATTGTAATATGAGTTACTTTGAACCGGCCATGACTGTCTTCCCTGAATAAAAGATGCTTCCTCTGGGAATTATTATGCATAGGAATACTGATTAGCACCATAATCAATGTACCCTTCCATGGGAGAAGAAATAGCATTGAAATTTGCCCTTTATCCACGTACTTCTTGAGTAAGAGCATCCAATTTAAGGGTCAACAAGTTCATCATCTCTGTATCTTGTGCTGATTTAGCTGAGCTCGTCCCACTAGGTGCCCAAGAATAGTTATTTGCTGCCAATTGCTCAAGAAGTGCTTTTGCCTTATGTACTGGTGTTTTCTTGAAATCTCCACCAGTTGCCACATCCAAACTTAAGCGAACATATGCATTCAAAGATCCGTAAAAAGTGCTCAGAATCATCCATTCCGTACAACCGTGATGTGGACATTTTCTCAACAGTGCCTTGTATCTCTCTCATGCCTGATACAAGCATTCACCTGGTTATGTTTTGAAATTCAGAATAATTGTCCTCATTTGTTGAGTCTTGTCAAAAGGATAATATTTGGACAAGAACTTGGTAGAAAGACTATCCCATGTTGCCACTGCAGTTTCAGGAAGCTGTTGGAACCATTCCATTGCTCTCCCTTTGATAGAGTAAGGAAAAATGTGAAGATGAATTTGATCTGCAGTAACTCCAGTGATCTTGAATGAACCACACATTTGAACGAAGCGCTCAAGATGACGGTATGGGTCCTCTCGTTCAATGTCCCCTTCGAAAGCAGAATTGCTTACCATCTGAATTAAGCTCGGATTGATGTTGTACTATTGTAACGGTCCCACTATCTGGTGTACAGATTTGGGGCCACCCATCAAAATCAACATATTACTAGCTTGGATATAAACATTAAATAAACTGATAAAACGTTAAAATCCCTTGACCAAGATCGCATACAGGTTATGGTATGAAACAAACTATCGAACTACATCATTACAACTCAATTTCAGAATAAAAATATTATACAATTCTGTGAATATACAAAACCACTATCTAACTACATATCCAACCTTGACCACTCCTCAAACCACTATTTGATGAAGTCCACAACTCGAACGTCTCTTCGCGCTGCCCGGAGATTTATACTCACTGTCCACTACTAGGTCTACTAAACTTCACTATTAACTGGAGAAAACAAACAAAAGCAAGAGTGAGCCAACAATGCTCAGCAAGTGCAGAAGTGATAACAATTTTAATATCGATACAATTCTGATAACAAAAGAATTTCAACTCATTCTATGAAAGAATCTGTGATATTAACTTTTAAGTTGCCACGAGGGCCAATACTTCACCATTAATGAGGTGCAACAGGAACTAGAACGGATAAGAGTTTTGTTCAACCAAAATAAGCATTATAGACTTCAAGGGAATCAGGCTTTAACGATTCGATAATGATACTCGAAAACTCAAGGTCAAATGATAACCGTTTGATAATAATACTTAAAAAAAAAATCATGGTCAAGCAATAAGAATCAATGTCCAACTGGATACTCAATTGATAGATTAGAATTGGATTTTCATTTTGACGCAACGAGTTAAAGTGGATGATCAGTCACACTAAAACTCCGGATATACTCTCTTGGTATATCCAAATACTCAACTGGATCCATGGCCCATTTTGGCCTAAAACATAATACTCATATACTGATTGGCATCCTCAGTCCTGAAAACATTTTCATTTAATAAAACTTCCAATTCTGTCTTTAATACTCAGGTCAGGTGTCTGGACAATCGACCACCCTGCTTAATTCGAGTAAAGGTGTATATCAAGTAATTCAAACCAGAAATCAGATATCTAGCATTTTATTCATTTTCATGTGAGAAATAATAATTCAGGTTCAACATACATAGCATCAGGTGAATACGATCAAAGGAATATGATTCAGCATTAATGAATTGACTTGATATCGAAAGGGAAAGTAAATCAACACAACATGATGTATCTACAGAATTAAAGTTGCATGAACGAGTACAAGTGAAACAATGTTCGATATAGTTGAAGAATCCGATTAAAATCACTTGGGTAAAATATGGTAAAATCGGGAATTTCGTTAACAGGTATTTATAAGGATTTTGAAATCTGAATTTTCTCTATTCAATGAATTTCTTAAACACAATCGAAGAAAATAAAGAAATGGCATTCCACTGAGGAATCCAATGACATACCATGTGTAAGGTATTGTATAGAAAAAGGTTATTTGTGAGATTCTTTAAAATTTGATATTTAACTAAGGGTGGGGAAATAAACACTTTCCCGCTCATTGAAGAAACATATCATTTTCTAAATATACTTGTTCAACTCATTTCATACGATAAGTAAACTAAATTGCATCACTTGAACAATAAGTGAATAGCAAAAATACTTGCCTCGATTTACGGAGTTCCTGATCCTACCATGGACCCTCGACTCAATTTCACATCAGTCCTTACTTGTAATTTGCTACTTCACATCCATGCCCTCGTCGACTTCGCTAACTACCATTTTTGGTCCAATTTCCACCTGTCCTTGCACTGCTCTCGGACTGGTCTCTTACTCGTACATTTACAAATTCAAGTACCGTTTCAGTGTCAAATCAAGCAAACTTTTATTTGCTCTACTCTACCCATACGCGTCCTATAACGCTTATACTCATATATACACACAAACATAACTTCGCACATATTCCACTTTCCAACAATACTCACATAATAATATTCATAATTTATATAAAATAAATAATTCGAAATTTTCTGGGGCGTCATATCCTTCCCCCCTTAATAGGATTCTGTCCTCAGAATCAACGCTAAGAACACAAATAATGATTTTTCTCAAACATCTTACTTTCACTTCCCAGGTTGCATCTTCAACCTCTAGGATTCCATCATACCAACTCAAACTTTAACAGGCTCGTTCTGCGAGTCCTCCAATTCCGAAATAACCTTAAACTTTGACTTCCAAGTCTTTTTAACTCTAGACGTTTTAACTCACGGGAACGAATATCTTTCCCCTACAATCAATATAACTTTTTTTTCGCATAACAAACTAAAACTTGCGTCAAAACTATACCACCACGCAAATCTTTTGCAATAATACTACCGTGCATTTGCCTAAATTTACCATGATCTATACTTAGTATCATTCCCACGCTTTACTTATAGCCATACGATTTTAAATAGAACTTCGAGAAAGAATCTCGAGAAATTCTCTGATCATTTCCACTCCGCTTTCAAGTACTATGTCGATCGAGAAGGGAATAATTAAAAAGTTTCTTCTTGTATTTCCATGTTCTTACAGAATACCCAATCTGGAAACTTAACATCATTTCGTTCATTCTCAGTCGCATCCTTGCAATCAAATACTATAATCACATATACGTCCTTAGACGTACCTCCAGCATACTTCAACTAACCACTGGATTCTCATTCTTATAAAATAGTCTGGTTTGCTAAATCTTTGGAGAACATAGCCTCGATTATTTTCAGCTTTTGATAACTAGTATACTTGTCACCCTATCTGTGACTTCACTTAATATGAACACAAGATTTAAATATCCAATTTGTTACCAATTCTTCTGCCATCACAACTTCACTCGATACTAATCATGAAACAATTCCTCAACGATTTCCAACAACTCCAGTTTTTATCAACATGGATCTTCCACTTAACCTGCATTGCCACTTATTTACATCTCCCAAAATGAACCTTCCTCAGATAAAATTTTGAAAAAAAAAGAATATCAAGAATTCCTCAATCATCCTTACTCCCCTTTCACGTGCAATGTTACTCGAGGAGGGAATACTCGAAAAATTTCTATCCATCCTTCGTCTCATCGTTTTACCATGCAACCATTTCGAACTAATAACCATTCTCCTTAAATCATATATATTTTATTCGCAATACATTATTCCATTTCCTCTGAAATCAACTTTCAAATCACCATTCTGCATACTTGACGAGTCCATCTTGATATGTGATCTACGATCAGATTAAATTCTGCGTCCAATTGCTGTTTGAAATCTTATTCATTGAAACGGGCTTTGACTCAATCATCTCCTTTCTGCTACCTTTTTCTTATACAACACGACTTCATTCCTTTGATATCACCATTTCTTGATCGACTTGATTGCTAAGACTTCTATATCTGCTTTCGACTTCAGAACATCATTTTTCACCTTTCTTAAGATCGAAATCTCCCCTTCATTAATAGGAAATAAATCCAATCCTAAATCATATTTGACTCCTTTTTATAGTCGTCACAATCCACTTCCTGATAACTCCCTTTATAATCGCATTGAATTTCTCGATTCCTTGATAATTGTAACAGTAGTCTTATTACTCTCTTCGTAATTTAACTAAGATCGATATGATACTATTTCTGGCAAAAAATTTCCAACTTTCCAAGCTCATAACACATAGCTTTGACTTCTAACTCTACTACTTGTCACTACATTGTCTTTCTGGTTACAGCCACAACTTCACACATTTCTCTTAATAAAATCTCTAGGGATTCTACTCCCGAAATCTTATTTTCTGACCATAGGATCTCGTTAATTTCTGCTAATTCTCTTTTTATAGGCAACCACGGTGCCCTTTTTCTCTTCTAACTCCACATCTTCGGGATTCCACATTCTTTTCTTAACTAAATTCTGCATGTCGTCTTATTTAGTCACTTTTGGAAACTTTCTGATTTCTCTGTCTTCCACCTTACTGTCATTTTACTTCATCTCGGTTAACTTTCCAACATCCTTGATACCCATAATTTCTTGCACTGGCTTGCATAAGTTATTCACTCCATATATTCATCTTACCCCTCATTCAGTTTTAGCCCTTGTTAATTCTTACAAACCTTTTCGTTCTGCTTTACTCTGCTTTATTCAATTCATCTCTCCTTGATTCTACCATCTTATGACATTCCATTTACTACCTTCACCTTACCATAGGTGTCTAAAACAATCCTTCTTTAACATTGAACATCTCATACCCAAAATCTTCGTTACCATTCTCTTTTCATCATTTAACAACATTTATAATCATAGACTCTCATTTACTATCTTTTCTCCCTTATTCAATTCTCATTAGCCTCAATTCTCGTTCATGATTCCTCGAATAAGCACTTATTCCAATTTGACATTTTATACCCGTCTTAGTCACCAAATTCTTAAACTTGCACAACCAATTCTTCGTCAGCATAATTGTAGTTAAATCACTCAAGACGTCGTCACGTCTAACCTCGCATCTCTTCATCATTAGGAATTTTGAAGTCATCGGATTTCCGACAAAGGAGGTCAACGAAATGAATGGGGTATCAATATGAATATATACTGAGTTTGTTTGACAAAACTTTTATAAAAGAATTTAGCCGAGAGATCAATATGATATTTGAACTATTTTCAGGTTGCATTTGTCACTTGGTTAACCACCACAGTACATAGAGATGGCCAGTCTTTAGTACTTTAATGACAAACACAATCAGTGGCGTCCCACTGGACTTCTATCACAAAGATAAGATGTCCCTGAATCCCCTATCTGCATAGGTTGTTCATCTCAGCTGGAACAGAGAAAATCAAGTGTTCATGATAATGAAAAGAGATTCAAGAGTTTCAAAGTATTTCATGTAAAACTGGATCAAATACCATCTGAAAATATATATCTCTAAAAGAATGGAACTGAATTCGAATACATTTGATATACGAAAACTCATCATCAATTGATGGATAAAAGACTTTTCAATAGATACTTCAACTACTGATTAGGAAAACATTTAAGAAATTCCTATTTATTCATAGTCTCACTCTTGTCGACTAAGCACTAATATACCTAGCTGCCAAAACCGGCCTGACAATAATGAGTTGAACAAATAAGAAGATCTCAATTCATTCTCGACTTTGAACCATCACTGCGCAACGAATGCCTCAGCAACGATACCAACCGGGAATTAATTTACGATAATTCAAAGAAAGAATAGGGAATTTCTTCAGATAATGACTTTGAATGAAACATTAATTAGGGGTGCACAACTATGCTTAACCTTCCATCCTTGCTAATACTCGCTTCTAACTTCGCATTCTTAACCTTCTTGTACCATCTTCAAAATGTTCACATCGAAACTAATCTCCTAGGATGTCCTAAATTCTACGCGAAATCTCAAGATAACGTCTCTTGGACTGATAGCGCTAGCTGCCCACTTAGCTTATGCCGCTTTGGGTTCGCTGTTTTGCTTCTAGCCAAATCCTGAAATGATTCGAACTCCTACTCGTGCATGAAACGCCTAAGGTTCGTTTGACGTCGCAATACTTGTCGAAGTATCCTAACGCGATCCTTATTCTAAACCATTCTACCCGACATCTATCTTATACACGTACCCTAACCTTCCTATTTTGTTTCAGTGACCATAACCTGTAGCTCTGATACCAACTTGTAACGGTCCCACTATCTGGTGTACAGATTTGGGGTCACCCATCAAAATCAACATATTACTATCTTGGATATAAACATTAAATAAACTGATAAAACATTAAAATCCCTTAACTAAGATCGCATACAGGTTATGGTATGAAACAAACTATCGAACTACATCATTACAACTCAATTTCAGAATAAAAATATTATACAACTCTGTGAATATACAAAACCACTATCTAACTACATATCCAACCCTGACCACTCCTCAAACCACTATTTGATGAAGTCCACAACTCGAACATCTCTTCGCGCTGCCCAGAGATTTATACTCACTGTCCACTACTAGGTCTACTAAACTTCACTATTAACTGGAGAAAACAAACAAAAGCAAGAGTGAGCCAACAATGCTCAGCAAGTGCAGAAGTGATAACAATTTTAATATCGATACAATTCTGATAACAAAAGAATTTCAACTCATTCTATGAAAGAATCTGTGATATTAACTTTTAAGTTGCCACGATGGCCAATACTTCACCATTAATGAGGTGCAACAGGAACTAGAACGGATAAGAGTTTTGTTCAACCAAAATAAGCATTATAGACTTCAAGGGAATCAGGCTTTAACGATTCGATAATGATACTCGAAAACTCAAGGTCAAATGATAACCGTTCGATAATAATACTTAAAAAAAATCATGGTCAAGCAATAAGAATCAATGTCCAACTGGATACTCAATTGATAGATTAGAATTGGATTTTCATTTTGACGCAACGAGTTAAAGTGGATGATCAGTCACACTAAAACTCTGGATATACTCTCTTGGTATATCCAAATACTCAACTGGATCCATGGCCCATTTTGGCCTAAAACATAATACTCATATACTGATTGGCGTCCTCAGTCCTGAAAACATTTTCATTTAATAAAACTTCCAATTCTGTCTTTAATACTCAGGTCAGGTGTCTGGACAATCGACCACCCTGCTTAATTCGAGTAAAGGTGTATATCAAGTAATTCAAACCAGAAATCAGATATATAGCATTTTATTCATTTTCATGTGAGAAATAATAATTCAGGTTCAACATACATAGCATCAGGTGAATACGATCAAAGGAATATGATTCAGCATTAATGAATTGACTTGATATCGAAAGGGAAAGTAAATCAACACAACATGATGTATCTACAGAATTAAAGTTGCATGAACGAGTACAAGTGAAACAATGTTCGATATAGTTGAAGAATCCGATTAAAATCACTTGGGTAAAATATGGTAAAATCGGGAATTTCGTTAACAGGTATTTATAAGGATTTTGAAATCTGGATTTTCTCTATTCAACGAATTTCTTAAACACAATCGAAGAAAATAAAGAAATGGCATTCCACTGAGGAATCCAACGACATACCATGTGTAAGGTATTGTGTAGAAAAAGGTTATTTGTGAGATTCTTTAAAATTTGATATTTAACTGAGGGTGGGGAAATAAACACTTTCCCGCTCATTGAAGAAACATATCATTTTCTAAATATACTTGTTCAACTCATTTCATACGATAAGTAAACTAAATTGCATCACTTGAACAATAAGTGAATAGCAAAAACACTTGCCTCGATTTACGGAGTTCCTGATCCTACCATGGACCCTCGACTCAATTTCACATCAGTCCTTACTTGTAATTTGCTACTTCACATCCATGCCCTCGTCGACTTCACTAACTACCATTTTTGTTCCAATTTCCACTTGTCCTTGCACTGCTCTCGGACTGGTCTCTTACTCGTACCTTTACAAATTCAAGTACCGTTTCAGTGTCAAATCAAGCAAACTCTTATTTGCTCTACTCTACCCATACGCGTCCTATAACGCTTATACTCATATATACACACAAACATAACTTCGCACATATTCCACTTTCCAATAATACTCACATAATAATATTCATAATTTATATAAAATAAATAATTCGAAATTTTCTAGGGCGTTATAACTGAGCTGCGCTAATCTCAGGAGTCTTGTACCTGTAATTCGTAGGATTGGGAGTCTCATGATCCCAAATAGAAGTCTCATCAAGAACAACTGGTGGGTCAGGAGGATTAACAACTTGATGATCTCTTGGTTCCTCCATATGGTTTCTTTCTTTCCTTTGCTTTGTCTCTCGCCTTAAAGCTCGAAAAGTGCGTTCAATTTCTGGATCAAACTTTAAATCTCCCGCACTTGTAGAACGTCACATACAAGAGTTATAGCACCTGAAAACAAAACACCAATAAGATAGATCTTGGAAACAAATTTAATAAAATCTAAACAATAAGAAATAATTAACCTAAACTTAGTATAGCTGCCTTCCCCGGCAGCGGCGCCAATTTGTTGAAGTAATATTTGTGGGAATTCGTTCACAGGGAAGGACTAATATTAATTTAAGTTCAAGTTTTAATATCTTACAGTCTAGAAGTGTAGAAGAATAATTAGGTGTTTTGTTTGCTAAATAAATTTAACTGTAAAGCAAGTACGATTTAACGATGATAAAAGAAATCCAGGAAATCAAGGTTCTTCAATTGGTTTCAATGACTGTCTAATACTTGTGATATCTATGTTCTTACTTTGATAAAAACAACTCTTCTAATATTTATATTGTTCTCTCCCAAGATACAATATAATGCTTACCACTGTACCTTGAATGTCACCCCCATGATCAATCAAAATATAATCATAAACTATTAAGACCCAAGAATCAATGGTTTCATAACTCGCATATTAATCTCCCGATTCAATAATTGAATTACGTCTATTATATCATGTACTAGAACTGTAAATCCTCTCCCAATTCATTACAATTCCTAGAGATACAATCAAAGGTTCATGACTCCCTTAATCGTGTGAAAACCTCAATAATAGATTAGCAAAGCAAGAAAATCACATGTAATCAAACAATCATATTTAACCAATGAATACTATCCAATCCTTGGATTAAAGGATTAGTTACCCTAAAGAACACAAACAGATATATATAATCAAAACCATGTTTACAAGAGTATAGAGTTAAGAAAGATACAACTTGAAGAAATCTCTAGCTCTGGATTGAATCCCTTCAAACCCTTGCCCAAGTTCTATCCTTTTTCAAAACTAATATAAAAATGTTTTTTAATGGTTTCCTTGGAAAATAAAACTACTTTCCTAAAATAAATTGGATTCTAAAAAAAAAATCGTATTCTGCTGTCCAAGCCTGTTTTCGAGCTGCTCCAGTTGGAATATAAGTGTTGGACCACCTCTGACTTGTAGAAAATTCTGTTATCTTCGCGTGGGCTGTAAGATCACTCAATCCTGATTTCCAGAACTCAAGTTATGGCCCAAACAAGATTTGCTGCGCAAGCTGTCAATAAAATCCGAATTTCCTTCTGAATAATCCCAAATCAAGCTAAATTCCTTCCAACTTTAGGAACATTTATTTCCTGCCATTAAACACTAAAATATAATTAGTAAATACCCAATTATTTACAAAATCATAGAGATATGAGAATAAAATCCTATAAAAGTATATATAAATATATACTCTATCATAATTTCATCTTAGAATTCCCTCCTCAATCTGAGCGAGATACCTGGGCTCTTATTGTGACAGTGAAACCCCTCGAGAAGAAGGCATGATGTGACCCCATGGTGGGATATGAAGAAATTTGGAAGATCATAAAAAAAAGAGTTCTCCGCTACAACTACCTGTACCGAAGAACTGGGGGTAGTTGTTATGCTCGAAAATTGATACGGGCTCTAAACAGACCCATTATATATTGACCAGGACCATGTACCGCTATGATGAGGAGTCCTCTCATTATATCAACAAGAAGAGGCCTCTCAACATATGAGGCTGTAAGGAGTCCTCACAACATACGAGGCTGTAAGGAGTCCTCACAACATATGAGGTTGCAAGGAGTCCTCTCAACATATGGGGCTGTAAGGAGTCCCCTCAACATATGGGGATTTAAGGAGTCCTCTCAACATAGGGGGCTGTAAGGAGTCCTCTCAACTTATGAGGAGGCCTCTCATCATAAGAACAAGGAACAGAGGAGAGTCCTCTCATCATACTTTAAGAAGACCTGAAGATATAGATGAGAGCCCGAGCTCACATATCAGTTGGACAGAAGATTTAATTATAACAACTTATGACTGCAAGGCCCTATGGGGTCGCCTCTCAAGGTCCTTGTAGGACCACATTGCGCTTGGAAGGACCCTTCGAGCTCGCCATTACTTACATATACTTGGCTTCGCATTAATTGAAAGACACATAACACGTATCATCATCTTAGCGGCTGGGAGCAGATCTCGAGACACGATAGTTGTCCGAAACCATTCAAATTCATAGGGGTCGCGATGTGATCCCAAGGCACTTGAGATAGCTATGCTTTCATCTACAGCAATCTATAGCGAGCACAGGCCTCGCATCGAAAGTTTTAGCAAAGAAGTTTTGACTCCACATCGCATTTTCAATGGCAATATGGACTCGGGGGTAGTTGTTATGCCCAAATCTTGGCATAAGGCCTTTAGCAGGCCTAATGGGCTGAAATAGTGGTCCACAACTTATAATGGGCCTAGATATGAAGATTGGGTCACCAGAGCCCACCACTAAGAGCTAGTCCAACATTCTACCAACACAATATTCTTTATGAAAGTCTGCGACCACGAGCCATGGGTCGAGTTCGCCAAGCATTCCCCAGTGTGGGATCGCACCTGTCTCATCTCTCTACAAGGTCCAGTGTGGCCTAGCGTATTCTTATTATGAAGGCTCATAGCTAAGCCCAGCGAGGTCGCATGAGTAGATATGAAGGCTCATAGCTAAGCCCAGCGAGGTCGCATGAGTAGATATAAAGGCTCATAGTTAAGCCCAGTGAGATCGCATGAGTATAATTATCTCCATATTTGGGACCACCTCGCATGACTAAGCCCAGTGAGGTCGTATGCGAGGCCCTCGTAAGCTTTTCCATTTGCCTCGCTAGTGAGGCCTCGTGATTCTACCATCATGTTAGCCATAGGTAACCTTTATTGGGCTATGGGTCATGAGTAGAATTAATGGACTATAGCATCAGCCCAAAAGTGAGTGGACTTGGGCCAAGATGGATCTCCAAAAAACCTATAGCCCGTCTAGGTAACTTCTTCTCCAAGAACTACGTGTGGCTTGACTCCCTATAAATAGGGTACGTAGACCTCTTCTTAGAATGGAATGACAGTTGACAGCAAGAGAGAATAAATAATTTTTTTCTAACATTCGACGAATCAACAAGCTGATTCGTTTTTTACCAAATTTTGAACGATGTAAAAAAGATGATATTTGATCCTATTTTAATATAATGTTTTAATATAATCGAATTGATGAATCATTCTTTAACAATTAATTACCAATTTTTAGAAAATGTATTGGGAGAAAGATGACTAAGTCGAACAAGAAGATGAACGGAGGGCACAATAACAGGGAGACCCCGGGGTCGTACAAGATACTCAAAGACGATCCCCCCAAGAGCGAGGACGAGGATGGGCCCAAGAAGGTGTCAGCAGTACAAGAAAGGATGACTAGAATGAAGAAGCGGTATAGCTCAAGGGGCGCGAAGAGGAATGCCAGGAAGGGGCCCAAGTCCTATCAGGAGGAGAGCAGTAAGGGTCCCACCAAGAAACTCTTGGATGAAGTTGATGATGTTGTTCCGGATCAAACAAACCCTTACTTCTATGAAGACCTCGAGTGGGAGGAGGATGTAGAGCCTACTAAGACAAAGGAGGGGTTTCAGAATGAGGCCGCCTCATCCAATGGGAGGTCAGTTAGTGTCTTTGATCATCTTGGAAAGAAGTTAGCTGAGCATGATCTCCGCCTCAAGCTCGGAAAAATTACAGCTGATAAGAAGGATAAGCAATCCTAGGCTTGGAGCCAAGGTTCGGAATGACCCCCCTCTCCTCATCGAGAGCGTGAGCGGTCCCATAAGTACAAACCTGACCTCCTGAATCGCAAGGAGGATCAAGAGGAGTCTAGTGCTCCCTAGAAGACCGAATCCCACCATGATAGCACTGGAAAGGTAAAGGAAAAAGTTGAAGATAAGAAGACCAAGGTTGGAGACTACAAGCTAGGAGCTAAAGAAGGCCTTGGATAAGAGGAATGCAGACGAGGGGATCCTTAACCCCATGGGTCCGGCCTCGCCTTTCACTCAAAAGATCAGGACCACTCCGCTTCCCACTATATTCCCGAGTAGTAAACCAGATATGACTTATAATGGGGACACTGACCCTGCAGAATTTATTATTCGATTCAACAATGATATAGATGTGTACTAGGTCTCGCTATTGGCTAGGTGTAGGTTGTTCGCGGCCTCGTTGAGGGGTAGTGCCCAGCAGTGGTTCTCTAAGCAAGGGGTTCACATCACTATAGACTCTTGGGAGCAGTTTGTGGACATTTTTATTAAGCAATTTCAGTCCTCCATGCTCTATGCACCTCCTGTATCCACCCTGGCGAACATAAAGCAGGAGGAGGGTGAGACCCTACAGGACTACTTCAAGAGGTTTAACGCCAAAGACCCGAGGGTGCGAGGAGCAAATGACGAGGCCAATAAAAATTTTCTTATTACTGGGATAAGAGAGGGCACCAAGTTCTGGAAGAAGTTGCAGGCACGGACACCTAGTACTCTCTTTGAGTTCTATAAGGAGGCAGAGCCTTACAAATGGATTGAAAAGTTGATGGAAAACCTTAGAAGAATAATGAGGCTAGCAGCAGTGGAAGTAAGGGAAAGGGAGTAAAGAGGAAGGACTTTCGAAGCCCTAGGCAAAGACGTGATCACAGTGAGAGCCCAAAGAGGAGGGGTCGTTATTTGTCGAGGTCACCACCGCGAGCTCAAAGTGGAAGGAATGAGGGTCAGTCCATGCCTTTAGTGGCCTCCATTGATCACATCTATTCAGTTAATGCTGATAAGGGGATGTTTAAGAAGCTCCCACCCATGAATAGATGAGCAACCAAGGATACTCGTAAATATTATGCCTTTCATGAACAGACAAGGCATGATACTACGGATTATAGGCAACTGAAGGAGCAAATTCATAATGGACAGCTAACTGAGTGGGCAGTTTGTGAGGTGAAGAAGCATGGCACTAAGCCAGGTCTCGGTTTCAATGATGTCCCACCACTTGGGCAAAAGGAGGAGCCCCACAAGGAGAGAGAGAAGTGTGCTGGTAGTATCCATGTTATCATAGGAGGACCCCATATTGGAAGAGACAGCAACAAGGCTAGGAAGAGGTATGCTCGTGAAGCAAAGGAGCGACCCCTCACCAATGTGCATCATCTTCAGGAGAGACCCCCAAAGCTCTTCAAAGAAGAGGACACTAATATCTTGTTCACTGAGGAGGATGTAAAGTGGGTTCATCATCCTCATTCTGATACTCTGATTTTTCGGGTTCGCATCTGATCTCAAAACATCTACAGGATTCTCGTGGATAATGGGAGTGTAGTAAATATTCTTATGAATGAGGTCTATAAGAAGATGTGGTTCGTGGACAGGGACCTTATTCATATAGTTGGGCATCTCTACGGGTTCACCGGTGCTTTAGTCAATGTAAGGTGTCTCATAAGGCTCCCCATCACCTTGGGGGACGAGCCTTACATCACTACACAGGTTGCTGACTTCATGGTTGTTGATCAGCCCTCAGCATACAATGCTATTGTTGGGAGGCCCATTATCAAGGAAATGCAGGTAGTCACCTCCATCTACCATCTCTCCATGAAGTTTCCTACCCCTCAGGGGGTTGGGTGTGTTACAGGGATCCAATATGAATATCGAGAATGTAATAACAAGGCCCTATGCTCCGCGGAGATGGAGGAACAAGCCTGTGCCTATTGAGATGGATTTGGTAGAAGAGGATAGAGTTCGCAAAGGAGATACGAAGCCTTCAACAAATTGTAACATGATATCCATTGGGAAACTCTTAGAGGATTACTTTGACAACTTGGGTATTAAGGTGGAGCTAGTCCCCGGGGCCCTTATGACGGGGACCTATCACCTCACAAGCATGGATGACAAGTTTATAACACGAGTTTGGAATGTAGAGCACCTGAGGGAGGCCTATCAGTAAAGGCATTGGTCCTGGTAACTTTATGTATCTATGCACTAAGTACGAATAAATTCATCCTCAATCTAGAGGGTAGTGATATCATATAGACACCTCTCATACCTGATGTAATGACTTTGGGCTTTGCTTCTTCTTGGTGAAATACCTCTACGTCGAGGAGAGGGGGGACGCCCCCGATCCTTGCCGAAGAGAGGGGGGGACGCCCCCGACCCTTACCGATAATGTGGAGGTCCTTGACTATCTCAAGATACTGGGAGGAGCAAGCAACAAATAAAGAGGCTGAGTATGAGGCTCCATCATTGGCCTTAAACTCGCACTAGAGATGAAGGGAGAGAAGCCAAAGTATTTGAAAATCAAAATGAACTCAAGACCTCGATATCTACATTCTTGTTCAACATAGGGAAGCCTCTTATGACATTAAAGAAGCTAAGTGTTCTCACTTAGATTGGAGAGTCCAAATGCCTTGGTACAACAATGAAGAGGTCAAGTCTGCTTATAGCGGGATCACATCAAATTCTTTTCATTACAAATGGTGTCAACTCCAAATAATACAAGAAGATTACTGAAACACTTTGATTCCTCATCACATCAACAATGATAATGAGGAATCGGGGGGTAGTGGCATTACATAAACACCACTTCTAGCAGGACATTTGAAAAATTGCAGGACAAGGCCAACACCTAGCGTTGTGAGGCCGTACCTAGCGTTGTGAGGCCGTACCTAGCGTTACGAGGCCGCAAGCCCGATATCTTACGATGCGAGACAACTTAACCCCATTGGCGATGATGGGTCAGTCCGTAAGTCTATACAGTGTGGAGCTATCTCTAGGCATGTGTTAAAATCAGTCTATAAGCAATTGGAGCATATGAAGACTCAATCAGGTATCCCAAAGCACTTGGAAAAATTCAAAATTATCAATTTTCAAAGATGCATGGCCCACCAGCTATCATATGTGAGTCGGGGCTAGAGCCCAGCAACATGATTGATGTAGTCTGTCTACAAGGCTATAAAAGAAAGTGGAATACGAGTCCACAGAATCAAGGATCAAAATGAAGTTGAAAAGAGGGGCAGCATGATCAACTAAAATAAAAAAGACAACAGGGGTCTGCGTGTGGACTAACAGGAGCACATGTGGCTTATTAAAAAAAACAAGCTGGTGTCCTCGCATATATATGTATAGAGGAGTCCTCTCATTTTATCAGCGAGGAGGCCTCTCAACATAGGAGGCTACGAGGAGTCCTCTCATTATATCGGCGAGGAGGCCTCTCCACATAGGAGGCTACGAGGAGTCCTCTCATTATATCAGCCAGGGTTAATTAAAATAGAAGGAAGTAGCGAAAGGCGAGAAGATCTCAGCCAAAGTGAAGAAAATATTAAAAAAAAAAAATCAGCGAGGTGAAATTACAAATACGAGGACCACGGATCCACAAGGTTGTAAAGAAAAATAAGGCGAGAAGAGACGCAAGAAGGCTGCGTACGCGAAGGAAAAAAATGTATCAAGGTGGCCACTACGAGGAGACATGGGCTCGCATTAAAATAAAAAAAATCTAAAGCTGTAAAGCAAGGAAGTTTTCCAAAAAATTAAATACTTATTTTGATTTTAATTTTTAGAGGAGTTCAAAATAATTTTGAAGACTAGAAAAAATAGTTCTCCGCTACAGCTGCCTACACCGAAGAACTGGGGGTAGTTGTTATGCTCAAAAATTGATATGGTCTCTAAACAGACCCATCACGAGAATTGATAATAATATTGGGCTAACGGATCCGAAAATCTAGTACAGATCTCATACCGATATGTTGACCAGGACCATGTACTGCTATGAGGAGGAGGCCTCGCAACATATGAGTCTGCAAGGAGGCCTCGCAACATAGAGGCTGCAAGGAGGCCTCGCAACATATGAGACTGCAAGGAGTCCTCTCAACTTATGAGGAGGCCTCTCATCATAATAATAAGGAACAGGGAGAGCCATCTCATCATGCTTTAAGAAGACCTGAAGATATAGGTGAGAGCCCGAGCTCATATATCAGCTGGACAGAAGATATAATTATACCAATTTATGACTACAAGGCCTTATGGGGTCGCCTCTCAAAGTCCCTGCAAGACCACATTGCGCTTAGAAGGACCCTTCGAGGTCACCACCATTCATTTATACATGGCTTCACGTTAGTTGAAAGAGACATAACATGTGTCGTCATCTTAGCGGCTGGGAGCAGATCTCGAGACATGACAACTGTCCGAAACCATTCAAATTCATAGGGGTCGCGATGCGATCCCAAGGCGCTTGAGATAGTTATGCTTTCATCTACAGCAATCTATTTCGAGCACAGGCCTCCCATGGAATTTTTGACAAAGTAGTTTTTGACTCCACATCGCATTTTCAATGGCAATATGGACTCGGGGGGTAGTTGTTATGCCCAAATCTTGGCATAAGCCCTTAGCAGGCCTAATGGGCTGAAATAGTGGTCCACAACTCATAATGGGCCTAGAGATGAAGATTGAGTCACTAAAACCCACCACCAGGAGTCAGTCCAATATACTATCAAGCACAATATGGAAGTTTGCGACCCCAAGCTGTGGGTCGAGTTCGCTAGCAGTCCCTAGTATGGGATAGCATCTATCACATCTCTCTGCAAGGTCCGGCGAGGCCTAGAGGTCCAGCGAGGCCTAGAATACTCTTATGAAGGCTAGAGGTCCAGCGAGACCTAGAATACTCTTATGAAGGATCATAGCTAAGCCCAGCGAGGTCGCATGAGTAGATATGAAGGCTCATAGCTAAGCCCAACGAGATCGCATGAGTAGATATAGTTAAACCCAGCGTGGTCGCATGAGTATGATTATCTCCATAGCGTGGGATCACCTCGCATGACTAAGCCCAGTGAGGTCGCATGCGAGGCCACGTAGTTGTTCCATTAGCCTCGCCAGTGAGGCCATGTGATTCTAGCATCATGTTAGCCATAGGTAACCTTTATTGGGCCATGGGTCATGAGCAGAATTAATAGACTATTAGCATCAGCCCAGAAGTGAGTGGACTTGGGCTAGTACACTATTAACATCAGGCCAAAAGTGAGTGAACTTGTGCCAAGATGAATCTCCAAAAAACCTAGCCTGTCTAGGTAACTTCTTCTCCAAGAACTACGTATGGCTTGATCCATATAAATAGGGTACGTAGGCACCTTATTATGGATGATTGACAGTTGACAGCAAGAGAGAATAAACAGTTTTTCTCTAACACTCAACGAATCAACAAACAAGATCAGCCACAAAAAATTACCAATCTCCTTCCGTGTTCTTCGTGTTCTTAACAAAATATCTGTATTTTGCTCCGTAATTCCAGCAAACCTCCAAAATATTGTTATACAATATTCTCCCTATAACAACTACATTTAGATGCTAGCCTGCTAGGTATCATCGCTCATTGATTTGAAACATTGGCTAGAAATTGGATCTGGTACCATAGCGATCTCCACCTCCTCAGCTGTAGTGTTACCTAATAATTTTGGTATCTATTATTTTAAATTACAAATTTTCATCAATTCAAAATGGCTATTATTTTTAACTTTTTTTCTTTGTGGTCGGCTAATTTTTACTTTAACTTAAAATTAAACAGATGTCAACATATATTAACGAGTTAGGTAGTCTTTTTATATATGAAGATAATTTTGTTTAATTAAAAAAAACAAGCCAACAGTTTAAAATTTAAAGACAACATTTGACTTGCTAATATGCGGGCTTCCCACCGTCAAGAATTTAACAAGCTTTATAAGAGAAAATGGCTTTAGACTTTGTAAAGGTAGAAATATATAATATCCTGGAAACTTATGATCACTGCTTTGATTAAGGAATCCATTAAACTATGTTCTTAGATAAAAAGGAAGCAAAAACACCCTTTGTTTAGAGCATTTGTACACTTGGTGACTTGGTGTTAAGGCATCTACTTACATCAATATATAATGCATGATAGCTAATTTTCTCAATTTGTTCCATTGATGTATGGAATTTTTTATAAATTAGTAACCCCTTTTATTGAATTGGATGCAAGGAGTCGCACAAAGTTGAGTAAATTTAACATGTTAAAATGGTAGAATAGGAATTACATCTCATCCAAATTTAAGTTGAAACATTAAAAATTTTGTTTAATTAGTTTTTGGTTTTCAATACGATTATCCTAATTATTAAAATAAATAATAAAATAATATAATCAATGGTAATTAACTTATTGTCTTTTTTAATTAAAACATTTTTATTTTAAATAAAAAAATATTGCCACTTATAAACACGTTACCTTTTAATTTAAAAAATAATCTTATAATCATTAATATATACCCAAAAATATCATACCATATCTCCGAATCATTAATAAAATATATTATAAATTCGTATCCATACTATTATATTAACTGAAAAACATTGAAAGTTTTGTTGTTTGGCTTTTGGTACAATTATCCTAATTACTAAACTAAATAAATAATAAAATAATGTAATTAATGTTAATTATCTGATTGTCTTTTTTAATAAAAAGTCGTTATAAACACCTAAAATATTGTATCTTCCAATAATTAATATTTCTTTTCTAATTAAAACACGTTACCAATTTAAAATATAATCTTGCATTCACTAATATATACTCAAAAAATACCACTTCCAATCATTAGTAAAATATATAATAAAAATCCTTATGCAATGAATAATGATCTTTAGATTTTTAGTAATAAATAAGAATATATAGATCTAATGATTACATATTTTATATGATTAAATTACTTTATTAATAATTCAAGGTTCGAATTCCGTATATGACATATTTAATTTAAAATTTCATAATATAAGTTTCAAAACATGAATATCATTAATTAAATTTATATAAATTATTTAAACTAAATTAAAATAATTATTTAAAATAATGATTATATAAAAATATAATTGTAATATAAATAAAATTTATTACATATCAAAGGAAACCAGTGCATCGCACAGGTTATAAACTATTACGTTTACAATAAGAAACCATTTATTATAATTGTTTGTATATTGGTTCAACGGTTTAACCATGCAACGAATACAACGAATAATGACGATTAGATATTGGTAATAAAGAAGAACCGTTTAGATATAGTGATAACGTATATTATAGGATTAAATTACAGCTTTACGCTAAAGATTCAAGTTTCAAATCCAGCTAATGTTATATTTAATTTAAATTTTATAATATAAGTTTTGAATCATGCATATCATAAATTAAATAAATATTAGATTAAAATTAAAATAATTATTGAAAATAATAATTATACAAAAACATAATGGTAACATAAAATAAAATTTATAATTTACCAAAATAATCTATGCATCGCACGACTTATAAGATAGTGCATGATTAATTATTTTTAAAATAATTGTGATATGAAAAATCGTATTCAAGATACTTCCATAAACGGTAGAAGGAGCTTTTAAAAAATTTAATTGACATATAAACTATATTCAATTCAACTCAACAAATTTAAAAAATATATCTTATACTATAAGTTACCCTCTCGATTCTAAAAGATTGTTAACATTGTTGTTGGACACAGAATTTAAGAAAAAATGAAGCAAAATGAAGAAAATTTGAGAAATTGGATGTAAGTTGGTGGAACCCATTACTATTAGTAACTTGTAAGGAAAAATATGTTATTTTAAAAATTATTAATTGATGAGTGGAATATTTTAAAATAGAAAGTGTTAATAATTTATTAAAACGGAAATAATATATCTTCTCTTGAATGAGGAAATCATGAAAATACGAACAATTATGCAATGAAATACCATGTAAAATCACATAAAACAATCATCAAGTCGAGAAACAAGTTGTACGTGCCTATAATTTTGAAAGAGCACAGCTTTCTTCTCGTAATGAGGATCTTTCTTGATCTTCCCAATAAAGAAAGATGATTAGGTCACGCTTGTTAATTTTTTCGTCATTTATCAAATTAATATTGTTAAGGTCACTTAATGATATTTAAAGTATTTGTGCATATCCAAATATTTTTTGTGGAAATTCAAATTGTTCAAATGCTTTAGTCTTTACTTTAATCTCAATTTCCACTTGTTATCACCAGCAATTTCCATGTAGATTTCCACTGGACACAGAGTGGATCAAGCACAAACATTAGTAGAAGCTAGCTAAATAATGGTTCCATAATAATTAATTACATTCACTTTTTCTTTAAATTTTCTTTCTTTTCTTCCATAATAATTAGTTACATTCACTTTTTCTTTAAATTTTCTTTCTTTTCTTCATCACATGTAAAAGAATTATGTATAGTATACGTGTCAATAAAGAAGCTGAGCTGGGCCCAAGTTGGCCATGTCATATCCAGTCAGCAAACACTTGGGAATTGAGCAAAATAGTAAGTTAGGTTGGAAGAGTTATGCTGACCATACCGAAATGGGAAATTTATAGAATCAAAACCATGTGATCTAAATGCTCCTAACATGGGTTGTGTTTTGTGGGTGCGGGTCTTAAACAAATTAATTATACAGCTTTCTTTTTGGCGTTTAATATTTTTCCACTGTTTTTCTAAAATAAATGAATTAGAAAGAATGTATTTATTTATATCACGTACGATAACATGAATCAAACATATTTAATATAGTTCATTCTTAAATGACACATACTCAGCATGAGTTTTGAGCCGAACTCAATCAAATTTGACATATATTCGTCTTGATTCATTTAATTAAATGAATATAAATTTATTTTCGAACTAGGTTCAATTACGAGCTAGAGGTGAACCGAGTCTAAACATAAGAGATCGAGCTGAGCACAAACACAGCTTAAAACGAGTGTATGTATCATAGGGGCTATAATTTTTTATGCTAATCTTGTGAGTTCGAAAATACAGAGGTTAAGGCTTTGCTTTCCATAAAAATCCCTCATGTTTGTAAAGAATATATAAAATATAACACTAGCTAGCAGCATGTACATTTTATACATTAAGATAGTCGGTCCACACAATGTTGTTCTTTATTTGCTTTTTGATTTAAGACGAAAAATATGAAATTAAAGGTAGAAAGTTTGAGAGATAAGTAATTTTATTTTCTTCCACTTTCTAAAGAAAAGTTGATAAAGTAAGTGCCTTCTCGCTAATACTAGAGGTGGAGAAGTTTACAAATATATTCTAACATGCAGCAATTCAAGGTACGTTAATACACTGGATTGTTTATAATTATATGTTGATTAATTTTGGATTGTTTAAATATCTTGATTATGAATTATATATATTGAATTGGAATTTTTATGAAACCTTAATATGAGCTTATTGATATTTTGATAAAATATACTATTTTCAAGTGGATTTCATATTATATATTTCTATTATTAGGTTAATTCTAATAGACTATTGAGTTAATTATAAAGGATTATAGTTAATTGATACAAAATTTGAATGATACATGATTATATTTATTGATAATAATCTTAATCATATTTTTTAGATTAAATTGGTATAGACATATATGTTAGTTGAATATACAGAATTTGATTTCGAGATTAATTTATGACCATTGAATTTTTAGTTAGTAAACTATGATTTTGCTATAATATTATATATACACTGCTTTATTATCGACATGATTATAGGAAGAAGTAATTATTCCTGACTTAATTACTAATATCTAAAACTCATCATTCTCTTTGTTATAATAATACTAGTTGACTAAGCCGCGCTTCGCGGCGGCCTTATAATATTTTTTTAAAATTTTAAATAAAGATCATTTTAAAAAAAGCGACAATTTTTTTTTATAATATCAATATAAATTGGTGTACACAATATTGTATACATTAAATATACATATATAATAAGATAAACTATTCATATATTTTTCTATACCGATTTTGTCCTACGATTTTTTATGCCGACACCCGTTGTATATATTATAAAAATACTAAGCGTACACAATAAAAAAAATTTAAATACTAAAATGCTCTTTGACTTTGATTTACCGATTTTGCCTCACAATTCTTTTATAAAATTTTAAATATATCTAAAATATCAATATAAATTGGTGAACACAATATTGTATAAATTAAATATACATAGATAATAAGATAAATTATTCATATATTTTTCTATACCGATTTTATCTCACAATTTTTTAGGCCGACACCCGTTTGTATATATTATAAAAATACTAAGCATACACAATAATAATCATTTAAATACTAAAATGCTCTTTGACTTTGATTTATCAATTTTGCCTCACAATTTTTAGGCCGACGTCCGTTGTATATATTTTAAAAATATTGTATATACAATAATAAAAATTTAAATATTAAAATCATTTTTACTTTAATTTCGATTTAAAAAATATAAAAAAGCTATAAGAGAATCAATGTAATTAGAATTTGAAAGTGCAAAATCATAATAAAGTATGATGCTAACAGTGTTTAAAGAAAAATACACATATAATAACAACTGTTTTGGTGCTTGTATCACCAAAACTCTTTTCACAAACGTATACATGTAAATCAAATTTATGATTAAAATAGACAAAGAAACGAAGAGTGGTCAAAAGGAAAGACAAAAAGCAAACATAAAATTTTAAAGACATCAATTGATCATGATCACCTGGCACGATCTCTCTTCTCTTTCTACGTGAAGGAGGATATGGTGAAAACTGTATAATTCAAACATAAAATTCTAATGCATAAATAAAATTATATAAGTAGTTTATTACAGAAATTCAAACCAAAACTTTTGTCATAACAATATTTAAAAAAAATTGATGTCGTAAATTCTTAACTTGTAGTGCATAGTAGGACTTGAAGAATCTCGTGAATCAGAATTGATAGGTGCACATCATCATGCATCCAGCTTCTTTCTTTGATAATACATATATCATCAAATTACATCCATCTTTGTACTGTGACAAAACTTTGGCGTCTATTCTTGTATCTTACAAAAAAACAGAACAGTCAAAATCAAGATTAATTGTTTATGTTCAAGAAGATACAGATACTCTAAAAGCAAACATAAATATAAAAATACAGTAATAATCTCGTTCGTTGTCGCTTTCGCATCCTAGCCAAGTAACTTGTGTTTCTAACATGCTTGATCGCCTGGGTTAACAACAAACACACACATCGCAATAAGGATTCGGAAGATTAGGTGCCTGTTTGTCTAAACTTTTTTTGAGGACTTATGAACTTATTTTCGGGTAAAAATTTTATATTTTGATAATTTTTTTTATACAAATATTTAATGTATGTTTGAGATTCAATAAGTTGCAAAGAAAAGTTGGAAAATAAGTTGGAAAGTTAGGATTCTTAACTTTCAACTTAAAATAAGTTGACTTATTCTGAAAAATAAGTTTTTCCAAACACCCCCTAGGTCATACATGTGATAAAGGTTTATTGAGAAAAATTCAAAAGGTTAGTTTAATCTAATAAATTTTATATTGCCCAATTATCACCTGATCGTGACAGCACACAAACTAAGCATTGTTTTAAGCAAATTTTTATTCAACCAACTAAAACATGTTAACAAAATCGGTACATAAATATGGTAGAATTATAATAAAAAGAATCATAACCTTTGATTTAGCCGACTTGAATGTTAATGAACGAACTGCTTGTTCCTGCTGCACGGAGAAGACAAAAAAGCAAAAATAAATATAAAGAAAATTAATATTTTGGGACTACAGTAATTTGTTTATAAATCGAGTAAATATGATTGCAAACATGGTGACTTCTAATCATATGTCTTCCCTATAAATTCGAACACTTCTCCTTTATAAATTCGAACACATATTCTACTTCTAATATGTTAATTGATATTTTTGTATTTATTAGTGTTTAAAATTCTAAAATTCTAGAAAATTAGAAAAATAGATTGAGACGATCTTAGAGCGCCACCTAAACTAACTCTTATTCTCTATAAATTCGAACTCCTATTCTACTTTCAATAGAACTTTTAATCGTATGCCTTATAAATACTTATTATACTTTCAATAGAACTTCTAATCATATGTCTTCCCTATAAATTCGAACTCTTCTCCTCTATAAATTCGAACACATATTCTACTTCTAATATGTTAATTAATATTTTTATATTTATTAGTGTTTAAAATTCTAAAATTCTAGAAAATTAGAAAAATAGATTGAGACGATCTTAGAGCGCCACCTAAACTCCCGCTATCCTCCTTTATATATATATATTGATTAGTTGGTTAGTTTTGTCAATTAATTAGTTTATTTAGAAAAACAAAACTCAATCCTTATGTTTCATAACCTAATTGTTTGATATTAATTACAATTTATACAATTAGAGGGTTCTAGAAAAATGATATGTGATATTTATTATTATATTACTTATGATTGTGTATTCTTGTATATCTGTAAAACAAAATCATTTTACATAATATATGAAAATTTTGTAATTTATAAATTTTGTTATGAATTTACAAGTACGTTCCTACCATTTTACCTAAAATGTAAAAATCTTTTTTGAGAAATATGTAAAAATCTTTTAAAAATGTTTAGCAAAACATGGACTGTTACACTTCATGCCATTTCCCCTTGTGTTATGCATAAATTGGTGTGTATATATTTTATGTTATTTATTTATATAGTGACAGAGAGACTAGCTATATAGGTGAACTAATAAAAACTTCATTTGCTTTAGGTTTACTTGTAATTATTATACTGTACTCCATTAATGACAAGACTTTAATATTAAAGCTTAGTTCTATTCACTTTACATGCATAAGCAAAAGTTAGTAGGGTATCCTAGATCTCTATGTGCCCGTTTGTCAAAACTTTTTTCTAGGACTTATCGACTTATTTTCGGGTAAAAATTTTATATTTTGATAATTTCTTTTTATACAAGTATTTAATGTATGTTTGAGATTCAATAAATTGCAAAAATAAGTTGGAATGTTAGGAATCTCTAACTTTGTCTTAAAATAAGTTGACTTATTCTGAAAAAAAGTTTCCACAAACACCCCCAATGTATCAGATGCCAGTAAGCCATGCCCGTACCCCCTTGGATGTCCATACATGTGTACACGTCTTTGCCTATAAAATTTAGCATACTATTCTAATATATATTACACACATACATGTATTAGTTCACTCTTTAATTATTTCATCTACGTTGGGTTTTTTTACAGAGACCAAGAATTATGATTAAATAAGTGAAGTAGTGGGTGTAATAACAATTTTATTGTTAAAATAAGTGAAGTAGTGGATGTAATAATGATTTTATTGTTAAAATAAATAAAGTAGTGGGTATAATAGAATAAAATGTTGAAAAAGTGGAGTGAAGTAATGGATGTAATAATATATTTTATTATTAAAAAAATTACTATTTATAATATGTAAGAAATGAGAGGACTGTAAAGAAATGTGAGGTACAGACAGAGTACAATTTAGTTAAAAAAGATTTTAGAATACAATTTTTTTCTAAACATAGTAGTGAGCTAAAATTTATAGTGATGTACTATTTATAGTGACAAACCCTTGATTCGGTCATTGTAGATATATATACATGGTGTATATTCATGATTCGGCCATTGTAAATATGTGGTTTCAAAATTTGTAAAATAGGTATGAACAAATTCCTTGTAACCAGAAGTCTAAGTTGGCAAGAGCTCGAAGCACCTAAACAGCTAAACTAGAGGAGAAATGTTACGTGACGTGGGTCAACCAGTTACGCACATACACACATGACTTGAAGAATTGCCATGGACCATAGATATTAGATAATACTATATAAACACACAAACAAGTTGGCGAAGTGTACTTAGCAAAAAAAAAAAAAAAAGTTGGCGAAGTGTCTGTCAGTGTTGTACTTGTAATAAATATAACTAGTTAGAGGGGAGTTGGGGGAGTGGAGAGATGAGCTGTGCGTGCGAGGGATGTAGCTGGAATTTACAAGACCTACAGCCAAAGCATCTCATAATTCACGTGCTTTTACTACTACCATTTGTTCGAAATCTTTCCACATTTGTTTAAAGTAAGTAGATACTGATATGGGCAAACAATTTTAATAATGTGTATATATACAGTTGACAATACCACAAAAGGAAGTTCGAGGTTCCCTTCGATTAAGCATATTAGTATCTGCAGCAGCTTCATCTTCGCACATGCATGCACTCAGACACACACATGCTTACACTTAAGCAGCCGAATGTACATAATTATATATAAGTTGTACCTGAGTCGATGAGTACAAATTTTATGCCCAGTTGCATGCCCACTAAGCAAAGTGAACTATAAAAGATAGAGATTCGTACTTCACAATTGAGGAAATAAAGTCACAACGAATATGTTCATTGTAATAAAACATGCAATATAATTTATTCTTCATAATGTTTGTTTCAATAATATAATTAATAATGTTTAATAACTTTATTATTACAGTATTTGTACTTAAAAATACTTGAGTAAAATATAGAGTGTGGTCGTATTTTACACTAAATTTTAAAAATGTTGCTAAACTTGCAAGTTCGCAAAATTTATGACCAATTTCAGTTCCCTCATTTTAAAAAAGAAGCTCCTGCTAATTTTTTTTCTTAAAAGGATTGCTACATTTTGTTTCTACTTTTTTTTTTTAAAAAAAAAATTGGCTCCTTTTCACGTTTACAATTTGCGAGAGCCATTCATTTAAAAGATGAAAATAAAATATGGTCACTATTTTATGAATTTAAAAATTTGATCATTTTTTAAAAATTGGTATAAAATATGGTCACTACTTTGTAATTTACTCAAAATACTTCAAGAAAACACAATATAGTAGGGATTGATGGCATTTAGCATGCACATACCATAGGAAAAAGAGGTCATTTGTGACTAATACAAATATAACTATATATCAAGAGTTATATCAAAAATACACTTATTTTGTATCGTGTATCAGTATATAATTTATTCTTCGTAATGTTTGTTTCGAAAAATATAATTAATTAACATTCACTGCAAGAAAAACGAGCAAATTCTACCCTAATATTTCCTACCACCTCTATTCCTACTAGCCATTTCCTACTAATTTCAGGTTAAAGGACCATTTCCTATCACAAACAATGTTGGTAGGAAATATGTAGCCATTCCCTCCCACAGCTCGTAGAAAATGGTCGAGAAAGGACTCACTTGTCCACATCAACAAAAAATGACGTCGTTTTTGTCAAAGTATTTCCAACCACATGACTTTGGTCGGTTTTGTTCACCTCATTTCCTACCAGGCGGATTTGTGATTATGCCATCTTGAGCAGAGCCTGTCGCACTTGTGCGGTTTGCCTTGGATCACGTGATTTGCAGGCTATTGCGTGAGCCCATGGGTTTACCCAGAGCGCACCCGAAGGGTAGCGGCCGCGGGTTCCCATGTTAAAAAAAAATAAATAAAAAAAATGAGTCTAGTAGGTCCATATGCCACGTTGTTTTTGTCCCATAACTTTACTATATATATATAACATTATAAATATTTGTACTTAAAAATACTTTGAAAAAACACAACTGTAGGGATTGACGACATTTAGCATGCACATATACTATAGAAAAAAGAGGTCCTTTGTAACTAATACAAATATAACTACATATCAAGAGTTATACAGAAAAAACACTTACTTTGTAAAGTATATATTTTTATTTTCAAAAATGAATAACAATTTTCACATTTCAAAAATATAATTTTAACAAAATTAAGCTATATATATACTTTAACGTAGGAAAAGGAAATAAGGGAGAAGAACTCCATTTATATATTCTAATAAATTTAATTTGGTTGATGTCGATGTTGTTTGTTGGCAGATCAGGTATTGAAGTCCCATTCACCGATTCCCGTATATATAGAGCCTACCACACAGACGAAGTGTAACTTGACTAGTTGTCTTAATTATGAAGAAAAAGTCAAAATGAAAATAATGAAACACATTATCTATGTTATCACAAAAATTATTTAAGTATTTAATAATGCATGATGCATGGATCCCATAAAAACATGCAAAAGTGTTGGAAGATGAAGCTTACATGGAGTTGCATCCTCATGTGTGCATGTGTGTATGTTTACAGACATGTATAGCTTAAGCCTGGTATGTCCAAAAGAAGATATGCACAAGTCAATATCTAATTAATCCAATACCGTGTGTACGCATATATATACAGGTAATGTATCTCTACAACAACAGGTAGTCATCAATTAACCCAAATAATTTGTTGAAATGCTAATTTCATATTTCAGTATTCATCATGTGTACATTTCGCACTCAAAAAGACTAAATAATGGACTAAATGTTCGTTTACCACTACTAGAAAATCGGCTAAAAATGACCGCACTTTTCCGGTCATATTTAGATAATTATGACCGTCGTCGGTCATATTTAGATAAATATGACCGGAAATTTTCGGTCATTTTTAGGCTAGTCGAATTTATTAATTTCGGTCAAATTTAACTAAATATGACCGATTAAATGTGACCGACTAAATTTGACCGTTTAAATTTGACCGACTAAAATTGACCAAAGACGGTCAATTTTAGTCGTTGCTCTTTCATCTAATTTTTCGGTCACATTTATAAATTCGACCGCCCCCGGTCAAGTATATAAAATCGACCGACACATAACTGGTCAAATTTATAAATATGACCATGAAAATTTTAGTCCAATTTATAAATATGGCTACCTTTTCCAGTCAAATTTATAAATGTGACCACTTTACTTTTAGTCAAATTTGTAAATGTGACCCATTTTTCCTAGTCAAATTTATAAATTCCACTACCTTATTTTCAGTCAAATTTGTAATTGTGACTGCTTTGTTTTCTGGTCAAATTTATAATACGACTGATTTCGGTCAAATTTAATATACCATTACAACAAAAAAAAATCCACCCTGTTTAATACAACAAAATCAGTCAGCACTCGGAAAAAGACAATACACCAAAACCAAAAGATTTAAAACCATCCAGATGGGCAATCCTATGACCATACTGCAGCTATTCAGTGGAGGGAGTATTGCTCGGCATCTTCATCTTCGTCTTGGTCAGGGTCATTGTTCCTATTTTGGAAGTTGTGGCTATTCAGTGGAGCCTTTTCAATTCTAGTACCCTGCCATTCAACAAGATCGATCAAATTTCTTACATTTTATTGCTAATAATGATAAAGCTACTTTTCAAGCTTGATAAAGACTGAAAGTAACATATTACTGTTTTCAAGCTTGATACATGAAGTGAAAGGGACAGAAACAGATATACTACTGTTTCTAATATTTAAGAAACAGAAACAGATATGCTAACATATGAAAGTACTGCAGTACTTATGAAAGTCTCCAGCCAACATATTAGTCCTTTTTTGTGCATCTACTGAATTATCAGTATCACCATTTAGTTTGCATTCAATATTAACCAATTCTTTTAATTAACTTATTTTTTTTCTATATTGTACTACAGGAATTCAAACTACCAGAAGCATTTTCCACTACTCTGTCATGATGAGCATGAGACCTTCCAACTCTTTCGCCCTATAATCACAAAGGTGAAAACAAGAACTCCAGAAACTTAAAAAACCACACATGTATGGCTAGAATTAAAGGTGTAACAATATACATAATTAAATCTAAAAAAACCAAGATTATCACACGAGTCGGACTATTTAAGTGCAGAAATTACAGAAATTTAGTACTATTTATTTAAGTATTGTTGTCAGCAAAATTAAGGACCTCTCTTTTAATAGCATAGCTAATCTCTAGTTTTTTGTAACTAAAAAATCAAAACTTGCTCACAGAGAACAAAGTCCAGAAGGACCTGTATTGTTTAGTTATCATACAATTTATACAAAACAAAGCATGAAGAACAGTTAACACTAACTAGTCTACAATAAGTACCACATAACGAAAATATATCATTACAATTTGTTTAGTGAATACATACCTCCAAAATGACCTTCTGGTTCAATGCCATTGCATCACCAACAAAAGCTGTTGCTAGCCGCATATACTCGGTCCATAATTCCTGTTGCATCAGATCATTTTGGTCCGGGAAAGCTTCAGTGGCCAAGCGATGCATCTGTTCATTTAAGAACGCACGTGGCACCTCTGTCATCTCCAAGGAACGAACCATACGGTGCACTTCACCCAAAACCCTCAATACCAAGTCCAATGATTTATCAGAAATCTTCTGGGAAGGTGCATCAGAATTTTTTTTGGATTGAGAGACAGTCAAGCAAGCTGCCTCATAAGCTCCCAGAACCTCTGCCACCGGCTGTCGAGGATGAAGCAGGGCTTTCCCTTTCTTTGGGGGTCTCGCCTGTATAGTTAGACACATTTCCTTCCTCCGGTGGTTCTTTTTTAAGGTACCTGGTGAAGGAGGTGGTTCTGAAGTCGACCCCTCGGGTGGCGTCTCGGGTGGCGTTTCTTCAGATTGTGAAAGCCGTACCCTTTCCATATCTTCCTGCAACAATCAACAAATAAGAAGTATATCAATCGCAAAAGGCTAAAAATTAGATAGGAAAAAATTAGATGGCCTATATGAGTGCATTTCATGTTCTTGTTGCATTCTTAATGCAATTATGTTTTTCCACTCAAAGTAAGAGGTTATGCAGTTACTTATTTAATAATAATAAAAAAAAAGTGGTTGTGGTATTATGCATTTCCCTGCAGAGGAAGGAGAAAATTGTTAATATCGATGTAGCATCATCGAAGATAGATAATAGCACTGTGTTGTTATAATAGACCAATGCCAGCATCCATAGTTTTGCTTTAATTCTCATTGCAAGTGAAGCACCAAATTTCAGGACATCACTGATTGAAATAGTGTAAAGCAATTCATATGCATAACAGGGAGCATGGAGTTGGCCATGGAGGCCTTGACAGACTGGATATATTCTAATGTTGACCCCCTTAAAAAGAAGGTCTTCTTTGTTACTATGTCGCCAACACATCAACTGTGAGTACTATTGTCCCTATAATCAAATTTTGATATTTTATCCCCATGTACATATATTTTCTTATGGTAGTTACATTAGATAGACCTCTTGTCCTCTCACTTCACAATTCTGTAAACAAAAATTAAACAAAAAGGACTCAAACTCAGAAGAAACTAAACAAATCTAAAGAACAGCAACAAATCTAAAAGGATATATACATATACATATACAAACATCGATTACCAGAAACATTGCTCGGTTCGCCTGAATTCACCTGAGTCAATCTGATTTTAAACCCTAAATCCTGAGCGGCTACGTTGTATGAAGTCCCTACAATTTAAAATGTGTGAAATTTCGATATAGATATCATAAAACAAATATAACTTAAATATATTAAATTTCTTACCAATGACAACTACACCGGAATTTGATGAGGTGAGCTCATTAAGATTTGCACAAGAAAATTTATAACCATTACACTTGCACGTTTTATAAGATTCAACTTTAAAAATAGGACCTTTTATTAAATCCATAAATCTATTCTTGAGCTCCTCATCATCTTGTACCTAAAATGCAATATATAACCAAAAATTACATAAGTTCATGAATAAAATTATACAAGCCTATACGTGTGAATGTGTAAAAAAAGTACCCTTTTTTTGAACCAATCCATAAAATTTTCTTTTTGAAATTGATCTTTTTCGGCATCATTGTAGTGCGGGTATTGTTTTTGCACTAACCTATTGAAACCACTACACATTAAACTAGATTAGTAAGATAGATAATAAAGTTCTGTCAAGTGTGTGTTAAAACGGTCAAGATAAATAACTCACCGCAAATATTTTCCAACCTCGGGTGAATTGATAAGAACATAGTATGTTACAAGTCTATGTTCATCATTATTCAAGATTCAATCTCTAGTTCGTTGACCAGGTACTGTTGGATATGTGTAAACTTCTAACAAGTTAGGATCATGAGATCGTTGGGGTGCCTCATTTCGACGAAGTTGATTATGCACGGTTGCAACTTTAGAATCAAAATATAACGAGCAAAAATGTACACATTCCTCCTCAATATACCGTTCTGCAATTGAACCTTCCACTCGAGCTTTATTTTTAACTTTCAACTTCAAGTTGTGCAAATATCTTTCCACAAAATACATCCATCAAAAATTAGCCGGACCACCCAACTTGCACTCGGTAGCCAAATGTAGTGGCAAATGCTCCATCGGATCAAACAAACCAGGAATGTAGATGACTTCCATTTTGGACATTATTCTCACTATATCCTTCTCCATTTTTTCCAAATCATTGTACTTTAGATTCGAAGAGCATAAATCTTGGAAGAAGTTAGACAACTCAATAAGAACATTCGCAACATGGTTCGGTAGTAAGTCACGACAAACAATAGGCAATAACTTTTGCATGAATATATGACAATCATGCGATTTCATTCCATGAATAGTATTTTTTTCAAAATTCACACACCTAGAGATATTAGAGACAAACCCATCTGGAAGGTCAAGTGTATAAATCCACCTGAACAACTTATGACGATGATCCCTCGAAAGCACATACGGCGCACTTGGCATTGTGCCATCATCTTGAATCCATAACTCACGATGCACATGTAGTTCTTTACAATCTTCTCTTGATTTCTTGTGGTCTTTTGACTTCTTCTTGTCATTAATCATTGTGAAAAATATGTTATCAAAAACATTTTTCTCGGTGTGCATGACATCGATGTTGTGACGAAGTGTAAGCGTCTCCCAATATGGAAGCTCGAAAAATGGAGAAAAGTGAGTCCAATTATGTCTCACACCATAGTCCCTCGGTTTTCTCCAAGATGTCTTTCCCGGAGGGGGAAACTGTATATCCTCGCAAAGGCTTCTTATTAATGATGCTGAAAACCGACATGAAACTGAACGTGTCTCGATTCTTCCGAACTTTGTACTCCTTCTCAATGGATCATCCAGCTCCAAGAAATATCGAGCAGTGCCATAAAAACTAGGTTTACCACCATACTTTAACTGGCTGGATTTGACTGCTCCCATACAAACATGACATGCCAACTTACCTTTAGTGGACCACCCGCTAAGCATGCCAAGTGCAGGAAAGTCACTGATTGTCCACATTAATGCCGCTTTCATCATAAAATTTGTACGAGAATGCCTATCATATGTTTCCTCCCCAGTGCGCCATAATTTTTTCAATTCATTAATCAGTGGTCGGAGGTAAACATGGAGATCTTTTGTTGGATCCTTCGGTCCAGGAATCAGAAGAGGCATAAACATGTAGGGAGCCTTTGTGCACATAGATGGAGGAAGGTTGTAAATTACAACAACCACAGGCCATACAGTATATTCCCTAGCGTGTGCATCACGGAAGGGATCAAATCCATCAGTAGAGAGGCCAAGTCTGACATTCCGAATCTCTTTTGAAAAGTTTGGATATCTAAGATCGAATTGTTTCCACTCATCTCCATCCGCTGGATGACATAATTGACCTTCAACTTTGACTCTGTCATGGTGCCACCTCATATTTGTTGCGGTCTTCTCGTTCATAAATAAACGCTGCAACCTTTGGGTAAGAGGAAAGTATCGCAAGACCTTTCGTGGGATCTTCTTCTTTTTTGGATCGTTTTGATCCTTGTACCGGCTTAAATCGCATATATCACACTGTGTCTTGTTGCTATTTTCCTCGTAGAACAACATACAATCATTCTCGCAAGCATCAATTTTTTCATATCCCATATGCAATCCTCTTATCATCTTCCGAATGTCATAATAAGAATCGGGCAAATTATGATTAGGAGGCAATACTGATCCAATGAGGTGAATCAAATCATCAAAGCCACTATTACTACAATTATGCTTGTGTTTCCAATGTAGTAGTTTGTTCACAAATGATAATGTTGTAAAATCCCTATTATTTGGATAAATCGGTGTAGAAGCATTATCCACCATCTTGTAAAAATCTTTTGCTTTTATATTCGGTTCTTCCTCAAAATTCTCAAAATGAATATTTGCATCCACAAAATCTCTTAGCATTTCACGAGCATCACACATTTCTTCATCTCCATGATGAATATCACGAGAACTTGTTTCGGCTTCAACTCGAGGCATATCCCTCTCCCCATGCAAGTCCCATTTAGTATACCACTCCATAATACCATTTAGATATAAATCAATTTTCACGGCACTAGGATACTTCAAGTACTTATTTCCACATTCTTTACATGGACATCTAATAAGCCCTTCATCTCTTGGATTAAGATGATCACAAGCAAATTTAATAAAATCATCCACACCAATTTTGAACTCATCGGTTAAGTACTTGAACTCATTGTATCGATTATGACCAACCCAACTACGATCGAATGTCATCTACAAATATACACACATTTATATAAGTTGAATGCAATTCAACATAAATGCAAGTATATCATAAATAATCAATTTAAATTATTAAATTGTCAAATTGCCAACAAAATAATATTAACACTAATACACACCATTAAATTTCAATTCACTACATTTACATGGTTCACAACTAACAATAACTTTAATTTCATCAACAAATTAATAGAACCCAAATACTTATGCACATGAATACAACAAAATAATATTGCAATATCATACTAAGAAAGTAAAAATAAATAAATATAAAAATTATGAAATGGAACTTACTTGATCTTTAAGTAGATATCATAAAAATGGTGGAAAGATGAGAAAGATATTGGGGACAAAGGAGGAAGATTTGGTGGGAGAAGAAAGAGGAAATGAAGAAGAAGGTGAAAGGAAAGCATGCTCGAGATGCAGTAGGTATCAGATCTGGAACGGGTTAATGTGACTGCCAGCGGTCATATTTATAAATTCGACCACGGGCGGTCAAATTTATAAATTCTACGGCTAGGGTTTGCGGTCACATTTATAAATTCCACGGCTAGGGTTTGCGGTCACATTTATAATAAATGTGACCGATGCCAGTCAAAAATATTAAAAGTGACCAACAGCGGTCAATTGGTAAATTCGATAGATTTTTTTTTTCATTATAATAATCAAGATGCAATGCTTATAATCTAGTGATTTTTTGTGTAGACTCTTTGAAACTTATAAGATTTAAATCCGTACGGTTGGATCGTTCAAATTGTAATTTGAATCACATAAAATTAGTAACCCTAAATATTAACAATCTAACCCCTAAATCTAAATCCTAAACCATATATTTCAAGATGGTACTAAAGCAATATAACGTATTGTTTAAAATATTATGACACGATGTTATATTTAGTTATACTATTTCTTAACCTATACACTATATTGTCATAGTAAACTCATTAATTAATTGTAATTTATAAAATTTAGTAAGTATTAATTTATTTTTTGCAAACTTATAAAAAAAATATAAGTCAACTTTCCTTTGAAAGTTAAATATGCTTAGTGCGTGGGAAAAAAATTTAACATTTAAATTTTTTAGTTATGTACCGCACTTTTTTTTCAGGATTTTTTAAATTTTTTTAGTATTTATTTTAATTTTTTCAAATTTTTTAATATAAATAAAATTGACTGCCGACGGTCACATTTATAAATTTTACGGCAAGTGGTCATATTTATAAATTCGACTGATATGATTACGCCTGTCAAATTTATGAATTTGACCAACGACGGTCATTTTTATATATTCGACCGCAGGTAGTCAAATATATTCTTTGGTCATATTTATATTTATGACTTACAGTGGTCATATTTATAAATATGATCGAAGTTGGTCAAAATTATACCGAGCAAATTTTGGGTCACGAGCGGGAAGTTTCCCTCCATTATTTTGTGAGCCCCGAATTCTAAATGTGACCGATTAAATATGACCGCCCTTAAATATGACCGCTGTCGGTCAAATTTGAGTCTGACCGATGACTAATCAAAGTTGACCTTAAATATGACCGCCGTCGGTCATATTTAGCCGCAGTCATATTTGTTCGGTCACATTTACCCTTGTTTTCTTGTAGTGTACATCTTGGGACTGCTAACTGATTAATAGGTGTGAAAATAAGATTTCAATACGAAAATGCATTAGAATCTCGCTATTCCTGGGTTAAAATATGGAAAATGCTAATGGTCCCAAAAATTTTCCCAAAACTTCAAGGTGTCACAAGTGTATTTGGTAACTTCCTATTAATAAAGAATAATGCTAGGGGTACCAAATTTAGTTCCCAAAATTTTTTCCAAATACGTGTGTCAGTTTCAAATTTGTTATAATAATAAATGGCCCCTGCATTCACACACCAACAACATCAATTAAAATATTCTATACTCATCTATGCCATGTCATTTAGGAACTATTTTTTGTAACTAATTTTGTGTCTCTAGCACTACTCATTAATAAAACACGATCCCGCGTGCATTCATATGCGTCCACGAATCAAATTTTGCCAAATGTCATGCCACTGGTAAAAAAATTGGTAAATATTTTGAGATATCTAACACTATTCTTAAAATTTTCATGATCCGAAAATTGGGTTTGTCATTTTCGGATATAGCAATTGATGATTAATTACTAGGTGATTTTATTTTTTCGGTCTGTAGTAAAAAAAAATCTACAAAAATATTGGAAATAGAATAAATTCGAACTGAAATGCTAATAACATATTCAGTTTGTATCCAGCTTCTTATATCTTTAACTTAATTTCTCGTTACTTCATATACCCAAGTTTTACAATTTGGTCTTTATTATTTCATAAGTAAAAGCTAACAGTTCAGTCTTAATTATACTATTGTTTACACATGAGCCGCTTATTTTTAACTGGAGAATTATGCCGTTAAAAATAAAAATGAGGCACTCATGATGGGGAACAAATGAAAATTGATGAAGTTTGAGTAGATCAAGAGACAGACACATATCGACAGACAGGTCTCAATTTCACCAACTCATGCATGCACACAGACAGAGATGCAGAGAGATTGATCCATCATGTGATCCTATATCCCTGAGCTTCAAGAATGCTCGAACAGATCCTCTCAATAACACAACACACACATGTGTGTGTGCATTAGTGCACAGATGTATACATTAGTGCACTATACCAATATAAAAAAGATAAGATACTCCGATGCAGGCAGCAAGATTTATGGTGGGTCCTATCCACTAGTTAGCAAACTCCAGTACGTGCAAGTAGTATGAATGAAGAAATCTGAAGATATTCCCTAGGGGAACACCGTGCAGTTGTTTCAATTCTCTAGCAAAGTAGTAGTGTAAATCTACCTAGAAACTAGTATTGTACATTATCACTTCAACCTCTCTTTCACAAATGGCAGTAATTATATATTAGACTTGTTTTTCATTGTTTGAGTATACGTGCAACTGTGCGAAGTAAATGTGTCTCATTTAAAAAAAATTTCACAGAGTTAATGAATACAGACTAGATGAAGTTGATGAAAATGTTGCACATGTGTTAATAGTAAGAGATAGTGATGGTCGGTTCACATTCGTACATACACTGACCCTCATCTTTCAACTGCTGATCAAGCAGATCCACCAGTATACAGGCGAATCCAGCAACTCACAATGAATAGAGTAGGTTGTAGGCAGGGTACGTACATATATACACAAAATGGTACATGCTTGTTTAGAATAGCGCATCAATAGATTTAAGTTGTTGAGCTTAACCAAGTGACCTTCGGCATATGTCGTTCTACTATGAAATGGTTGGTATCCTAAATGCTAATCTTATAAAAAAAAAAAAGCATAACACAAAAATATCAAAAAAATTATATTTAATTTCTTACTGAATTTATAAATGAAGTTGGCAACATACCTTTTATTAATGCCGATATATCTCAAGTTAACATCTCATGAGTCACGCCACTTCACTTGACATCCCAACAACTCCAATGTAATGGTAAGAACTAAGAAGAGTAGCATGTCATGTCATGTCACATGACATTATCCTCCTTGATGGGAAATGCTCTAATGCTCTGCTCCGGAGTTAGATTAACAAGAGGAGAGAAAAGAAGAGGAGAGAAATTTTTAAAATTTTCTTTCCAAGTCGTGCTCCCGAGTTTTTTCAGGAAAGAAGAGAATGGATCCGGAAAGAAAATTCTAACAACTTTCTCTCCATAATCTTCTTTTCTCTTCTTTACCAAAAAATCTCTGGAGCACAGCTTAAAGTTCAACTAATGGGAGATTTTAAAATTCAAATTCATTTTTTTAATTAAAATAAAAAAATTTCCAAGTCCATATTTTCATTAATTTAAAAATTATGTACTATGATATATCAAAAAATGAGAAAAGATCTTCACATAATATTAAAAACTGGAAGAACAAAAATATGTCATAGATAAAAATTATAGCTAATATGTATAAATTTATCAACTCCCATGAAAATTTTTTGTTAACTAATATTTTAACCAATCTTATCACATTTATTGTATTTGTTGAACGTGAAATGAAAATTCACATAATTTATTATCAAATAATATATTATATTTAATAATTTAAAATAATAATAATAACATAATAATTTTAAAAGATAACTAATAGGCAACTCCACTGTAATACAATACCTAACAAATTGCACAAATTTTACATAAAAACGTCATTGAAGATCTTCTAATAAGAAAGAAAGAGAAAAATATTATGTAAGGTTTTTGAAAATTAGCTATAGTACATGTGAATGAACATATAAAAAATATATGCAATATTAGAGATGATAACATAATAAGTCTTAACCTAATACCTAGTATTATTGAATGATGTTTACACATACATATACTTATATTAGAGTTCATATTTGTTTATTACATTAACATATTATGATATTATATAAGTTAATATCGTGTAGGTGTTTAATATTGCAAAATTTAATACCTAACTATTTAAATAAAATATGTTGGTATGTTATAGGAGATATCTCCTATATAAATTATAATTTTGAGTAGACTAGGAACTAGTTGGCTTTTCAATTTTTAGTTAATTGTTAACAAACCAGTTTATAAGATGAAGTTGTAAGTTTGTTGAAACTTCAATAATATAAGCAAAGATATCATCATATGCAATTATGCATTAGCTAATTTTAGTGATATAAGATTTGGGTGTCCTTTCAGACTTCCAATGAACAGACAGACATGGTTGATTTTCGAGGTTTGGAAAGATGCATGCATAATACGTTGCTACCGTTTTATGTTTTATGTAAAAATAGTGATGCTCAAATGTTTGTGATAACGATTGGAAAACTAGTACACGTAGTTCTGACAATTTGTTTTTGCAAACATAGTTGGCATCTTTATTTAGCCAAACAAGATATAATGTTAGTAAGCATTGTTGTACAAATATTTAAGTTATATATTTAATCGTCATATTTTATATGTTCTTTTTTAAAATATAATATTTATTAAAAATAAAATTTAGTTAAATAAAATTTTCCATTTTCATCACATATCCTTAATTAATATATTAAAAAATGAGAACCGAGTTAATTTGAAAAAGAATCAAACTTGATAAATTAATGAACAAGAGCATATTTGTACTTGCTATAAGGATATCAATCAATCTTATTGTTTATACCTTGCTAGGTTAACAAATTATAATTTTTTCTCAAGGATGAGTATTTTTCATTAAGAAAACTTATCTTATACTAATATTTTTAGATTTTTTAAAATTTTATGACAATTTATTATCTTCAAAATAAAAGTTGGTAATTTTAATTAAATTACAGTTTTGGTAAAATTGTTGCAGAATGCTGCACATTCAAATTACAAATTGTGGGATCATCTTTTAGGGTTTAAAATTATTTTAACCTACTACTCCTTCCGTGTCATAAAACTCTTCTTGTTTGAAATGTCGGGACCGATTAATTAAAAGTATGTTTTGGGAAACGTGTCCAAATGAAATGGAACAGTTTTTTGGGACAGGGAGAGTAATACTCATTTTTGGGTTTGTGTATTACCCCCACCAAAAAACTCTACACATCAGCTCGAAAATAATAAGTACTTTAAGCCAATATTAAATAAATAGGTCTTATAGTACAATTGGCTATTTGGAGAATTAAGAGTTCTTAACAAAAACCTCTCCTACGTACCATCTTTATGTATTAGTATAACTAATTAACCCAAAAAAATAAACCTGTTTTTGAAAAAGTATTTGACTCATAATTAATTAGACGATGGACCATTGTTATTTGTTAATTCAGTTACACGAAAAATGTAATTATATTTCTAGTCAAACGTAATCGCGTTTGTGTCACATTCAATTTACATTTACTGAATACGTAACTTACGTATACAAATATACATTAGCTTAATGCTTGGGTATTAAATATTTTCTTCAAGTGACTGTTTTTTTTCCTTCTCACAAAATGATAAATATTTCAATTTAATTGGTTATAATTCAATAGACCCTCTACATTAACAAAAATGTCAATCAATAAAAATTCACCTAAATCCAATTTATTCGGTAACTAATTATATGCACCTAGCATTATTCAATATACAATCCCTATGTATTAACTAGACCAGAGAGGTGCGTGTCGGAGTCAAAGAAGAAACTTTAACTCTTTTTAATTAATCTTTATTTGTCGGAAATTGAATTCTACATCTCCCTTTAGGAAATTTTGACGTCTCCTTATTTGAACCACACAAAGTCATTTAAATTTTTACATCTACTCCTACTTTCTCCAAAGAATCACTTTGCATGCAAAAGAAGTAGAAAAAAATTCAAAAAAAAGACACATTGTGTGCAGGAGCAAATCTTGAAATTTTTATTGAATCATCACTTAAACTTTGAGCAGTTACCTTTATATTTTTCAAATTGAATTCTTTTCGATAAAACCAAACCAAACCAAACATACCCAGCATATCCCGCACAGAACAGGGTCTGGGAAGGGTGAGATGTACGATACAAAACAGAAAAAACAGAGAAAAGAAAACGAAAAGCCGAAATTCTAAGATAAAGTTAACCGAGATAACCCAACTCTGAGGCTCTCCACAACAGAACCGCTCCCTAAAAAAGAATCCACCACTCTGATCTGGCGTCTCCAAGAGCACCTATCAGCGGTCATGATTTCATTTAAGTTTAAGGCCTTCAAATCCAACCTAAGCTGCTCTTACCATGACCTCCTCGATCTGCCTCTCCTCCTCACCCCATCAACCGAAAGACTATTGACCCTGCTCACCGGGGCTTCAGCCGGCCTCCTACGGACGTGGCCGAACCATCTCAACCTCCCTTCCCTAACTTTCGCAGAGAAAGGTGCTAGCTCAAGCTCGCTTCTAAAAACCACATTACCATATTTCGATTTCCGTGCACCTTTCTAAATCCGTCACTAACCGTGTGTGTACATGAAAATGGGATATATATGTGATGTGTATGTAATAAGACTAGCTTGTGTGTTTCAAAAAGTAGACAAAAGATATATGAATAAAATAGAGACAACCCACCTCCTTCATCTCCACCTCCTATTTATAGCCAATCCTCGTCTTGTTTTTCTTAAGGATTCATTAATCTATCTACATCTACATATCTTGATACATACATCAACAGAGTGCTCTTCATTAGAGTATCTCCTTACCACTCCTTTAAACTCACCAAAAATATCTTAAAATCCCATTATATTTCATCTTTCTCAACTTCCTTTCATTTTTACCAATATGTGTAACCCAAACGAAACTCGCGGCACAATCACTTTCAGCGATCATTACTATTTCAATCTCTTATCTTTACCTCTTTCATCAAAATCATATGAAACCACAACACCTAAAGAAGAAACACCATTTTTCCCATCACACATACTCTCCGAAACGAAATCGTTGATCAAGCTTTCGTTCCCTATAGCCCTCACCGCTTTAATCCTCTATGCTCGTTCGATCATATCTATGATTTTTCTGGGTTATCTTGGTGACACTGAGCTTGCTGCAGGCTCTTTAGCTATGGCTTTCGCGAATATCACAGGCTATTCTGTTCTTTCGGGTTTAGCACTTGGCATGGAACCACTTTGTACTCAAGCTTTTGGAGCTCAACGTCCGAAACTATTGTCACTCACATTACAAAGAACCGTTTTATTCCTTATGGTTTTTTCGATACCTATTACATTTTTGTGGCTGAATATTTCGCATGTTCTGATATTTTTACATCAAGAACCGAATATTTCAGCCTTGGCGAGGACCTTTCTCATTTTTGCTATTCCGGATTTAATAACAAATTCGTTTATTCATCCTATCCGGATTTACCTTCGGGCTCAAGGCATCACACACCCTCTCACGTTAGCATCATTAGTCGGAACAATTTTACATATGCCCATCAATTTTTTGCTAGTGTCACACCTCCGGCTCGGCGTGGCTGGCGTAGCGGCTGCATCAGCTGCTTCCAACTTGGTAGTTCTTGTGACAGTAGTTTGTTACGTGTGGGCCTCGGGTATACATGTGCCAACTTGGGCTGCCCCGACCCGTGAATGTTTAACCGGGTGGATGCCACTGATCCGACTAGCTGCGCCTAGTTGTGTGTCTGTTTGTCTTGAGTGGTGGTGGTATGAGATTATGATTGTTTTGTGTGGGCTCCTTGTGGACCCTAAAGCCACCGTGGCTTCTATGGGGGTTTTGATTCAAACAACTTCGTTGATTTATGTTTTTCCTTCTTCACTTAGCTTTGCTGTTTCGACCCGGGTCGGGAATGAACTCGGGGCGAACCGACCCGATAAGGCTCGGGTTTCGGCTGTGGTTTCAATTTTTTTGGCAGGGTTGATGGGCTGTTGTGCCATGTCTTTTGCTATACTAGTAAAAGATGTATGGGCTCATATGTTTACAAGTGATGTTAATATTTTACACTTGACATCCACCGTTTTGCCTATTCTTGGATTATGTGAACTCGGAAACTGTCCGCAAACCATCGGGTGTGGAGTGGTCCGGGGCACAGCCCGCCCGTCCACCGCGGCCAACGTCAATCTTGGGGCATTTTATCTCGTCGGTATGCCCGTAGCAATTGGACTCGGATTTTGGTTCGACTTAGGTTTCTCCGGGCTTTGGCTAGGCATGCTTGCAGCCCAATTTTGTTGTGCTGGACTTATGTTGTGTGTCGTGGGGTCGACAGACTGGGAGGACCAAGCTAAGAAAGCACAAGCTCTAACATGTTGTGAAAGCAAAGAGACAAAGCTGCCTAGTGGAGAGGGGAAAGAGACGATATGCATAACGGTGACATGAACAAAATCAGTGAACTAGTTATAGCTAGATCAGAGTAGGTTCCGAGATGTAATTTTTGAAATGGCTATTTTTCTATATTTTTTTTGTTCTTATCAAAGTTCATCATGTGAAATAAATAACTTTTTGGCTAAAAATCAGAAATTTGGTTTTCGAGTTAAGTTACACTGATCATGTAAACACTCTTTGCAAATTGTTTGATATGATGATCATCTCTCTGTAGTTGATATTATAACTGAGATTCTCTTATCGAGAAAGTTGGAAATCGAACATACTCTTATCAGAATTAACGTTTATGCTACATATGTGCGAAGGAGACCATGCATTAGTAGTGACAAATCACAAAGCAGGAAGAGCTAGCTAGCCTTACAAGATGTACTTGTAGTGAAAGCCTGACTCAAAATCCTTGGTACAATTTCTTTTCTTATCAACACAATGTCCCTCTCCCAATGTACATACTGTCATACAGTCATCCAGATGTGCGGATTCAATAAATTACGGCTGGTCAGAAGTCTAATACTGGGGAGTAACATGGGTGACCAAGTCACTTGAGGATAGAAATACAACATATATCTTGTTTGATTTCTCTCCTCATGATATGGATATTGAAACAGTGGCTAGCCATTAGATTCAAAAAATATTAACACCGCTACCAATATTATGCATATCTAGTCTTCACAACTGGGTAAAGACATTTACGAAAAATACAAGTTTTTACAGATTGAGAATAGGCCTCTATGGCTGTATCCAAGGTTGGGACACCAAGGAAAAATACAATTTTTTTTGAAATTCCAAGATACAATGTTGGCACCAGGGAAGTAGCTGGATATAGGACTGTAGTTGATGTAGAAGTTTTTGTTTATATTTGTAGTCATATCACTCATAAATCACAATTATTGTATATCCGTTTATTTCTACGTGATAAGCTTTATCACAAAATTGCTCATCATCTTCATGTCCAAAATTGCTGCACGGAGAAAAACGGTTACTACTTACTATTGCATTAATTTTTTTATTAAAGAAAACTCTTATTATCTTTATGATAAGTAGGTGTAAGTGATTCAAGATAAATTATTATATTCAACTTAAATATTTTCCAATTTATTCTTCTTGCATAAAATTCAAAATTGTATATACAAGAATATACATGTCTCTTTGAAAATTTTGAAAAATAATCTCATAAATAATTTATATATTTTCAACTAAATCATTGAAAGGGTAAATTTTATATTACTTTTAATAAAATGATAATAATACATCTTACCTAACACCATCTATTTTACATAGCAATTAATAAATTTCACACATCTCTGCATTTACTAATTTTTTGAGCGGATGTCTTAGATGTTAGTAGCTTGGGATATTTGTATAATAATATATAATATTATATTATGTTGGAATTAATAGTTTTTAACTATAATATATACTTATATTTTTAATATAATAAAAACATATTTAATTTTTCCTAATTATCATCTTAGAACGTAAACTTTTCTTAAGAAATCAATCATCTTTTACCAAGTTAAATATATAACCTACACAAATATCAATCTCTAATTTCTTACCACATTGATATCATCTATCTTATGATTCATCACAAGCTAAAGATTCTCATTATTTCCTAATATTATTATATCCTTATATATAATAAACATAATAGGATCTTATCCAAATTTTTGGTCTAGTCATTGTACTACCAAAATTATATGAGTCGTTGTAATGAAAAATAGACGATCAAGATTAGATCATATTAAAAAGAAAATTATAATCTAAAAAGGATATGATTAGAAAAGTTTGTATTAGAAGTGGATTTTAAAAAGAAAATTATAACCTAAAAAGGATATAATTATAAAAGTCTGTATTATAATTGAATTTTTAAAAGAAAATTATAATCTGAAAAAGATATAATTAAAAAAGTTTGTATTAGAATTGAATTTTATTTATTTTTATATTAGTATTAAAAAGAAATTCATATTTACTATTTAGGCTCTATATTGGGATCTAAAAATCAAATTTAAATGATTTTACAATCCACGCGAATCTCATAAAATTATCTTTAATTTAGTGATGTTTTAATAATTATTATTCAAATGGAAACACTCAGAATTTCACGAGAAAATATAATTATGAATTTTTACATTAATCCTATTTAATGTAGAAGTCCTACATTGATAATGCTATTCAATGTAGAAAACTTAATTATATATAATTTAAATCATTGACATAAACATTTTTATATTTCAATGTAAATATACGTTTTATTTATAATATATTAAAATATAAAACATTTTTTATGCTAGATACAAAGGTTTTCATCTATATATTTTAAGATCTTTGTCGTAGCAGAACTATCTTCAAATAATTACAAGGGTATTTTGATAATTAAAATGAATTATAAGTAGAATTCATAAATCAAATAAAATTTAAGAAAATCGTCAATTTTTTCGTAAGTTTAATTGAGAAATAATTTTTAAAACATTACTAAATTAAAGATTATTTTGTTAATTTCACGTAGGCAAATCGTCAAAATCAAATTTTAAGAATTTAAGATAGAGTACAAATATTAAATCGATGTGTAAAATCTTATATATATATATCAATTTTTTAACAACATTTTAATATGTCAATTAATAACATATTATATTAAAAAAAATTAATATAATTAAAAATATTAAAAAAGGAGTCGTGCAACGCACGGGTTATAAGCTAGTCTATACTATACTATTATAAACAGGGTATAATTGGTTGGTTGGTCGGTTGGTTAACACCTTCCCAAAAAGTTTGTTAACGCCTTCCAAAAATGAAAAAATAAATTAAAATACATATAAAATTTTATTTTACTTACTAACAAACTATTTTAATTATATTCCAATTAATATTCAATTACATACTATTTCACCTACACCCAACTTTGTTAGACACTTTAAATTACTTGGAAATAAAAAATTCACAAGATAACAAATTAATATGAAATTCTATTTTAGACGAATATTACATTAGGGATTATTATGGAATCATAATTTGAATATGATAATATCAACAAAAATTTGAATGTAAATATATATGATACTTCCATTTATATTTATATTATTATGACAAAATATAGTCATAATTCGAACAATATATCATATAATTAAATGATAATAAATTTTTTTTTGATAGGCAAATGCATTAATAAAACAGTCAAACGGCACTTACAGAGGAGGCTTTAGAACCATAAACCACTGCAACTAACAGACTACTACAAGGATAATGAAACGAGAAATTAAACCTAAAATTACAACCAAGAACGAGATGGGAGGCTAATGAATTAAATGATAATGAACAAATAAATTAAAATACATATAAAATTTTATTTTACTTACTAACAAACTATTTTAATTACACTCCAATTAATATTGAAAGAATGCCCTAAATACCCAAAAAATGGATACCCACTTACCAAAATAACCAATTCTGAAAACACCGACCTCTGTACCCACGGGATACGCCACTCCCGTGGGCGTGTCCACTGCTACAGTGCTTTGCCAGAAAAGTCGTCTTCTTTCTTCTTGTCATCGCCGGCGATTTGGACGATTCCGGTCTCACCATTCGATCTCTCTCTCCAGCAACTTATCGAACCACTATAGCATGTTAAAATGATCGCAATCTCTTGAACTTCATCCTACACGTCTTCGTTTTTGTCCTCCGGCACCGCAGGTGCTCAACCAAGCTCGTCGGAGTTTTCGATCCGTTGAAATCGATTTTTTAGGCGTTTGTAATCCGGTAATTTAAGTGTTATGAAATTAGTATCAGTGTGTAGATAATCGAACCCTGGTTCTAACGGTATATGGTACGTCAATGGAATGTTAGGGATGTGGACGAACGAAGAACTAGAAAAATGCAGCCGGAATTGCCATTGTTGTCGCCAGTCGGGAGCTCTGTGATGACGTAACTGTTGCGCCATATTAGAAGGCGTATCTCAAGGTGTTGTCAGAAGGCCCATTTGCTGTTACTCCTTATCAAACGGCGTATTCAATGGTTACTCCTTTTCTGTGGGCGTATCCACCGGTTACTCCTCTGTCATGGGCGTATCCCATGGGTAATTTGGGCGGTACTTCCAGATTCTGGGCATTTTGGTGAGAGAAAGCTGATTTTTGGGTATATAGGGCAATCACCCATTAATATTCAATTACATACTATTTTAATTATATTTGAATTAAAAATTTTTACCTATACCCAAATTTGTTAGACACTTTCAATTACTTGGAAATAAAAAATTCACAGGATTACAAATTAATATGAAATTTTATTTTAGACAAATATTACATTAGGGATTATTATGTAATCATAATTTGAATATGATAATATCAACAAAAATTTGAATGTAAATATATATGATACTTCCATTTATTTATATTATTATGATAAAATATAGTCATAACTTGAACAATATATCATATAATTAAATGATAATAATTTAATTATATATATATATATATATATATATATATATATATATATATATATATAATGTCAATATTTTATTAAGTAATATATATGAGATAAATGATTATTAAAATATAAATAAAATATTATTTAAATTTAAGAAAATCGTGCATCACATAGTTGGTTGGTTGGTTAATACCTTCCAAAATAATTGTTAACATCTTCCAAAATAATTGTTACACCCAAATTTGTTAGACACTTTCAATTACTTGGAAATAAAAAATTCACAGGATTACAAATTAATAAGAAATTCTATTTTAGACAAATATTACATTAGGAATTATTATGGAATCATAATTTGAATTTGATAATATCAACAAAAATTTGAATTTAAATATATATGATACTTCCATTTATTTATATTATTATGACAGAATATAGTCATAATTTGAACAATATATCATATAATTAAATGATAATATTTAATTATATATATATATATATATATATATATATATATATATATATATATATAATGTCAATATTTTATTAAGTATAAATAAAACATTATTTAAATTTAAGAAAACCGTGCATCACATAGTTGGTTGGTTGGTTAACACCTTCCAAAATAATTGTTAACACCTTCCAAAAAATAATAAGTTAAAAATAGTATTTTAAAATATTAATTTATTTATTATAAACAATATTTAGAAAATTTAACATATTTAACCCTTAATTTGTTTCATTAAGAAACATGACCAATACTTTTGGGACATACAAAAAATGAATTGTGGTCAATATAAACGGGACGGAGGGAATATATACTTATTAAAAATAAAAAATCACATGTTTTATGGAATTATAAACGTTCTATTATAAGTAAAATAAGATATATTTGGTTGGTTGGTTAACACCTTCCAAAAAAAATTTTTAACGCCTTCTTAAAATTAACAAGTTAAAAGAATTATATTGAAAATATTACTTTATTTATTATAAACAACAAAATTTACCAATAAGGCACAAAAGTACATTTTTAAAAAATTAAAAAACGTGTTAAAAAATTCAAATTCAGTTAAATTATACTATCAATCAAAAATTGAGCAATCAAGTAAAAACTGTAAAACTTGCTCTGAACTGTTTACGTATTTAGAAAAATTTAACATATTTAATCCTTAATGAAGAAAATATGACCAAGACTTTTGGAACATGCAAAAAAGGAATTGTGACCAATATAAACGGGATGGAGGAAGTATATAATTTATTAAAAATAAAAAACCACATGTGTTATAGAATTATAGACGTGTTCAATTATATCCTGATTAGAATCATCGTCCGCACACACTTCTTTCTACGATTTTTTCTTCTACGATTTTAGGTTGCATTAAATAATTTTTAAAAATATATATTGAATTCTTAAGATGTTTAACAATAAATTTAAAAATAACGTTAAATTATTGATATTTATTTATGTCATAAAATTAAGTATGAAACATATGTAAATTCAAAATTAATAATAAAATTTATAAAATAGATTAAAATTTTATATTAAATCAAATAATTAATATATTAATTAATAATAATACTATATGATAGCTCGTGCTTTGCACGGGTTATAGGCTAGTATTATTAAAAGCAGTACAACCTCTAATTTTGTGACCTTACATGTGGTTCCTAGCAGATAAATCGGCTGGTTTTATGGTTTTTACTCTCCAATTTTTTGAGCTTTATTCATAATCGACCATTTTTTGTAGTGGTTGGCTTTACATTGTGTACTCGAATTTAGTAAAAAAAAGAAAAAAAATGGAAAATGATTCATTTTCATTTTTCTTCAAATCTTTTCAAAGTGGGAAGAAAATTTTGAAGACAAATATAAAGAAAACTTTTTTCTAATCTTTATCTTTCTTTTCTTTTCTTTCCAAAAAAATTATTCTGTAACAAGTTGTGGAGATTATTCTTTATCTTTCTTTTCTTTTCTTTACAAATTTTGTTTGTGGAGCACAGTGTAATTAAACTTCTAGTTTTCTTTCAGTTAATTGATTATGTGCAATTGGTTTAGAACAAGGGTTTCCATGTAGCTAGGATGAGTTCTTTACGTTTCACTCTCACATCATCTAATTATGCTTATATATGCATGTGATATAATGACATTTGATACCTACTTCCTACCTATTTAGATAGGTAGCTAAAAAACTGATGAGGATTAAGGCATTGAGCCATATATATAATTAGCTTTTGTCCGCCTTACAACCAACAAGCCAACACGAGCAAACTCTAACTGCACTATTTCCGAAGTCTTCCTTGCTTCTCATCACAAGTGTTAACAACCTTTCTCATAACTTTCATAATTGCCTGGATCGACAGCAAGACTTGCTGTCTGTTTCGATATTTTTACACAATCATTATGCACACTTGCTGTCTGTTAGCATGTTTAATGTTTTTTTCCTCCAGATAAGTTCAAAATGTTCCTTAAAGAGGATATAAAATTTGCTGCAGACATGACTGTGTGTGGCATTTTCATTTCACTACCATGTTAGGCTACTCTTCCATCACCTTCCTTTCCCTTTTAGTGTAGACACCGGATGACCCACTGTATAGTTCCGGAATCAACTTCTTATATGATATACGTTAAACTTAACATGCATGCAAACACACACTGTTTGTTTTCATTGTAAATATTTGTTTATTTATCTAATTATCTAATAAGTTTAAACAACTTGAGTCCGTTGCTTCACAAACCTGGCCTACTGCTACTACTAGTGTCGATGCCAGACACAAACACTATGGCCGTATGGGCACAATTTGTATGCTTGCCTCTGTATGAATCTCTCAACATCAACTGTAGATTTAAATTCTTAATAATGGAATATGTTCTTTCGTCAAACGTATTTTGCATTAGGACGGACAATAATGCTGAATTTAAAAAATGAAGAAGAAGAAGAAGAAGAAGAAGAAGAAGAAGAAGAAGAAGAAGAAGAAGAGAAGATAAGCTTGTAGTAATCTGGATATCAATATCTCAAAACAAAACCAAGGCAAGACATATTTGTCTGTAGAAAGTCATGACCGACAATTAGCACTGGACTTGGAGCCAATTGACATCCGATCCATATTAAACCAAAGCAAATATATTCAATTTATTCCATTCTTGGTGAGGGTGCCCCAGTTTTTGAAGTCGTATAATAGTTTTATAATGACATATTTCTCTTATACATGATATAGCTTAGACAGAAAAAGATTTGTATTCAAGGGTTTAACATGTTAGGTTTTAACCCAATAAATTGTTATAGGTTTGGGTGGTCCAAGATATATATGGGTAAAATAATAATTGTATGGGTAGATAATTATTATATATGGTATGTCTTGATCACAAAGTTTAGAAATTAGGTGCCAAGAATTGGAAGACTTGTATAACAAGTATGCTAAGATTTGTAAAACAAGTATGGTAATTCTTGGTGGCTAAGTTTTGGATGACTGTATATACATAGTCATATTATGTTTTGATATGTATGAATACTTAAGAGATGTAGTCTTAGGTATTGTTTAGGAGATGCTTGAGCATTGTTGGCTCAAGTATCGGGTTGGGACACCGTTAAGTTGTTATTGTTTTGATGTATTATTGATAATTGTTTGATTAATAATACGGGTTGGGACGTGGGTGTTTCCACGTCAAATATTGTGTGTGTGCTTGTTTTACTTTTACTTATTGATGATAGAAGTATAAGTAATACTTGAATAGTGTTTGACCGCGCTTTGGTGGATCTTGTCAACTAATCAATTGGTTGTGTATGTGCTCTGCATTTGTGTTTGTGAATCTCGTAATTATGTAGCCCCCAACCTAACAAGTGGTATCAAGAGCCAAGGTTCGGGTTCGTGACAGATGAGGTTGAGGGAAAGTTCGAGGTTCAATTGGTATGGCAGAACATGATGAAGGATTTGTTGACAAGGAGATTGTTGCTAAAGCGGAAAGAGACAAAGTTACGTGCGGTTTGGCGGTTGGCTTGCATCGTGGATCAATCTTGTGTTCGGACTCGAGATGGAATAAGATGGAAGAGGTCATCGCAATTGTTTCAATGGCTTGATTAACCAGGTGAACTATTTGGGTGATACTACGGATGTTCTTCAAAAGACCGAAGGATTGTGAAAGTAAGGATCGGGTGACTCAATTGATGGAAGAGCATTAGTGGTGATTGATGCACGTTGATTTTGTGGATGGATACCGTTACGATAAAGAACAGTAGTTTGAAGGGTCACTATACGGGTTTTAGCGACACTCAATGATTGGAAGAGCAACAGGAGGTTCTTGTTCGAGGGGAGACATTGGCGAATGGACGTCGATGTCGGTGATGGTTACCGTTCAATCCAATATGGGTATTGGGTTGAAGGGGAGGATTGTTGGGTTTCAACCCAATAAATTGTGATGGGCTTGGGTGGTCCAAGATATATATGGGTAAAATAATAATTGTATATATAAACAATTATTATATATGGTATGTCTTGATCACAAAGTTTGAAAATTAGGTGCCAAGAATTGGAAGACTTGTATAACAAGTATGGTAAGACTTTTAGAACAAGTATGGTAATTCTTGGTGGCTAAGTTTTGGATGGCTATATATAGATAGTCATATTATGTTTTGATATGTATGAATACTTAAGAGATGTAGTCTTAGGTATTGTTTAGGAGATGCTTGAGCATTGTTGCCCCAAGTATCGGGTTGGGACACCGTTAAGGTGTTATTGTTTTGATGTATTATTGATAATTGTTTGATTAATAATACGGGTTGGGACGTGGGTGTTTCCACGTCAAATATTGTGTGTGTGCTTGTTTTACTTTTACTTATTGATGATAGAAGTATAAGTAATACTTGAATAATGTTTGACCGCGCTTTAATGGATCTTGTCAACTAATCAATTGGTTATGTATTTGGTTATGTATGTGCTCTGCATTTATATTTGTGGATCTCGTAATTATGTAACCCCCAACCTAACATAAAAAATGTTTAAAGACTTTATGAAGTAGTGTACATTTTAATACTTTAACTTAACACCAATATATTTGTATTTAACATTATTATAGATTACATTCCATAAACATGATAAGTAAATATCATTTGCATGATAAATCCAACTAAAAATTTATTATTTTCTTTCATTTCTAAAACTTGGTAGTAATAAATTCATTAGAGGGTCTGTTTGGGAGTAACTTAAAATAAGTCTTTATGGACTTATTTTCGGGTAAAAATTTCATATTTAGATAATTTTTTTATACAAGTATTTAATGTATGTTTGAAATTTCATAAGTTGCCAAAATAATTAACTTTTCCAGAAAAAAGTTGGGAATCTCTAACTTTATGTTAAAATAAGTTAACTTTTCATCCCCATAATCTTTCTCTCAGTTCCGTTCATATGGGGAACATAATAACTTTAGGATCAGCCCGTAAAAATGAAATAAGCCCAATTTGATTAGTAGTATATAAGTGTATATGCACATCAATATATAATTAAAGAAATTGGGTCGGGCCTATATCAAGTATCCAATATGAATTAAATAGCATGCAGCCCAAAATTAGATTGCTCCTTGCAGGATTTGATGAGGCCTATTTTATAAAGATTATTAAAAACCTGAACAAACATCATTCAGAACTGCACTCAAATAGTCAACATTTCATTTTAATTTTTTCTTTTAAAATAATTTAAGCCAGAACTATCAATATATACAATTTCATGATTCATTTATTTCTAAATTGAGCAATCACACGAAATGTTACTCACACTTACACAATTTTAATCTCGGGTTTATTTTTCATTGAGAAATTTCATAAATCATAATATATAATATATAACAAATAGTTAATATATTACAAAAATCTAAAATAATATTTATTATAACTTGGATTATGACGTGTAACGTATTATCTTCCCTCATAATTATATCTTCCCTCATAATTATAAATATAATGTAGAGTTTTCTCTTAGAATATGATGGTGAACAACTCACGACATATATAAAATTAAATTATAATTAGGTAAATTCTTAATGGTATTTTTTGGCTTTTAGAGGACACCACAAGTAAAAGTTAAAAACGTAATGTTATTTGTTGAAAAAGTTAATGGAACAATATTATTATAAAGAATATTTTTCGATTTTTTTTTCTGAAATTTCAAACTATGTTTTGTTCATGTAATTTGATAATGATGTGTAAATGTAACTAGGTAACTTATGAGTGTTTCGCGCTGTTCATAAAATTTCGTTTTAAAATATTGAAAATAGATGAATTATTATTTTTATTATTTTATTATTTTTAAAAAGTATCATTTTTAAATTTTCATTTTTTATTATTTAAAAATTGATTGGTCTCTTAATTTTTTTTAAATTGATTTAAAACAATTTACATGAATTGCAAATTTAAAACTACTCTCTTTATATATCTAAAATTTTCATAATCTCAAAATATCATAAACATAAAAAGTAGCAATTATATTGCGAACATAGTCTTTACGATCAAAAGTTATAAATATTACATGTAATAACACCTTTTAAAGCCGACGCCCTTCTCATAACATACATGTTCAATAATAGTGTAAATTTTTTTAAATTAGAATATTAATTTATTTCAACAAAATGTAATGAACAACGGGTGTATTTTTATCGATTTAATCTCCCGAGAAAATTAGTTTTTTTCAATTTAATATTTATGGTCATAACCCATGTGTAATTTATTCATATATAAAAATAAAAAACTATTTGTGTTATTTTTATTATAGGTTGAGAAGTTAAGGATCGTCAGTACAATAATTGTCCAAAAAGAAATTGGAGTGGTATTCGATAGGATATAAAAAAGGACGCAATGTAAAAAATTTTATTTGTCATTTTATCTAAAAAAAACTTAATTATATATGTAATTAATATTTAATACTGAAATAATAATTATAATACTTAAATAAAGTTTTATAATTTTTTATATAAATAAAATAAAATAAATTTAATACATATTTATTAGGTATAATTAATTACTAATTAATATGTCATTAAGAGCTATTTAATGCAAGAAAATACTTTTTAAAAACGAAAAATTCAAGAAAAATATATTGAACGCTTCTGGTAACTTTTCGATAAAAAATCAAAAAACAAAAATTCAAGAAAAATATCTTGAACGCTTCTGGTAACGCAATGTAAATAATTTTTAGTTGTCATTTTACCTAAAAAAAACTTCATTATATATGTAATTAATATTTAATATTGAAATAATAATTATAATGCTCAAATAAAGTTTTATAATTTTTTAAAGGTAATTTACAAAAATTACCGGGTTTTCTACTTTATTTTGCATAAATGTTATCTACTTTAATTTATTGCAAAAATACGAGACTCTATTTTTTTTCTTGCAAAACTACGATAGTTCACCCCCATTTCTTCCCTCTCTCTCTCTCTCTCTCTCTCTCTCTCTCTCTCTCTCTCTCCCAATTTCATAGGAGTATTCCACTACCCCCTCTCTCTCTCCCCTCCACCGCCCCAAACCACCATCTCCGATCGACTTCGACGTCGAACTCCACCTCCACCTCCATTATATCGGATTGGCCCCGCAGGAGCACCATCAATCTCAATAGATAATCAGGTGATTCTTATCTATCGATTGAGAAAGAACTGCTTTCGAATTTGGAGCTTTTGTTTTAGATTTTGGTTGATTTTGGATGAAGTTGCGTTTGGTTGATTTCGGTGGTTTTGGATGTTGCGTTTGGTTGACTTCCGTGGTTTTGGGAGTTGCATTTGATTGATTTGGGTTGCTTTCAAATTTGATAAATTGTTAAAGAAGTTGCATCTTGTAGGATTACAAAATAAAGTAATACGATATCTCCGACTTTCTCCGATTTCACTTTTCGTTTTTCCGGCACTGATTCGATTTTCCATATGTATCTATCATTACCATCCATTTGTGAAAAGGAGTTAATTGAGAATTTTGGGGGTGCTGAATACTGATGATATGATTGAGTTGGGGGGTGGGTGTTTGGTTAAAGGAAATAACTTAGGACGTAGTCCTCACTGTGGTACATCTAATTTATAAAGATGTTTACTTTTGCAATTTTTTAAAGAAATTGGTATAATTGCAATTAAGGTAGTAAATTTGCAAATAGCTTTTCTTTACAAAAGTAAAATTGAAAAAAATTACTTTTAGTAATAAATTTATCAAAAAAGACTTTTTTAAATAAGTAAAATAAATTTAATACGTATTTATTAGGTATAATTAATTACTAATTAATATGTCATTGAGAATTATATAATGCAAGAAAACTAATTTTAATAAAAAATTCAAAAAAACGAAAATTTAAGAAAAATATCTTGAACGCTTCTGGTAACTTTCCGATCTCCAGACATTATAATATATATAGATAAATAGATATGGGTGTTGAAAGTGCTAAAAATTTGAAGTTTAAATAGGTAATAAAATTATTTACTTAAATTTTAATATTTATTTAACGAAATGACATGATATACGTGAAATTTAAAATACAAATATATTATTTATAACTCAAAATAAAAAAGACACTATTTAGAAAAGTAAAATATAAAGGTACCATTACCTTATACTCCATCCGTCCTTCTCATTTATTACTATTTTGGAATGTCCCTTTCATTTCTTTATGTTATCATAAAAAAATTAATTTTCCCCACTATTACATCCACTACCTTCCCCCATTATCTCATATTTAATAATAAAAAACAGTATTACACCCACTACTTTCTCCACTATCTCATATCTATTATTAAATATTAATAGGTCTCACCACTTTACCCACTTTTCATCTAATTTTACTCATTTTTTATGCATTATCTTGGTCTCCGTGCCCCCTCCAACGTAAACAACTGAGAGGGATAGAGGGAGTAATTATTACTGCGAAAAACTCACTCCAACATCTATAAACAAGCATCATAAATATCTAACCACGACATTATGGCAATCTTAAGGTAGTATTAGGGATGGGCATTTCACCTATTCCGTCCGATCCTGATTCAATTCCTGTTCCATTTGGATCGGGGATTTAGAGAAGTTTTCGGGTTCGGGGCGGGTAGTAGAAAATATTTTTAAAAAAATTCGGGGATTTGGGTGGAGTCGGGGATTAGGACGATCCCCGATTTTATTTTTTCTATATATATATATGGGCTTAATGATCCTATAGTTAACTATAGGTAATTACCTATAGTTAACACATGTTATAATACAATTGGAAGGCTATTTTTGTAAATACATGGGGGTGGATTTCATTATTACAAAAATGCCATTGATTTTTTATACTCAAAATGCATATAACTATAGGTAATCACCTATAGTTAACTATAGGAACATTTTTCTATATATATATATATATATATATATTTATATATATGTATATAACTAAATGTTATAAGTAATTAAATTTACATATATTATTAGTGCTTAATTTTTTTAATTTATTTCACATATTCAAAAGTTTAATAGTAAAATTTAATTTAATTATAATCATTTAATTATATCTTTTAGTACAAAAAAACTAATTCAAAATATTTTTAAGTAGATCTTGAATTTAAAATATATATTATGTATCATAATTTTGCAAATTAATTTTATTATGAAATTTGTTAGAAAATGTATAAAATTTATTTTTTGAATAAAAATAAAAATTCCCGATTTCCCGTGGGGATCCTCATTACCCGTACGGGATGAAGATCGGAGAGTAAAATATTGCTTATTTGGGAATCGGGACGGATTCGGAAAACGGATAAGAATTTGGGAATCGGAAACGCTGATTGCACTTACCGATCCAAAATGACCCGATACTCATCCCTAAATAATATTCGGGTGATTACAAAAACATAAATTCTTATGTGTCAAGCCAAACAAAATATATATCTGAAAAGTAAAAAGAATCTTGCAAAAATGTACAAATAAATCATAAAACAAAATAGTGTAAAACAAAAGTAATAAAGAACGTTAGCATTCACGAGGGTGACAGAATGTTAAGGACACATCGCTCCAGAAAGAAAGTAGAACTAGTGTGGTCTCGCTTTCAATTTTGTTGAGAGAAGAGAAAGGTTGGTACGTACAAACACTATACACTATTCTTTCTCAGTTTCTGATTGGATCTCTACAATTAAATTTATTTGTTTCACTTTCTTTCTAAAACCACTTTGTTTTTTCCTAGCTTTTTTCATACTTTTGCCTGATTCTTTCCCAACTTTTTTTATATTCCTGTATAGTACTCAAACGTCCTGCTTTTAATCTCTACACTTATGACCAGATGAGTGTCTAGCCGGTTTTTTTTTGTAACGTCTTGAAATTTGTTAGTATTGTGAGGAGTCCGGGGTGAAAATATCTGACACGATCACAATTACGTACGATTTTATTACTACCAAAATTCAAATAATGTGGCAAATCAGTGATCCAAAAACTGATCTGGAGACTAATAGTAAATTTCGAAACTTTTTACAACTAACGCTTTTTCTCACACCAATTTCTGCATATTTACTCTTTGTATCTATACAACCATTTAGATATACTCCCTCTGTTCCTAAATACCTTTCTGGTTTGCTCTAAAACACAGGTTTTTAGAAAAATAATAAACAAAGTTTAACAAATGATTGGGAGGGAAAATTAAGGGAAATGTACACAATTTGAGGGGGAAAAACAAGATTAAATTTCCCCCCATTTTGCACTAAACTTCAAATCAACCAATCACAAGATTACATGTTTACACAAATACATCATCAGTACTAATACTCCTCTAAACATAACATAACATTACAGATTACAAACATAAGAAACAGAAAATTACAAAAAACTGGGAAAAAAAAAGTGCATCATTGCTTGGCTTCTCTGCTCAGACATGAATGTTGGAGGCTTCCCTTTTGATCTTAATCAACCAGCAGCAGTAGATGGAGATGCTGATCACATGGAAGATGTTATCCACCATTTTGATTTAAATCAACCACCAGAAGAAGGAACAGAAGGGCATGCACAACCAGAAACAGAGTATCATCATCACAAAAGAAGGCCCAAGCTCAGCTCTGATCAAAGGCTACAAATACTGATTTTTTTGCTAAGCAACCAATCAACAAAAACACCACAAAAACCTTACCAAGGTGCAATTGAAGATGTTGCCAAGATGTACAATGTTACAACAAGAACCATTAGCAGCATATGGAGCAAAGCAAAGAAACAGAAAGCAGCAATGCAGACATACAACATGGCAACAGATGGACACAATTCCGGAAGGAAAAGAATCCAGTTGCTACCTAATGCTGTTACAGATATTAATATGGGAGACAGAACATGCATAAGGGACTTAGCTGGTAAGTTAAAAGTATCATCAACTACATGTAGCAGAATGATAAAAAGAGGGCTTATCAAACCTCACACAAATCCATTACATCCAGGATTAAACACAGCAAACAAGTTACAAAGGATGGCATGGGTGCTAGACCTACTCATGGGAGATACACCAGCAACAAAGAGAATATATAAGCCTATGTTCGATTTCGTGCATATAGATGAAAAATGGTTTTATTTAAGTAAGAAAGCACAAAGAGGCTACCTAGAACAAAATGAAAGACCAATGTACAGATCTGCAAAGTCAAGTAAGTTTATACCAAAAGTCATGTTCACAGCTGTTGTTGCAAGACCAGTGTTTAACGAACAAGGTGAATGCATATTTGATGGGAAAGTGGGAATATTTCCATTCACATATCAAGAACCAGCAAAGAGAGCAAGTAAAAACAGAGCTAAAGGGACAATCATTACTAAGGTTGTTGAGTCAGTTGGCAGAAATGAAACAAGGAGTATGCTAATTAACCAGATAATACCAGCAATCATTCAGAAATGGCCACAAGTACAAGGACCAAAGCTAATCTATATACAGCAAGACAATGCAAGGACTCACATTACTCAAAGTGATGAAGCATGGCAACAAGTTTATCAGCAAGGGGACTTCACATTCATTCTAATTCAACAACCACCAAATAGTCCTGACTTAAACATTTTGGACTTAGGTTTTTTCAGAAGCATTCAGTCCTTAATGCACAAGAAGATGCCAAAAGATGTTGATGCTATGATGGATGCAGTCAATGAAGCATTTTATGAGTTACAACCTCAAACACTTGCAAATGTGTGGTTAACATATCAATATGTAATGAATGAAGTTCTCAAAGTAAAGGGTTCAAATGACTATTTGGTACCCCATGTCAACAAGAAAAAGCTAGCAGCTGCAGGTCAACTTCCAGTTCAGGTGACAGGACCAATGTGGGCTGTCTTTGAAGCATGGAACTTGGTAAATGGAGCACAACAAGACCAAATGTAATGCACTATGTAATGGACCAGCACCAATGTATGATCTTAACTGTATGAACTTTTGAGGAATGTAATGAGTATGTATGAATGTAATGCAATCAATATTTATGAATGTAATGCAATCAGTAGTTATGAATGTAATGCAATCAGTACTTATGAATGAAATGCAATCAGTACTTATGAATGTAATACAGTCAATATATATGAATGTAATGCAATCAGTATTTATGAATGTAATGCAATCAGTACTTATGAATGTAATACAGTCAATATATATGAATGTAAGTGGATGTATTATTCGGTGGCCGTGTCCAACAGGGATGCAGATTCAAGGAGGCTCAAGGACCCCCAAGACAGCTCTTATTGGCAGGGCATAGTGTGTGCAGTGTTAGGACCAAACCTGTGTTTTAGAGCAAACCAGAAAGGTATTTAGGAACAGAGTCCAGTAGTATGAACAAATGCACCTTATGCATAGCTATATGTAAACACAGCAGACATGGTGGTAAGTGGAGTAACATTAGAGGAATTAAGAGAATAATCGAATTGACAGTCAATCCAATATGCATACCAATTCATACCAATTCGCATACCTTATGCATAACAATTGACAGGAATTACCACAAAACTTGATTCAGGCCTAATTGGCACACTAACAATCCAAATAAACACAACAATAGACAGGAATTACCAAATCAATCCAATAAACATAACAATTGACAGGAATTACGGAGTAACTTGATTCAGGCCTAAGTGACACACCAAATAAACACCATCAATCCAAATAAACACAAACAAATAGTGGAATAAGCACAGTCGAACAGCCACAGTGGAATAAGTTAGACGAATTAGCACAGTCAAACAAGCACAGTGGAATTAACAAGCACGAATTAGGACTTACATAAACTAGGGTTTAGGAACATGAACATGCATCATCGGAATCGTCAGAGATAGGTTTGTCGTCACCGGGATCCGAGTTAGGATCATCTTCACCGGACTCTGAATGCAAATCGATTTCATCGGCGTCACCGGAATCGTCATCACCGTCACAGTCATCGACGACAACTGCATGCGAAGTCGATTGAGGTTTTCCATCCACCGTATGGCCCGATTTGTCTTCAGAGACCTCAGATCGAAGGTATTCACGGCTATAGGTATGGATGCCGTCACATAAAATACCTCTGTCACAATGCTCTGGATCGGAACAACTATATGAACCCGTAGGCTCATCATCCGAATCTGAAAAACCATAGTGCGCATCCATGTCACAGTAGAATTTAGGGTTATTTGAAGAAGGAGAGATTTAATCGTCGCCGGTAAAGAGAATAGAGAGAGTTTGTAGGTGAAAGGATAAGAGAGAATGAAAGTCACAGACTCACAACAATAATACACGGGCACGACTTCCAAGAGAAAACAAGTGGGTTGTGGCCCGTTTTTTTATTGATAAAAGAGAGTAAAGAATTGTATTTTTAAGGCTTAAAATAGAAACAAGAAAAGTTTTTTGAATGTCCTGAATTAGTAAGTAGGAAAAGTATTATGGAACGGAGGGAGTACTAGATAACACCACATGCTTTCTGTATATCTCGGCCGCACCTTCTTGTCATGTAGCATTTCCCTTGCTCACGAGGTCACGATAGTACAGATTCAGTTTTTTTTTTTTTACTAATTGTACAGATTCAGTTTGAAACTACAATAATGTAATGTGGTGATATATGTCTTCATTTCACTTCCATAAATAATACTCCCTTCGTGCCATAATGTTTTTCTCGTTTGAAATGTCGGCATTGTTCATAACATTAAACAAATTACTAATTTACGTCTAATTTATAAGATCAAATATAGTCATGAGTGATCTTGTTGGATTTGTATTTATGAATATTTTAATACGGTGAAATTTTTATATTTAATACTAATACGAAATTGGAGATATTAACGATTAAAAGTGTGCGTTAATAAACGTGTCCGGCCGAAATGGAAAGTGTTTTTTGGGACAGAGGGAGTACTATAATTTTACTAAAAAGAATTTATTTTATCAATAACTTTTGAACAACAGAAACTTTTTCAATCTTTTTGATATATAGCAACTTTTGTATAGCACTTGTCAGCTGTAACAAGAATATTGACTGCAAAAACTCTACTGAGGTTTATAAGGAGTCTCTTCTCTCTCACTCTTTTGGTTGCATCATTCCCATAGATATCTATTTTCTCTAACATTTCAAATAATTTCTTTGAAATCTTCAAGTTTTTATCTGTTTTTCAACTTGTTTTCATCATTCTTGTGGATTTGTAACTGTCCCTTTAGCTTGAAACTGCAACTCTTAGTGTCATTAAATTCCGTGAGTTTGTTTTTTGTTTCTACACACATGCATACATTCCTTAATTTTTTTGAATTTTTCTATCTCTTCACAATCATTTTATGGATAATTTGTGCATTGTGATTTGTGAGGTGTAGCAGTTTTTATTTTTAGCGTAAAACTCCGTCCAGCATTTTAACACCCCACCCCCCCCACATTGTTTTTCATTTTTGTGTCTATACATTCTGTGCTGTTATTCTCATATTTTTTTCAAAGATGGGCAAAGCAACAAGGTGGCTGAAGGGTTTGTTTGGGATAAAGAAAGATAAAGACCCAACAGAAAACTCAAATTCCGGTGACCGGAAAAACAAGATCGGCCAAAATTTTGGACACTCCGGCAGAGGCTCAAGTGGGCTACTTCACAATCCAGCTACTATACCTCCTAACATAACTCCAGCGGAGGTTTCATGGTTAAGGTCCAATTTCTTCAATGGCTCCGACACTGAGCAAACTAAACATGCAATTGCAGTGGCTGCTGCAACAGCTGCCGCAGCAGACGCAGCTGTAGCTGCTGCACAGGCGGCGGCAGAAGTTGTTCGGCTGACTAGCAACAAGCTGGGCAGTGGCCGCGAGAGGTTGGCTGCTGTCAAGATTCAAAGCCTTTTCCGGGGATACCTGGTAATTAAATACTCCTATAATGCAACAAATTTGATACATAATTTTGAAACTATATTAGTACCTTTTTTGTTTTGTTTTGAATACTTTTCAAGATTTTATATTTATTGTAATCGAAACGTTTACAGTCAAGAAAAGCACTCCGGGCATTGAGAGGACTAGTGAAGTTACAAGCACTTGTCAGAGGTTTTCTTGTAAGAAAACAAGCAACAGCTACACTTAACAGTATGCAAGCTTTAATAAGAGCACAAGCCACTGTACGTGCCCATAAAAGTAGTGCATTTATCAGGAAGGACAGTGAAAGAATTCAATCGCTTTTTCGAGCTCGAAAATCCATAGTAAGTCTCAATTTCATGGTCATGTGTGTTGTGTTATAGTGTATAGTTCATTGCAAGTAATTTAGTGGAACTGGTTCTTAACTTGAAGGAGAAAGGTGATGAAACGAGGAGTGAGCATGCAACATCAATTCACAGCAGGAGACTTTCAGGAACATTTGATAATGCAATTGATGAAAGTCCAAAAATTGTGGAGGTAGACACAGGGAGGCCTAAATCAAGATCCAGAAGAAGCAACACATGGGTTTCAGACTGTATTGAAGAACCGCACAGCCAAACACTCTCCTCGCCACTCCCATGTCGGGTTCCATCGCGGATATGGATACCTGATTGCCGGAATTGTCGAGATTCTGACTGGGGGCTTACTGGAGACGAATGCCGGTTCTCCACAGCTCAAAGCACTCCTAGGTTTGCTAATTCAGTCGAGTCCAATGCACCAGTTACACCATCTAAGAGTGTTTGTTTGGATGGGTTTTTTAGGCAATGTACTAATTCTCCAAGTTATATGGCAAGTACACAATCGTTTAAGGCCAAGTTGAGGTCTCAAAGTGCTCCAAAACAGAGGCCAGAGGCAGGGCAAGGGTCAAGAAAGAAGCTCTCACTTAATGAAATGATGGAGTCAAGAAGTAGTTTAAGTGGGGTTAAGATGCAAAGGTCATGCTCTCAAGTTCAAGATGTGGTTACTTTTAAGAATGCTATTATGGGCAAGTTTGATAAGTCTTCAGATTTTGTTAAAGCCCCAGTGAAAGATTGCTACATGTAAGGAAATTGAAGGGAATATTTTGAAGGCATGGAGGAACAGTGCCTGTGTGTGTGTGTGTTTCTTTTGGGGGTGTTTGCAAGAAGTGTAACAAGAAATGGGACAAGATTGTGATGGATGAGAGAAGTATCATGTGTAAAAAGCTATAGCCAAGATGTGATTTAGGATGTGACAGTATTTGTAGACTAATCTTGCAGATTATGCATGAGGTTGTGGAATATTTTATTGATAAATTTAAAGGAAACAATTTAGTAACATAAAGTAGATTTTTTTTTAAAGATTAAATCATCTTAAAAGTAGATTTTTGCTGATCATGGTTATTTCATTTTAATCAACAACTCCCACCAGGGAAAGTTGATTCAACTATTCTCAAGTACTTTAAAGATACCAACTTTTTTCACTTATGTATATTTATAAAATTTTAAATATTTATATTTCACTCATAATAGTATACTATTTATTCTAAAAAAAACAGTGTACTATTAAAAAAATGTAAATTAAATAATTATAAACACTTGAACCAACATAAATATAGGAAAAATTTAAGACGAAATCTATACTTTGTACTTCTTGTCTCAAATTAAGAATCATAACTAGAGTAAAAGCCCGTGCTTTGCACGGGCATTGAAATAATTTCTCGACCTAAATTGTGTATATATTTAAATAATTTTGTAATTAAAAATATGATAAATGATAAAATTTCAATTTATCTAATATTTTAATATTTATTTTGTAATTTTACATACCATTTTTTAATTTTATATTTTGAATTATTTTTTAACTCAATTTTAAAATTTTATAAATATTTCATTTGATGTTAAATATGATAAAATGACCTTAATGACCCATGCATGTATGTGAAATTTACAATCAAATCTAAGTACTCAATAATTATATATTATATTGATCAATTTGTCATATTATATAAAAATTAATATGAACCATATTTTATAATCGAGTTATAGTATAACTGATCATTATAAATACTTATGGTAGTTTTGTAATATTTATGATTTGAAAATTTATATCTTTTTTAATTTTATTTAATGTTAATTATGTTACTTTTTTATATATAACATAGATCAATTTTTCAATTATTTTTAGAGTTATTATATTTTTAACATAATTTCAATTATTTTTCGTGTATGTTTAAATATTTATGTTTTAGAACAATCATATATTTAATTCGTTGAAAGTCTAAATAGTTGATCGACCAAAATCCCCTAATATAGCTCATATATTTAAATTTTTATATATACTTAAAACTAATGTGATGCAATTTTTAATTATGTATGATTTGATAACTAAAATTTACATATTTCTTAAAATCAAATTTTATTTCAAGAATTTAATATCTACATGTATACGCGTGTAAATAAATCTCTTTTTTTATTTGATTAAAGTATGTATAATCTAAAATTTTATTTTTATATCAATTATCTAAAATGGCAAAAAAGAATTGTAGAGTATACTCAATCGATTAGAATACTTTTATAATTTTATCTATCCAATATTCTAGAAATAATATAAATCAATAATTTATTTACTCAAAAATAAAAATAAAAGAGGAATATACAAGAAGAGAAGATGTGGTTTATCTTATATGATTTTTAAAACAAAGCTCAAAATTGAGTGTAGCAAAGTTGGTTATGACATGAGTTTGATAGAAAAAGGTCGGTGGTTCGAATCCTAACAAAAACATAATTTCACTACTTTTTACATAATTATTAAAGGATGACATTTTTGTAATTTTTAAAAATATAGGGGTAAAATCGTAACTTCACAACCATTAAATTGGCAAACTATTTCACTACTTTTTACATAATTATTAAAGGATGACATTTTTTGTAATTTTTAACAATATAGGGGTAAAATCGTAACTTCACAATCATTAAATTGGAAAACTTTGTCCTTGTGTTCAAGTTTAATATATACTAATAGAATATAATAATACAAAATAATTTATATATATTCAATTGAAAAAAATACAAGTACCATAAAAACTTATAAAGATGACTGATTAAATGGTTATATATAAAATTATGATAACCTAAAAAACGGAGTTATATAAATATATTAAACCAACATTTTATTGTACTTAAAAGTTAAAATAAAACAACTTAGGATAAGAGGAGAATGTGTGGCATATCTAATAAATTTTTGAGAGTAAACTCAAAATGTAATGTAGCACAGTGGTTATGTCATTAAATTTGTTAAAAGAGGTTAGAGGTTCGATTCCATAAAATCACATATTTTTAGGGGTGGCATTTTTGCAATTTTATGACATGCAAAAAAAACAAGTATCATAAAATTTATAAAGATGACTAATTAAATGGTTATATATAAAATTATGATAACCGAAAAAACGGAGTTATATAAATATATTAAACCAACATTTTATTGTACTCCAGAGTTAAAATAAAACAACTTAGGATAAGAGGAGAATATGTGGCATATCTAATAAATTTTTGAATGTAAACTCAAAATGTAATGTAGCACAGTGATTATGTCATTAAATTTGTTAGAAGAGGTTAATGATTCGATTCCCAATAAATACATAAAATCACATATTTTTAGCATAAATTATAAAAAGGTGGCATTTTTGCAATTTTATGACATGCACGGGTAAACTGTAACTTCATAATTATTTTTTTGCACTTTTTGCCCTTGTGTTCTCCTTTAATATATAGTAATAAATGTTGGCACTAAATCTCGTCCCCTTCTTGTGTCTCATCATTTTCATTGGTCAGGTGGGTTTGCATTAGGCACACTATTGAATGGCTCCGTTATTTGTCTATACATTTGTACGTGTGATAGGTACCCGCTGCAAGGCCGGCCCGCTCGCCGGACACGTGCCCGCGAGTAGGTGCCCGCTAACAGCAAAGTACTTGTCTTCTAAAAACACAATTCTGGAGCACTTAGCAAAGTATATCTAATTTCAAAAGTATCGAGTTAAATATTATTTCAACAAATACAGGTCACAAAATAAAGAATATTCACAAATTGTACTTCAAGCTATCATTAAGATATTATCTCTCTTATACTAACCCACTTGCATAAAAATATCTTGTTTTATCCACTTGCGTACCCACTTGCATAAAGGTATCTTGCTCCATAAGACAAGGAAACAATATAATATTCAAAGAGACACAAGGACACCCAATTGCAACAGACAAGCTCTGACTAAAGTAGTTCAGTGGTAGAATCAAGGTATGTCAGGAGGGGACACCAATCACTGTTCCAATAGTGGCTCACTGTAGCTTTAATGGCACAACTAGTGGGCAACAGTGATTGGGAAACCCAGCCTATAAATACCCCATTCTACACACAAACAAAGGGAGAGAATTCTGGGATACAAAAACTATTACAATAAAAAAGCTCTCTACATATTCTTCACACACGATATATTCTCACCAGCCTGGTTATTATTATTTCCGATTACTGATTCTCACACCGGAGGTGCTTGACGGCCACCACCCCCGGGCAAGCATTGTTTTGCAGGCACCCAAATTCAGGTGAAACATTCCGGAACAGTGATCGGAAGCCTCTAATCAGCCGTGAGGATTATCATTTGGCGCTAGAAGGAGGGGGTGTTTTTCTTGAAGAAAAATCCTCCACCTGCTCTACCAAAACATCAATCATCACAAAGCTCAACACGATATAAACTAGAACACCTTTAAAACATCCATAAAACACTAAATGGCCTCCATGACACCTAACCCTGACGAGCAACCGTTATTAGAAAGGGAAGGGAACACAACCGGATTCCCCCCAACAAACCGCCAATCAACCCAGAAAACTGCCTACAAACAAACCCCCCTCGGGGAAACGACCCAGAGCAAATTCTTAACCTTAACCTCACTGGTTGTACTCAACAACAGATCGACTTAATCATGCAGATAGCCTCAGCCTTCCCCCAGAGCAGACAAGAACCGCCGCATAAGCAGGGAAGCTCTCGAGTTAACCCTCACAACGATCATGATGAAGTACACAGCCAACCCCGAAGGGCGAATTCTACTTTCTCCCGCCTGGGGTCATCTCAAAACACGAATCATGAAAGGCACAACAAAAGCCACCACCCACCGGAAGTGTGGGAACAAAACAGAAAACAGAGAGATCTAAGAAAGGTCATCGTTGACAAGAAAGCCGCCAACGAAAAAGTCTTGGCAGAATATGAAGAACAAAGAAAAAGAGAACGATCTCCTGTCCGCTCAATGGAAGCCGGAAATACACAACCAACCAATGCAGAGATGTTACAAACTATCATGGACCTTAAGAAAAAGATCGAGGGGAATAGCGAGCAAGAGTTGAGCGGGTCACCATTCACCTCGAGACTAGAGGCTGAACCCCGACAAAAGGACATCAAACATCACAGCTTTAATCCTTTTGACGGGCTAGGAGATCCGGAAGAGCATCTCAGCTACTTCGATCAGTTGGCTCTGCATTACGAGTACAATGATCTAACAAGGTGCCGCTTCTTCGCCGCAACCCTCCGCGAGAACGCTCAAAGATGGTTCTGTAGGATATCCGCCAGATCCATAGATACTTGGCTGGAATTCAAAAAATTATTCCTGAATAAGTTCAAGGCAAACCAACAGCACGAGGTTCATACCGTGTTTCTAGAGACCATCGCACAGCGCAACGAAGAAACCTTGCAAGACTACATTGACCGCTTCAAGGAAGCCGTCAACAAAATTGTCTGTGTTAATGAAACAGAAGCTCTGGTCCATTTGAGAAGAGGCCTCAACCCCTATGAATGTGAAAAATACGTGTGCCGTCTCATGGAAACAAAACCCACCACACTGGCAAAAGCATATGACTTGGCATCCCAAGCAATCAACGAAATCGAATCCCTGAACGTGCTCAAACAATCCAGAGCTCCACCTAATCCCCCACCATACTTCCAAAGAGAAAGATTTACATCCTATCAAAGGCAAACGCCAGCCCAACATCAAGTACAAACCACTCATGGGCCGTCGCCTCCCGCCCAGAAATCACAGTCCACAACCCCGGTTAGAGACCGTTTGGGACCAGCAAACCCGCAAAGATCGGATAGACGCCCTGAGCTAGAATGGACCAAGTTTACACTGCCAAGGGCGACCATTCTGAGAGAAATTCGGGGAAAGCCTTTCTACGTGCCACCGCCCCCGATGTTCTCCTCGCCCGATGACAGACCAAGAGACAAACACTGTGATTACCACGAAACGCATGGACATTACACAGACAGCTGTTTGTCCCTCAAATATTTCTTAGAAAAACAAGTCAAGGCTGACAACCTATCTCAGTACCTGCCAAGACAAGCGCTAGGAGCGTCCACTTCACAAGGGCAGAATAAAAACATTGTACACCGTCTTTGGCGGGCAATCCTCCCCACCAAGAGAAGAGCACGACATCTATGAGATATACGAAGGACCGCCAAACATCATTACATTCACAGACGCTGATATGATGGCATTAACCCAAACCACACCGAAGCATTAGTTGTGTCCTTGGGCGTAGCTAACAACGAAGTCAAAAGGATTCTTGTTGACAACGGATCCTCAGTCGATATATGTTTTAAACACACTTGGGACAGGCTAAAGCTAAACAATGAGAAATTGGAAACATGCCCCGAAGAGACACCTCTTTACGGTTTCGGGCACAACGCCGTCCCAATAGCGGGCATAGCAAGACTACCTGTGTACTTTGGGGAATCTCCCAGATAAGTGTGCAGAATTATCAAGTTTTATGTCATCAACACTGCCTCTTCTTACAACATGATCCTAGGGAGGCCCATGCTGAACATGCTAAAAGCGGTTACTTCCACCCCTCATCTCAAAATCAAATTCCCCATTTCAAACGATGTCGGAGAAATCAAAGGGGACTCGGAAACATCTAAAAGATGTTATGGCATTGCACTCACCTTGGGGAAGACTGAGCCTAGCAATATCCGCAGAGAAAAGGCAAATAGAAGAAAATAAGCAAAAAGACAAAGGCACGCCGAGAATCAGCGGGCAAAAAACAAAAGGAAAAAGGAAGTACAGTTCATTGACGGACACGATCCAATGATAGAGGACCCACCGCGGATAGATGCAAATCTAATGAAATGTCTTAAGCGGGAAGAGAAACCGCCAATAATCCCGACGGTACAAACAGAAAAAATTGAGATTATACCCGAAGACACAAGCAAAAGTGTGAGCGTGGGAGCGGGCCTAGATTGAATCTTTAAGGCTGGGCTCACGGACCTTTTGAGGAAATACGCTGACGTTTTCGCATGGAGCCCGAAGGAAATGCCAGGCCTGGATGAATCTGTGGCAATTCACAAATTAAATGTGGACCCAAACAAAGCACCAAAAATACAGAAGAGAAGGAATTTTGCACCAGAATGAAAACGGGCAATCGATAGTGAGATTGACAAACTCTTGGACGCAGACCCTAAATGGGTTGCAAATGTGGTACTGGTGAAAAAAGCTAACGGAAAGTGGAGGATATGCGTCGATTACACAAATTTAAATGCGGCGTGCCCCAAGGATCCATATCCACTCCCTTCGATAGACCAACTCATCGATGCAACAGCGGGACACTTGATGTTAAGCTTCATTGATGCCTACTCAGGCTACAACCAAATTAAAATGACTCCAGAAGAGAGGGAAAAAACAGCCTTCATTACACATAGGGGGTATATTGTTACAAAGTCATGCCGTTTGGACTGATCAATGCCGGCGCCACCTTCCAAAAAACCATGAATAAAATCTTCGCCAAGCAGTTGGGCCGCAATATGGAAGTATATGTGGATGATCTCATAGTAAAATCCCTATTAACGGCTTCTCATCTCCAAGACCTAGAAGAATGTTTCTCGACCCTCAGGAAACACAGCATGAAACTCAACCCAGACAAATGCACGTTCGCGTTAGACGCAGGAAAATTCCTTGGCTTCTTGGTATCTTACAGAGGTATCGAGGCCAACCCTGAAAAAATAAGGGCTATAATTGACATGCAACCGCCCAAAACCCTGAAGGAAATTCAAAAACTGAAAGGGAGACTAGCCGCCCTAAGAAGGTTCATAGCAAAGCTAGCAGACAGATGCCTACCCTTTTTTGACACGTTAAAGGGAGCAACAAAAACTAAGGCAATATCTTGGACAGCAGAATGCCAGAAAGCCTGCGAAGACCTCAAACTTATCTTTCTTCCGCCCCGTTACTAGCGGTTGCAGTTCCTTCAGAACCACTATCACTATACTTGTCCGCCACAGATAAAGCCGTGGGGGCCGTGCTCATCAAAGAAGAAGATAGCGGCAAAAACCAGTCTATTATGTCAGTCAAGTACTCAAAGATGCGAAAACCCGCTACCCAAATGTACAAAAGTTTGCTCTTGCTTTGGTCATGGCAAGCAGAAAATTGAGACATTACTTTCAAGGAAGACAAATCAGGGTCATTACGGACCAACCGCTGAGAAAAATACTTCACAAACCAGACCTATCAGGCAGATTGATCAATTGGGCCATAGAACTCGGCCAATTCGACCTAAGGTACATACCAAGAACCGCAATCAAAGCACAAGCTCTAGCGGACTTTATGGTCGAATGTTCATTTTCAACAACAGATAAGGAAACTCTCGCAAAGGCCATTGCAATAACGAACAACAATTGGCAACTCTATGTAGACGGTTCCTCCACAAACACCCGCAGCGGGGCAGGCCTCATCCTTACTAGCCCCGACGGTTTCCAAGTCAAGCAGGCCATACAACTCAATTTCAAAGCTACAAACAATCAGGCAGAGTATGAGGCACTCTTGGCCGGTTTGACATTGGCAAAAAACTTACAAGTCAAAAAGATCACCATCTACAGCGATTCACAACTGGTAGTTCGACAAACAACAGGAGATTATTCAACAAAAGACAGCAATATCAGCAAATATCAAGAATTGGTGCAAACAATGCTCCCTCAATTTGAAGAATACTCCCTGGAACAGATAGATCGGGCAGATAATACGGTGGCGGACATGTTGTCTAAATTAACCAAGGGCAAAGAGTAGAGGCAGACACGGTATACTTTGAGGAGCTAACCGCCCCAAGTGTCAACAAACTAGATATCATGGAGATAAACCCACCAAAAGATAACTGGATGACCCCTTACACCCGTTACTTAAACGACGGTACACTGCCGGACGATGGTATAAAAGCAAAGATCCTCAAGTCACAAGCAGCAAAATACTTTATGCAAGAGGGCACCCTATACAAAAGAAGTTTCGACTCTCCCATACTCAAATGTGTCGATGAGGAGGAAGCCTTATATTGTATGCGGGAAGTTCACGAAGGCATCTGTGGCGACCACATGGCCGGTAAGGCATTGGCACATAAGATACTCAGGCAAGGCTATTATTGGCCCAAAATGTACAAGGAATGGAAAAACTTCACCAAAAAGTGCCACCAATGCCAAGTATTTAGCAACATGTCCAGAAAAACACCGGCCTTCCCTACAGCCATTTTATCACCCATACCATTTGCGGTTTGGGGCATTGACATCATGGGACCATTCCCTAGAGCCAAAGGAGATCTACAATATGTTATGGTCGCCATTGATTATATGACTAAATGGGCAGAAGCAAAGGCGCTAAAAAACATTACACAGGATGATGCCATCCGTTTTGTTGAAGAGCACATCATCACAAGGTTTGGAATCCCAGTGGTACTTATATCCGACAATGGTACACAGTTTGTGGGCTCAAAATTCACTACGTTCTTATCCGACCACGGAATCAAACACAAGAAGGCATCTGTTTGTCATCCCCAAAGCAACGGTCAGGTCGAAGTGACTAATCGCATCATTGTCAGAGGCCTAGAAAAAAGACTAACCACATCAAAGAAAAAGTGGCCGCATGAGTTACCTAATGTTCTTTGGGCTTACAGGACGTCCGCCAGAACAAGTACTGGGGAATCCCCCTTCAAGTTGGCTTTCGGTACAGAAGCCCTCGCCCTGGTTGAGATTGGATCTCCATCCTACCGCGCCATCAATTTTGAAGAAGAAACAAATGCCCAAGGACTTAAAACAAATCTAGACCTACTAGATGAAACACGGGAGGCCGCAGTTGAAAAAATGGCCGCTTACAAAGAAAAAACAAAAGAGTTTTTTGGCAAAAGAGACAGAGTTAAAGCTTATATAGAAGGCGACTTGGTTAATCGGGCAACCGAAGCATCTGACCCCAGACACACTGGAAAACTTATGCCAAAATGGGAAGGTCCCTACAAAATCATCAAAGTGCTAAGACCGGGATCCTACAAACTGGCACGCCTAGACGGTACGGAAGTCAACAATACTTGGTACGGCGACAAACTACGGAAGTTTTACCAATAGATGGCTAAGCAGTCACTACCCTTTCTCTTTTTTGTAATGAAGGGAATTACGTTTTTAATGGAATACTTTTACGGAAAAGTTATCTACATTTACATCCAGCAAGTCTCTCAACAATAGCAAAATTATCAAAGTCCCTAAGTGGGCCAGTAACCAACTACAATAGCAAAATTATCAAAGTCCCTAAGCGGGCCAGCAACCAACTACATTAGCACAATTATCAAAGTCCCTAAGCGGGATAGCAACCAACTACAATAACAAAATTATCAAAGCCCCTAAGCGAACAAGCAACCGCCTACAATAGCAGATTTATCAACAACGGATACCAACCTACAGTTTCATCAAGAAAAAGCTAAAGTCCCCTAGACGGGCACGCTAACAACTACGGACTTCAGCCTACAGTTTCATCGAAAACAGAGCTAAGACCCCTAGACGGGCATGAAAACGACAACAAAAAATAGTGCAAAGTGCTATGCCAAAGGCACTTGCTGCAACAAAAACCCGACAATTTCAAGCCAAACATACAAAGAATGATTACTACAGGCAGCCTACAGCAAAATATCCACGCATGGGCTACATATGCAATACAACAAAGAAATAAAGGAAGGGACAACTACTTGCGAAGAAAAAGATACTTTTTTATTGATAAATAAAGGATTACAAGCATGTTATTACAAGGATTAAGATCCTACATTTAAAACCCTTCATGCTTGGGGAGCTTTCTTCTCAGCATCCGCATCCTTCTTCTCAGAACTTTCACCCTGCGGAGGGGCACGGAAACGGAATTTCAACCCGCCATCCTTCGCCGACTCCTTGGCCTCCTCCGCAGCACGAGTACGGACAATTTTCCGAGCATGCTTTTGGAGCTCTTCAGCCGAGTACAGGTCACCCTCTTCCTCGTAATGCTCGGCAAGGGCTAACCAACCAGCTTCCGTCTCCTCGGAAATCTGGAGCTTACGACCCCAGGAGAAGGGGGTGAAATTCGCGTCCATCTCACGGTTGGCCATTTTTGATCGAAATGAAAGAAAAGAGTTTTTGGTGAAAGCAAAGGAGTTTAATCCAAATCAAGAGCTAAACTCTCCTATTTATAGGGGTAAAAGTAGGTTAAATCCACAACCAGTCAAAAGTTACAGTTCCCATGCAAACAGAAGTAAAGACACAGTCAAAATATTTTGACTCCCATGCAGCATTAAATGCTCAACACAAACTTCTACAGTCAAAACACAAACTTCCCAGGTAACACTTTCCCAAGCCTCTTTACTACCAATTTTGACAAAGAAAATACAACACACATGCTCAATTATACCTTAAACCGAAATACCAAAATATATTCGACACCCAACAAATATTTACGAGTTTAATTTTTCCAAAATCAAAATTACATCAAGATATTTTAAAAATCACACAACGGACGTACCCGCTGAGTGATTTCAAAAACAAGTAAAAAGAGAGTTATGGCATACAAGTACAAAAAGAAACTATGCCCACCGGGAACCGCTCAACGGACCTTCCATACCCCTCAACGGGCCTTCAGATTCATCCTCACTGTTATACTCCGCAGCAATGGCACTAAGGGGATGGATATCAATATCAGCCACAGCGGCATCTACAGGAGCATCCTCTTCTTCAACATCATCTTCACCATAGGCGGCCGCTATCACTGCAAGCGGAGTAACATCTTCTGCAACCGGAGTGCTCTCAACGGCAACCATATCACTCTCAGCGGTCTGTACAAAAACGTTACAACTTCGAACCCGTCAAGCACCATTTTACCGCCACAAACAGCAAAAAACGAAACACATTTGTCCGCCTGGGGGCACAACTTTCCAAATTTTTTCTAACTCCTAAGTGTTGTCCGCCAACACTTGGGGGCACAAATTTCCAAATTTTTTCTAACTCCTAAGTGTTGCCCGCCAACACTTGGGGGGCACAATTTTCCAAATTTTTTCTAACTCCTAAGTGTTGTCCGCCAACACTTGGGGGGGCACATACCACAGCTTTTCTCAACGTATTTCCTGAGTAGCAAATTGTCTCTCTACTCCCCCTACCCGCTAAAGCGCATAGAGGGAGTGGGGGGCAATGATAGGTACCCGCTGTAAGGCCGGCCCGCTCGCCGGACAAGCGTCCGCGAGTAGGTGCCCGCTAACAGCAAAGTACTTGCCTTCTAAAAACACAATTCTGGAGCACTTAGCAAAGTATATCTAATTTCAAAAGTATCGAGTTAAATATTATTTCAACAAATACAGGTCACAAAATAAAGAATATTCATAAATTGTACTTCAAGCTATCATTAAGATATTATCTCTCTTATACTAACCCACTTGCACAAAAATATCTTGCTTTATCCACTTGCACACCCACTTGTATAAAGGTATCTTATCAAAAATTTATGTGTACTAGTCAATTTGGGACCCAAAAATACATAATTATACAAATTAATTTTTCAGTTTTTTTGTTTTATAACAAAATAGGGTGTTAAAAGTTTAAGACCAAAAAAAATAAACAAGAAAAACATGTAAAAAATATTTTTTTAAGTCCCTCAATATGCTTTCAGAAACAAATTGTTAAGAATTTTATGTGTACTTTATTATATACGGACAAAAAATTACTAGTTACCCATTTGTTTTTTAGATTTTTAGGTTAGAGTAAAGTAGGACGTTTATATTTTAATACGAAGAAAAAAAACTAAAAAACAATATGTATATATACATTTTTTATTCATAAAAATGCCTCTTCGTTTAACATTATATGAATTTTGTATTTTTTTTCCCATTTTCAGGGCCTAAAAACCATATCTCTATAATTTACTTTTTCATTTTTTTTCAGTGTAAAAGTGTTGTCAAATTTATGTATGAAATAAAAAAACAAAAAATATTGTATGTCAAAATATGTTTTTGTTCCCAAAACAGGGTGTTACAAGTGCATATGGGAAACGAAAAAAAGAATATATATATATATATATATATATATATATATATATATATATATATATATATATATATATATAAATGGGGGGATGCCCTACCGGGAGTGAGTCCCAGACCTTTGATCGTCACTCTAACTGGCGTATTGTACCAGTTTTGAAAAATTGTAGTATTAAGCTGTACCAAAAATGAAACAATAACTTACAAATGTACCGAAAAAACAACAAAGTCCTATTGAATAATTTACACTAACTTTGGTCGCTCTAATACTCCTAGAGAGTTTGTAAATTCTATTTCTTGTGTTGATTCAAATCACAATTATATCATACTCAACCCTCTTCCTTCTCATTCATTTTATCCATATTAAAAAAAACATTTAAATGTAACTGTAACTATGTTAAAGATTGTATTTTGTGTAACAAGTTCGTTTCTATTTCTTATTTGCTAGGTTAGGGCGTAAAAATATAATTTACCACAATGACAATAGTAAACATTTTATGTTACGAAAACATAGCTATTACCTTAAAGTATACTACGTTAAGCAACAAAATGAAAATACTCAGTGTTCATACTTCATTGTCACCTGCATCAAGTTCAGAAATATCACACAAATATAGGGGGGGCAAAAGCAAAATATTCTGAACCAGAAGTGATGTATATATATAAATTGTAATCCTCTGATTTAAATTAGATACAAGGCCAAGTTGTACTGTCACTGGCAATACATTGTCTTCATATAGCAATATGTTAAAAGTACTGATTTCTTTAGCTGGCAGGTTTGTTATTTTTGATTCCTAGTGTTTGTTTCTTGCATCTTGGCCGTGTCAGATATTATATCTCAGCTCGTAACGTAGAAATGATTCCTTTATCAATTTCTTAATTCTACAGTACTGTTTTAGTATTGGGTCCATGACGAAAGAATTAAGCGAGATTTCAAATATAAAAAGAATTACAAAGAAAACTATAATGAACTAAGAAAATATACTCGCATCCGCCAATTTGATTAAATTTTCTCGTCCTATGTGTAGATTTGGTATTTCCATATATAAAATAGAAGCAAATTATATATAATTCTATCTCAAAAAGAAGAATTATAATCGTGTTTTAAAGTAATAGTAAAATTATGATGCTTGGATAAAAGTATTATGAAATCAATATAGCAGTGACAAAAGGAGAAGGGGGTTATTTATCTTGTCTAAAGGGTACCAAATGTTCAATCAAAGGTTATCTCACTCTCTTTCTCATCATTTATTAGACTCTGCACCAGGCATATACGCTAGAAAATAATTGAAGTGCTTAAACCTCTAATTATATTAGCTTCAAAGTGATTATATTGTCTTTTATAAATTCGTAGATGTCACTTAGTAGGTATATTAGCTTCTAAGAGGAAGCTTATATTTTCATTTAAATACAAATGTACACTTTTTTTCTTCGGGCTAATCGAAATGTACAGCTTTAACCATCACTAACCTGTTATGTACATTTTAAGTGGATGCATACATAATTACTTCCAGACCTTGATGGCTCCATCTCTGCTGCTTGATATCAGAAGTCTCTGGTTCAATTTGATAGAAGCCAAAGAAAGGATGGAGTCACGATGACAACCAGCAGAATCAGTAGCAGCAGCTGCAAGAACTGCCTTTCCCGTCAATTTAGTTGCTAAAGGCCGTCTCTTTGCCTCCTGTTTGCCAAAAAAAGGAAATTAAACGTTTAGGGAAATCACAAGGGTATTTAAGCAGAGCAAAAACAAAGTTAGCCTAGCAAATAATTGACTTGAATTAAAGACTATATGGAATACCAGATTGGTGACCGGATTCAACAGCAATATGCTTATGCCTATATAGGGAAAAAGAATTCTAGACTAGTTGGATTATGAAACGAGTTACAGGTTCGTACTGCAATATACAAACCTTAGGCCTCTTTCCACCCGGGGATAAGAATGTATTCACAAACATGTCACTTAATGATACAAGTTATTATAAACATGTGAAATTGATATAGTAAGTTATCAGCCCTGAAACACTCTTCCTAAAAGTTTTAAGCTATAAACTTCTGATACAAACTATCTACAACCTAGAAACTCCACCCAAAGCAGGAAAGTAGTAACAGAACGTTCTGACATACCTGGACAACTTGCACCCCGAAACTAGATTTTGTTTCGTAAAAATCATCATTAGCAACTCCCTTTATAGTTGGTCCACAAACGCAGTAACTTTGATCAGGGCTGCAGCAAGGAAGATTGAGGCCAATTGGATGCAAGTATATGGGAAAAACAAATGAAGGAACTACAGACAACACACAAAAACCTGTAATGCTCCCATCGGCGAATCTTCAAATCTGTACCCCCTGTTAACAAATCCCCACCTGGTAATGGGAGTAATGCACGTATACCAGGCAATCGGGGAGGAGGTTCATTCAGCTCATCTACTTTATACTTGGGATTGACATTCCTTCTAGAATCTGCTTTAAGGTTTGATTTGCTGGAAGGTCTAGTCAAGGCCCAAGGTAAATCAGAAGTTTCGCTATCATGGTCGTTATTAGCCACCCTCAAGATCTGCAGAAATAAGAATGACACTATGGGAATATGTAAAGTAATAAATATCATATTGCAGATTTTTATTAGACTAGAAAAACAGCAAAGTCCAGATATATTCAAATTGTACTCTGTAGTCCATCACATCAAACACTAGCAATGTAAAAGTATTTAGACCAACTACAGTATATAAAACAAATTGGTAATCACCTTTCACCATCCATAAACTAACTTCTAAAAAAAAATTAAAGAGAAAGATGACAAAATGTAACCTCACCCTAAGACCAACAGACACTTGAACCATGTACCTGATGACAGCTCCCATTTTCGGCATTCCAGAGAGAAACTTCATTACAACCTGCTGCAACATATACGAGGGGCCTGGCTAGAGTGGATATGGAAGAATTTACAGAAGGGACAAAAAGACACATGTTCTCTACTGGGCAAGCAGGGGAAAATTGCCATGAGTTGACAGGTATACAGAACCGAAGATCCCAAAGAGTAAGCACGCCCCTGGAAGACCCAGAAACAAACCAATTCCCACATGGGGATGTTATCAAAGATGAAACATAGCCTTCTACAGGAAAAACTTTATAAGTCCACGCATCTTTATTTGTTCTTATGTCCCAGAGATGGATCCCACAATTTTGGGTGCTATAAAGAATCATTTTAGAGGCATTGTCATCTGCAGAGTAGTTAACTAAGCTAGTTATGGCACCTTCTCCAACACTCTTCTTTTTAACATCAACTATGCCTGAATACTTCTCAACCACATTTCCAAGCCCCCTGGAAATGTGATCAACTGAGAACATGTGTATCATGCCGTCAGAAGCTCCAACAATGACTTGAGCGGAACCTTGGAGCATTGCAGTACATAGTGCCCGGCTTTCACCTAGAGAATAAGTAAGCCTTGACCTAAATGAGATGTCCTTCTCCAACTTTCTAGAATCCCACACCTTTACAGTGGAATCATCTGACGCACTTACAAAAAAGTTCTGGTCGGTTGAAATGGCAATATCATTGATAGCCGAACGGTGTTCTTGGAGGTGGGCAACCAACACACCGCGAGGCCTCCAGCCTGCATCTTGAGTTGCCGGTGTTCTTGCAAAGGGAGGTAGTCCTGTCACCTCAGCTGCAGCTGAGATATCCTTGGAAACCGTAGAACCCCCTTTCATAGGAGCAGACACTCCCATATCTTGAAATTTATTAACATAGGCTGCTTGATCTGTTTCCCTGTCTTCTACCTCATGCACCACTCTGTGGAGTTGTGGAGAACTATTACCTATGCTGATTGAACCTGAAACAAGCTTAGAAGGTGGAAATGAGCTACCTAAACTAAAAGACTTATTTCCTACGTCCATCCAGGGCATTGATGATGAACCAAAACCTAAAGAGCTCAATGGTGATGGAGAATCAGCGGCTGGACCAATTCCAGCTGCCCGATTACTGTCGTATTTAAAATAATACAAAGGTATGCCTTCTGATGGTTTATCAGAACTAAAGCTGTTAACTTCATTTATTTGTGGGGACATGAAACCAGAAAACTGTAATTTTTCTGAAAACAAGGGATCCCGTGTATCAACGGCGCCAGATGTACTGTGAATAAAACTTCCAATAGGTCTCAACCTAGCTTTATTACTGTCCTCACTATGATCCAGGTTTTGTATAGCATTGTCAACTGATTTAGAGCCCTGAACATCTTGTTGCTTGTCTGACCAGTACTTCATCGAGTCTAATTCTCCTGTTCCTCTTTGAAACAAATCAAGAGATTTCCATTCTTTGGACTGCGTTGATGAACTGTACCATATCTTTCTCTGCCTCTCTAACATGTCAGAACTCCTCGAATTTTCTAAGAGTTGGTAAAATAATTGTCTCGAGACTGGAGGGTTAAGACAAGAAAGAAAAGCCTTCTCTGAGACTAAAGATGCTGGTTGTCTTCGAAGGAAAGGGCGTATTACAGGGACCAGGAAAACATAGGAATCTACAGCACCCAGGTTATCACTACTAGCAGCAATGAAAGCAACTGCAGACCTCCTCACCCATTGACTGGGATAACACAACAATGGAAAAGCATGTTCTATCATCTCAAGGAGTATCCTTTTCCGCAGAAATCTGCTTTTACAAAGAATTGTCAAGCAATCTAAAGCATTGACGATAACAGCCTCGGTTGCATCACCTAAGGCCTGTTCAATGTATGGCAACAGATATTCCTCAACACTTCTTTGGCCCACAAAGAAGCAGACGTATATGATCTGTCCATAGAATACTGACCTGAGTAGCTCATCTCGATCATTTAAAAAAGCTGGGAGAATTGGTAACAAGACATCATTACTCTGTCTCTGTCCAAAGAACCAGCAGAGGTTGCCAATATCCTGCAAGAGTGCTCTCCTAATATTTGGAGTTTGCTTTGGACCCATTACTAGTTCTTGAATGACCTCAGCTATGGATTTTCTCAAATGCGCAAGCTGCGTATCTCTATTTTTACTTTGCAATCTTCCAGATGTCTCAGAAGAGGGCGTTAGTGACTTAGAGCCCAAAGCTGACTCATTAAGGACCCCTGCCTCACTCAAACTTATTGAGTGAATTAAAAACCCATAAGCTGTTAGTGCAAGCTTGGATATATTACTAGAGTAACATATCCGTACACTTTCCTCTGGATCATCAGGAAGCATGGAAAGCATTGGCAGAATATACTCTGGAAAGATTTTAGCATCACTGGGGGGGAAATCTCGTATTAAAGGCAAAATGTCACACACAGTCTCCAAGGCAGCAGAACGTACGATTGCAGCTGGATCAGAAAGCATTGCAATTACATACGGAAGCACGCGCTGTAACCTATCCTCATCATCAATATATAAAGAGCATGACTTCAGTAAGAGTATAGCACCCCTCTTCAAATGAGGCAACTTGACATTGCGAATACAGGAACAGAGCAGTGAAGCAATCAAAACCATGCCTTCACAACTCATACTATCTTGAGGTAATGGTAAGAAAGGCATTCCAAAGGTATCTGACTGGTTATCATAGTCAGACAAAAGAGAGTTCATATCATTCATTGTGATCTTTTTGAGGAAGGGATGGTGATTCCTCTTGAATACGTTTGATATATTTTGTAAGAGATTATCAGGAACTGGCATGTTACACTTTTCATGCACCTGAAAACTTGTTGAACTAGAAAAATCCTCCAGCCCCGTCTTTGTACCAAAATAACTGCTCGTTTGTTTTACGTCCCTAAGAAGTGTAGTGATGTCTCCAGGAAGCTCAAATCGACCATGAATCGATCCCTTTTCTAATTCTGTTTTCCTGAAGGAAATTTTTGGATCCACACTAGGCTTCGCCTCTATATGTTCAGAGGATTCAACATTTAATGGCTTTGAGGCTAATGTTAGATCCATATCAGTCTCCTCGCCTGCTTTAGTGCTCATCATTTGCTTGAGTATCTCATGAAAGGAGAGCTGGCATATTAGAACCTGCAGCATACCAAGAGTCAATATATATATATAAATAAAGGAGGATACGCGGACGCTTAGGTGGTGCTCTAAGATCGTTTCAATCTATTTTTTTAATTTTTAGAATTTTTCGATTTTAAACACCAAAAAATATAAAAATATCTTTTAACATTTTTGAAGTAAAATATGTGTTCAAATTTATAGATGATAAGAGTTCGAATTTATAGGGAAAGCATATAATTAGAAGTTCTATTGGAAGTAAAAATAGATATTTAATTATAAGGCATATGATTAAAAGTTCTATTAAAAGTAGAATAGGAGTTCAGATAAACACTAATAAATCTAAAAATATCTTTTATAATATTAGAAGTAAAATAGGTGTTCGAATTTGTAAATGAGAAGAGTTCGAAATTATAGGGAAGACCTGTAATTAGAAGTTCTATTGGAAGTATAATAATTATTTATAAGGCATATGATTACATGTTCTATTCGAAGTAGAATAGGAGTTCTAATTTATAAAAAATAAGAGTTCGAATTTATAGAAAAAACATATAATTATAAGTTCTATTAGAAGTAGAATATGTGTTTGAATATATAAAGGAGACATATAATTAACAATTTTATTGGAAGTAGAATACAAGGCGGTGGTGACATTTTTTACAATATTCTAAAATTATATATTTTTTTATACAAGTTATTTATATTTTTATTAGGAAAATTTTTCATAAATCTAATACTAATCTCATAAAAAATAGTCTTCGTATTTAAAAAGAAAAGAACTGATGTGTTAACATAATAAAAGAACATTCTCATGCGGGGACCCTAAATAAATACAGGAGTATCTATAATATAAAGAGAAAAGATGTTTTATTTTTTATTTTTTAGAACTCCATAAATTTAACAATAATAAATATAAAAATATCTTTTAACATATTAAAAGTAGAATAGGTGTTCGAATTTATAGATGAGAAGAGTTTGAATTAATAGGGAAGACATAAAATTAAAAGTTCTATTGAAAGTAGAATAAGTATTTAATTATAAGGCATATGATTAAAAGTTCTATTAGAAGTAGAATAGGAGTTCGAATAAACACTAATAAATATAAAAAAATATTTTAAAATATTAGAAGTAGAATATGTGTTCGAATTTATAGGATAAGAAGAGTTCAAATGTATAGGGAAGACATATAATTAGAAGTTCTATTGAAAGTAGAATATGTAGTTATAAGGCATACGATTAAAAGTTCTATTGGAAATAGAATCGGAGTTCGAATTTATAGAGAATAAGAGTTCGAATTTATAGAAAAAAACATATAATTTTAAGTTCTATTGGATGTAGAAGAGTTTTTTGAATATATAGAGCAGACATATAATTAAAAAAAAAATTTAGAAGTAGAATACATGGACGGTGGTGACATCTTTTACGATATTCTAAAATTATATATTTTATTTATACTTCTATTAGGAAAAAGTTTCATATATCCAGTACAAATCTTATAAAAAAAGGTCTTCGTATTTAAAAAGAAAAAAATTGATGTGCTAACAAAATAAAAGAATATTCTCATGTGGGAACCCTAAATAGATACAGAAGTATCTATAATATAAAGAGAAAATAAGATGTTTTTCTATTTTTAAAACTCCATAAATTTTAGAAAGCTGGGAAAAAATAAAAATTGGAATTCACACTATTTTTAGGTTTTGATTTTAAGGAAAAAAGTTGTATAATAATATGTAACGAAGTTAAAATTTCGATCTCAAACGAGAGCGACTCGAAACGTATTTAACGGGAAGACGGCTCACTAGAAAAGATTGTATCAGCTATTATAATTTAAAATTGATGATATAAATTTTATCTCATTTTTAGTATTCGATTTTTATGGATAAACATTGTTAGCGATTCAAAAGGAATAGTCATGTTTGACGAGAAACCGGTTCATTAAAGAAAATCGTGTTGAATATAAAAATTTAATATTGATGATATAATAGATAACAAAATATATAATTTTTTTAGAATTTTAGGATTTTAAATATTAATAACTAAAAAACTATCTTTTAACATATCAGAAACATAATAGGTGTTCAAATTTATTGAAAATAAGAGTTTGAATTTGTACGGAAGACATATAATTAAAAGTTTTATTGGAAGTAGAATAAGTGTTTGTAATACATATAAATAAGAGTTTTATTGTAAGTAAAATATGAGTTCTAATTTATAAATAAGAAGAGTTTGAATTTATAGAAAATACATGTAATTAAAAATTTAATTGGAGGTAGAAAATATGTTTTTATATAATATATATAATAAAATGTTTTATTGGAAGTAGAATACGAGGACGATGGAAATGTACGTCTTATACGATTTTTTAAACTTTATATCTTTTTTTCCTAAAATTCTTTTATTTTAATTTTTTATACAGGTTAATTATACTTGCATTAGAAAAATATGTCCATAAATTCAATATTATTCCCCTAATGAAAGTCTTCGCATTTAAAAAATTGATGTGTTAACATAATAGAAAAATAATTCCATACGAAAGTTGTAAATTAATATAGAAATATCTATAATATACAGAAAATATAAGATGTATTTCACCTTTAAAACTCCATAAATATTCGAAAGTTTAAAGAATGTTAAAATTAGAATTTACTCTTCTTTTAAGGTTTTAATTTTTAAGGAAAAAATGTTATTTCATAAGATAAGTGCTAATGAAGTCAGAATTTCGGTTCCAAATAAGAACGGCTCGAAACATGTTTTAACGGGAAGACGGCTCACTAGAAAAGATTGTATTAGCTATTAGAATTGGATACTGATGTCATAATTTTTATTTTTAATTTTAGGGTTCGATTTTTATGGATAAAAATTATTATATAAGTCTTTAGAAAATATGTTAAATGTAACGAAAATCTATATTGAATTTTTAAAAAAATTTGTAATGCCGCCGCGAAGCGCGGCTTTATCAACTAGTTTCCTATAAGCGATAATCAACAACTGAAAGATTCTATGTAAACAAATTAGACATATAACAGCTCCTCACCCTAGAATCAGAATTATATGGATTTAGCAGCGAATAGAACTTGTGTAAAAAAGGTGAAAAGTAGCATGGGAAGACAACACCAGCATAGCTCTGCAAGTAGCTCTCAGCTGAACATCGAGAGTCTGGATCCAGTTGAATCATATGAAGAATCATCTTGCGCAATCCTGAATCAGGGATCTGCCTCAAACAGTTAATTTGATGTAGAGTACAAGTGAGAAAAATTTGTAATACCCATTCTAAATTATCTTAAATTATATTTTGGCTATAATAAGTCAAATAAAATATTTGGTGAGACTTTATTTTATGCATTAAACGTAGTACTAATGTAAATCATGCATGGGCATGCATGCCTTGTTGATTATGCTACAAAATGTTTTGGTTAACTTAAGTAACTTTGTTCATTTGATCAAATAAACGTACTATACAAGCGTATTAACTTAAACCATTACTTAAATTAATTGATCTTAAATAAATTGAGATATGACTACAATAATAATATCAATGATTATAGTGATAAGCAAAGAAAAAGGAGGTAAAGGAGACTTGTATCCAATGCTTGCTAATTCTTCAAGGTATGTGGCTGGTAACTTCACTACACTTTGAAATTTAATTAATAAATCATAATTATTAATAATAAAATAGTATAGTAAAGGTGGTTGTACACCAGTTTATAAACGAGATTAGGAGTAGTCATTTTCATTCTACAGTTCCAATTTACAAAGAATTAGCAAGGCAACTGAGGAAGTCTTGCTCCTTCATCTTCGTTTTAGTGTACTTATTTCATATTTTTTATCAACTTAAAATTAAGACCTAGTTCTTTTTTATACTTATATAATTGAATATATATTAAATAACATATCTTCACGATCATCATATTCAGGACAAACTGAAGGTGTACGGGTGAGACTTCAGACTACTGAGTAAGTATCGTATCCTTGCAAGTAAATAACAGTTTGTTACTTTCAAATTACATGATTTATTTACAAGGTCTAAGATCTACACATACTGTAATCTTGTAAGTTTATGTTACTAATTTTAAATTAAAATAATTATAAATAACGCTATTGCCAGAATATTTATATTGATTCGTTCGATTACATATAAAGGCATTACTCATTTTGAGATCAAATATTATATCTTGCGCATCATAAATTATGCGATTCTATTTTAAAATGAGTATACGATTGGGTGTGTGGGCCCTGGACAAAGATGACTCGGATGAGATGAGCGACCATGAGGGCTACATAGTATGACATCTTCGGCAGGCCACGTGACCACGTCCAGGGTTAATTGCTTTAGATGAAGTGTTTATTGGTTGTCCCGCATTGCAGCATGAATTATGAAAGTGGAAATAAGGCAGAGACTGATGAGTCTATTTTACTTGAGAAACGGAAGAGCGACTTCTAGAGCACTAAAATGTAGATGGGCAGATAGGTGATAGATGGCATTGTTAGACAGTAATGTTAGTTAATAAACTGGAAATTACCTTCTCCAGATGTTGGCTTGGATCATACTGCCCTCTGCGATAAGCAAGTAGTTGGGACAATTCAAATAGTGGCTGTCCCTCGAGGAAAAGCTCAGCAATAACACACCTAAAATAGCAAGAATAGCAAATACAAAATTGATAAGCATGCATGATTGAGAAAATCAAATGCCTGATACTCATACAGCATGTAATTCATTTAACAAAATAAAAAAACATAGAATTTAAATGTCTAATATCAATAACCAACTAACCAGCAAGCATTAGTATAAAGCCAAAATCTTATGCCTGTAGAAATATTTAGCTAAGGTTTAGCAAATAAATAATTAAAAAAATATACGTGGTAATTAAGCACTCAGCTGAATAACTGATATATAGTTATTAACTAGAAAACTGGAAACACAACTTTTGAATTCTCGTTCATTTGTAGGGACAAATATATAGAAGAGCTGGATAGATATTTTAAAGCTAAAAGCATACAATATTAATGGTAATAGTTCCACCCAGTATCATTTTTTTATTATTATTATATATCATAAGGATACACCGGCAAAGAATCCTCAATAACAAATCCTGATAAAGTTGGAAGGATGACGAACATGTCTAAATTTACATTAATAACTTAAGTGAGTAACTTAGCATAATAACCAAGACCAGTAACGTCCTAAAAAACATTATATTGACAGGAAAATGGGAGTTCACCGGGAATTCCCTGGCCAACTTGGTATTCGAATATACTAGACAGCAGCAAGTTGTTAACTGGAGACAACAACCTAAGAAGTAAGATATAGAAAATTTGGAGTAATGATGGACAATATCTAACATCATCAGAGAATGATATTTGGCAAACTATGAGCAACTGTCACCGGGTTTTTATAGGTTTCATATGTTGTACAGAACTTCAGATGATGCATTTGATCAGACTATAGTAATATTTGTTGTTGTGAAATAATATTAATAGAAATTAAAATAAATAAAATACCATACTATGACATACCCGGCACTGGAACAACTTAATATATTTTCACACTACACTGTAAATCAACAGCTTATTCAATATATTTTATGCAATATAGTGGTTGTTATGCCATAAGTTCTCACCCCGCAGCAAAGATGTCCATGGATGGCCTCAGAGGTGCATCATGTGCAACTTGCATCTCACCTCCATGCTCATAAAATCTCTGAAAGTAAGATACGACTAGTTACAAAAAAACTCAAGTGACTAGGACAAAAAAATAATTTAGTGACCTCCTGATAACAGGGAAAAATAATTATGTGATATTACCACCAAGAACTCAGTTACTTGATAGCATGATTACTTGTCTAAGGCACCACTCTAGGAAATTTGAGAATGCCAAATACCATAAAAGATATGAATATGATAATCAAAACATTTAAAATGCGAGTGTCTGCATTAGCTTCTTGAAAAATGTGTATAGCTGGTAATCACTTCAATGACATTATACTAAAAATGTAATTACATTCAATTAGGGAATAGGCTAATAGCACATCCAAGGTTGTGTTCACTTGGAGAGAACAGAAGTGGGAGGAATGGAATGAAAAATTGTGAACAAAACTTATGGAGAAAATAGAATATAGAACAGAACAGTGACGGAACATGAGGGAGTAAAATATTTTATGATGTAGAAGGAGAATGGAACATTCCTTCCAAAACACGTGGGTTTGCATTCTACTTTAAATTGTTTGGAAAGGAATCAAGGAAGGAATAATAAATATAAACATCTCCCACAAACAAGAGTACAAATTTCATTCGTTCTCACCCCATTCCAATCAATCCAAGTAAACACCTTAACAGAAATAGAACAGCCTACAACTAGGGGGGGGGGGGTTCAAACACATTTAGCTACTTAATTTTCAGCGCTACTAGTCTAACTGTCTAAACATTATGGATAGAAATTAAGCACTTACCTTATTAAAGTAAAACATAAACTAAACCTTCTGTTTTAACAAATGAACAGCAGAGGGGGTACTAGCACGGGGTCAAATATAGCATGATTAATTATCTTAAATACATTCAGTCAGACAGCATTAGATTTATTGAACTGGCATTAGTTTTGGTCAAAATGAAACCAAAATATACAAACGCTATTTGCAGCAATAAAGCTTGCTGCGTGCGGTTTTTCCTAAAAACCATGTGACAATGGCAATATGTTTAGTCTCCTATCATGGATTTACCGAAGCATACAAAACTGATTTGACCAAGTGTATATTAGGGTAAGAAAAGACACATTCAAGGATAAAGGTCGTTCACTGTGGCAATGGAAACACAACAATACTCAATATAAATGGTTCAAGTGGTGGCAATTGTAATGAAGACCATCACTATGTAAAAAATAGGAGCATAAACCACAAGACACGAGTCCACAATGTTATTTGCTTATAAAAGAAGAAAAGAAATAAGGATGCTTTTTACAATCTACCAATCACACTCGGAAATGAAGAAAATTAAGTAGTCTAAATAAAGTAATACTAAAAATTTGATCCTTTCACATGTCTATCAATTTTATGTTGGTTTAATTTATGTTCTTTAGTTGTCTTGACTCTAGTGGCACGCTCCAATTGTTTCCAATGTCCTAATTTTGTTATTATCATATTATTGTGAAACAGGGTTTTCATAGTAATGTCACAAAAAGCCATCAGCAGAAAATATAGGTTACATTTTTAGAGAGGAGACGTCAGGAATATGATAAGTTATGTCATCGGCCTCACCTATCCTATGAACGTCCACAGAAGGCGAAAATTTTGTTTGCTGCACATGCAAATGAAATAGCCTGTTTTTAGATAGTTAGGACTTAGGAGTGATAGTAATAGCCATGTTAACGACATTAAAATAGAGAATGAAGCACATGTCTGGATCCTATAACATTCGTAATTTTTTTCCCACATTAAAATAGAGAATGAAGCATACTACCACCACAAAGAATTCACAACCAAATGAGACAAAGGATCATTTTAAGGTCATCATCCTAATGCAAACTGAAAGAAAAAGGCTAAAAAACCATGTTTATTAAAGAGCAATGAATTGGCACTAGTCAAAAATGCACTCCATATTTGAAAGTGAGAAGTTACTTAAAAGGGCAATATCCAAAAGACTACTTGTCTACGACCACATCTCTGAATCCTCTACTATGTCCACCTCAAATGTGCCTCTAGTGGCTTAGTTAGAATTCATTATAATCCACAAGAGACATCCAGAAAGCATGCACTTTTGATCTACCACAGATAGGAACAAATATTGTAAATTCTGTATCAGGTACCAGGCGCAATGGATTTAGCTACTTGGCTGATATATTTTCATGCACGATTGATAAAGGTACGCAATTTAATACTAAATAGTACCATAAACTTGCAACAAGAGGAGTATGACACCACAAGGGAAAAAAAGTGTGTTAATAAATGATTTTAACGTTCACTACCTTACGTTAACTTGAGCCAAGTATTAACATTTCATCTAGTACTGAAATATGCTCACAGCCTCACATTACAGTTATTAAAACAACAGAGAGAACTAGGGGTCAACCTCTGGTGCTAGATAACAACGCCTTCTCCCCCCAGTGTCAAAAAAGAAAGAAAAATCTGAAGGGTCATCATGTGGAATATACGTAGGTTTGAAAGAAGCAAAGTCAGCAAGGTAAAGCCAATTCCAAGAAGTGACCAACACATTCTCACACTTGATATCCCCTGCAAAAATATTACACATATTAGACATCGTGTCACATTTCAACTGAATCCAATAACCTGAACGCTCGTGCTCAACATCTCACCATGACAAACTCCATTCTCATGGCTCTGTTTTACAGCATAGAGCAACTACATAAACAACATAAGCATTTAAGTTTAAGTCTATCAATATGAATTTTTAAAAATTTGTAGATTATGTACGTAGAGAGGAAGGGAATAACTACCTGATAAGCCAACCACTTTTTCTCAACTAGACTCAAGAAAGGTCGTGTACTCAAACGATCATGAAGGTTATTGAAGAAGTATTGTCTCAACAGATACGCAGCTTTATCCGTTTCAAGCCAAAACTGCATCACATGTCATCCATATATATTACTATGTTTTACCTAGCACCTAAACAACTCCATCAAGTCATTCAGTATTAAAGACTATATCTTTCCGTCATAAATCTATCTAAATCAACAGCCAACTTGTAAAAAATATACATATTGTCCGCAAGGCCATCCTAGTAGAAATCCAAAATATATTTATCTCTTCCATTCTCAAACGTCGAGAAAAGAAACAGTAACCTCAATCTAACACAGTTTCGCGTCCACAGTACAAATAACTGATAACTCCAAATCTCAAAGCAGAAATATGTAATCTAACAAAGTTTTTTGAGATTCTTTACACAAAAAACCTAATTAAAGCTTTTAACAGTAAATTGATTTAACATAAAACAAATTTCCAAAATTCAGAAGTATCAAATCATATTCCTAAACTGCCTAACCTAAAAGATAACGCAAAAATCTTACTTGATTACTTTGCATTTACATACATATATATACACATAATCACAATCCAGGTGAGAACAGTTTTATCTACAAAACAATCATTTTCCGGTTCTAATAACCAATAGTTATCACATACCGAACTAAATTATTCTCAAGAGCAACAACAATTCTAACAATCTGCTTCCGAAAGGCAGATCCAACATTTTAATCTAACATTTTAATCACAACAATTCAACAAACAAATTCAACTAATACCTGAAAAGGCCAAACATGAGGCTGATCGAGACCGTTAAACACATCGCGAATACTCGAAAGATCACGCTCATACTCGCGAAGATCAATCGAATCACCGCGCTTAAAATACACTTTCACTAACACCAAACCTTCATCGTGTTTACACAAAATCGATTTTAGAAATCTTCCACGGCCAAGCACTTCTTTAAGTACTAAATTATATGAAGAAGGCAAGTCGTGCAGATAATACTCTGTCGCTGAGGCTTGTGTTGTGCGTGCGATTTTGTTGCCCATCGCGTGTTTGTGATTATGCGTGTGAGAGAAAGAAGTTTGATTTTGTGTGTGTGTTTGTGCGTGTGGTTAGAGGTGATTTGGCCGGAGTTTTGTGCCGGCAAGTTAGTTAACTCCGGTAGGTCATCGTCGGAGAAGAGCTGTTTTGTTTTTAACTTATTTTTGAAATAAAAGTTACTTATACGTGTACAATACTACTGGTCTACTACCACTGTGCAGCGTATCGGATAATTACTATATTTACGTGTTTTTAAAAAAAAAAAAAAATTTAGAGATAAGTTTTAAATAATTTTTGATAATTCGGTATCCCACCAATTTTCGCACGCCTCATCTAACTAGAGTATATCTTGATATATTAATTTTAAATTTTAAATTAGCTTATGACCCGTGCATTCACGGTTCTTTTTTAATCTTCATAATTATGTTAATAATTTTATTGAACAAAATTTTTTTAATATTAAATTTTCATTAAGAATTTTCAAAAAGATCTAATCCTATTCAGTTTAAAAAACCTAATTATGTTTTGTTTATTTTAAAATTTACTTTTTCGTATTTGAATATAATCCTATTATCAATTAAATAAACTTTCTTTCTAATATTAGATCTGATTCTATTCAATTAGAAAATCTACTTATATTTGGTTTAGATTATTAAATTTAATTTTTTGGTTTTTAAGTAAAAGTCTAATATCAACCAAATAATTTTTTTAATATTTGATTTAATAGATCACATCTATCTATATCTATACTATTATATAAAAGCCGAAACATTAAAAGTTTTGGTACCTGTTTTTTGGTACGTAATGACTTTACTTATTTACCCTTCAATATAAAGAAAAATATATATAATATCTATACTATTAAAACTCCTAAAATAAATAATAACATAATATAAATTAATGGTAAGTAGACAATTGCCTTTTTTCATATTTACTTTTAATTGAAAATATTACCTTTTATTAACACCTAAAAACATCAATCGTATCATATCTTCCAATCATTAATATTTCCTTTCGAATTAAAACAAGTTATCTTTTTAATTTAAAACTAATCTTACAATTATTAATATATATCCGAAAATATAGCATCATATTTTTCAATTATTAATAAAATATATTAAAAATATGTATACGTTGTTTACAATAAGGAAACATTAGCCGAAACTTTAAAAATTTTGACACCTATTTTCTGGTATATGTTTTTTAGTATTTCGTGAATTTACTTATTTAACCTTTGTTATAAATAAAAAATATGTACAATATCTATACTATTAAAACACCTAAAATAAATAATAACATAATATAATATTGGTAATTAGTCGATTGTCTTTTTTACATTTACTTTTAGTTGAAGACTAGTCTATAAAGCCGCGCTTCGCGGCGGCGTTATAACTTTTTAATAAAATTCAATACATATTTACGTTATATTATATCATCAATTTTAAATTTTAATAGTTACATAATCTTCTCTAATGAACCGATTTCTTGTAAATACGATTCTTTCAATTGAGCCGCTTATCAAATTTTAATAGCTAATACAATATTTTCTAGTGAGTCGTCTTACCGTTAAAACATGTTTCGAACCGTTCTTATTTGGAACCGAAATTCTAACTTAATTACATAGTATTGATGACACTTATCTTATGAAATAACTTTTTTTCTTAAAAATTTAATCCTTAAAAGGGAGTAAATTCCAATTTTTACAGTCTTTAAACTTTCTAATATTTATGGAGTTTTAAAAGATGAAAATACATCTTATATTTTCTGTATATTATTGATATTCCTGTATTAATTTACAGCTTCCGCATGAAAATATTTTTCTGTTATGTTAACACATCAATTTTTTTTTAATGCGAAGACTTTTCGTTACGGGAATAATATTGAATTTATGGACATATTTTTCTAATGCAAGTATAATTAACTTGTATAAAACAGTTAAAATAAAGGATTTATAGGAAAAAAGATATATAGTTTTAAAAAATTATATAAGGCATTTACACCATACTACTTCCAATAAAACAATTTATTATATGTATTCTTTATATATTCAAACATTTTTTCTACCTCCAATAATTTTTTTAAATTTTATGTATTTTCTATAAATTCAAACTCTTCTTATTTATAAATCAGAACTCCTATTTTACTTACAATAAAACTCTTAATTATAAGTCTTGCAAATATCTATTTTACTTTCAATAGATTTTTTAATTATATGTCTTTCCTATAAATTCAAATTCTTATTCTTTATAAATTTGAACACCTATTATGCTTCCAAAAATACTAAAATATAGTTTTTTAGTTATTAATATTTAAAATCCTAAAATTCTAAAAATATATATATATATATATATTTATTTATTTTCTATCATATCATCAATATTAAATTTTAATATTTAACACGGTTTTCTGTAATGAACCGCTTTCTCATTAAGCATGGTTATTCTTATTGAGTCGCTCTTTCGTTTCTCTCGTTAAGATCAAAACCCTAATTTTTACATATATTACCTATATAACAATGTTTGTCCACAAAAGTCGAATACTAAAAATGAAATAAACTTTATAACATTAATTGCTGATACAATCTTTTCTAGTAAGCCATCTTCCTGTTTAACACGTTTCGAGCCGCTCTCGTTTCGTCGTCTTCCTGTTTAACACGTTTCGAGCCGCTCTCGTTTCGCATCTAAATTTCAACTTCATTACATATTATTGATGATACTTATCTTATATAATATTTTTTTCTTAAATTAAAAACCTAAAAATAGAGTTAACCAATTTTTATTTTCTCCATGCTTTCTAAAATTTATGGAGTTTTAAAAAATAAAAAACATCTTATTTTCTCTTTATACTATAGATACTCCTATATTTTTTTAGGGTTCTCGCATGAGAATGTTCTTTTTTTATGTTAACACATCAGTTCTTTTCTTTTAAATACGAAGACTTTTTTTTATGAGATTAGTATTGGATTTATGAAATTTTTTCCTAATAGAAGTATAAATAACTTGTATAAAAAATATATAAGTTTAGAATATTGTAAAATATGTCACCACCGTTCTTGTATTCTACTTCCAATAAATATTTTAATTACGTGTCTCCTTTATATATTCAAACACCTATTTTACTTCTAATAAAATTCCTAATTAAATTATTTTTCTATAAATTCGAAGTCTTATTTTCTATAAATTCGAACTCCTATTCTACTTACAATTGAACTTTTAATCATATGCCTTGTAAATACATATTCTACTTCAATAGAACTTCTAATTATATGTCTTTCCTATAAATTCGAACTTTTCTTATCTATAAATTTGAACAACTATTCTACTTTTTACATATTAAAAGATATTTTTATATATTTGTTAGTGTTTAAAATTCTAACTAAAAAATTAATAAAGTTAAACTGAATAGTGTGAATAAATTACAACGTGTTAGAACCTCGTGAAATCCACTTAATTAAGATCGATAAATCAATAACCCATCTTTCACATTCAATTAGAACTCTGATATGTAATTCCTACTATATGCACCGTACTTTCAAGAGGGTATGCATCCTGTTTTTGAAAAAACCAATACATTTAAAAAATTTAATCAAAGGTTAGTTAAAAGAAATAATTTATCTGTCAAACTCAATAATAATATGGTTATCTATAAATTCGAACTCTTATTCTCTATAAATTCGAACTCATATTCTACTTCCAATAGAACTTTTAATCATATGCCTTATAAATACTTATTGTACTTTCAATAGAACTTTTAATCATATGTCTTCTCTATAAATTCGAAATCTTCTCATTTATAAAATAGAACACATATTCTACTTCTAATATGTTAAATGATATTTTTATATATATTAGTGTTTAAAATTCTAAAATTCTGAAAAATTAGAAAAATAAATTGAGACGATCTTAGAGCGCCACATAAGCTCCCGCGTATCCTCCTTTACTTTAAATCATATGTCTTCTTTATAAATTTGAACTCTTCTCCTTTATAAATTAGAACACATATTCTACTAATAGGATTCTAACATTTCTATTAAAAAAATAATATAAAATTTTAGGAAAAATAGGATAAAAGCAACGCAGTATAGTTATAACAAAAGAATTACAATTATAATAGGATTCTAACAATTCTATTAAAAAAATAATATAGAATTCTAGGTAAAATAAAAATATAAGGATAAACTAAAATAAGGATAAAACCAAAATAAGATGAAATCAAATTTGATAACAAATACTAATTAAAAAAATCAAATATTAATAAATTAAAAATTAAAAATCTAATTACGCAGGAAATTGACAAAATACTAGGGATCTTATAAATTGAGTTACTCTTTTAAATATAAATAAAACAACACAGGAACATGTATAGACACAAAACAAGTTAGTAAAAATGTAGAATAAAACACGTGCAAAGCACAAGCACATGTCGAATACTAATCGAGATTAAAATTCTAATATTAATAAATTATTGAAAATGCTAATATTAATAAATTATTAGTTACACGACTAAACTGAATTTGAATATCTAAGTGACATATGATATATAATTAAAATGAATTCGAATGGATTTCAATTTAAATTATTGAGAGATCACAAATGTATATATTAATAATATGCAACACAAGTATGAATGAATATTCAATTAGTGTGCAACGGTAAAAATTATGTCGTATAAAATTTTCAACACTCTTAAAAGATTGTTTGGGCTAGTTAGTTATTGGGCTAACAAGTTATGGAGCTTTTGTTTTGGGCTAGTTTTAGTTATATTTATTTTTTCAATTAAATTGGTTGTTTTTTTTTAGTTTTTTTAGGATAAAACTAATTCAATTTGAGATGCCCCTAGAAAAACAATTTAAGATGAATACTGAGATGTTTTATATGACATTTTATGTTTGTTTGTGGTGTATCACGTATGTTTGTTTGTGGTGCATCACGTATGTACATGGTGTATCACATGTATATAGATGGTACATTTATGTAAGTGATTCTAATTTTGGGGGATTAGAGACGCCATCACAAACAAAATCCAAGTTTCTGTATAGAGAGAAAAAAAAAGGTCAAGTAGAGCATGTGAGCCAATGTACCTCCACAATCGACAACAACTAAGTGAATAATTAATCAAGCAACTGGTATTGTCACCAGATTCACACCAGGCTTACTAAATAATCGAATATATAGAAAGGATACATACAAAGAAATCAAGAGCAAAAGGATTATAGAAAGAGGAACGTAATAACTATTGCAAAGATTCCAATAAAATTTGGTAACGATAACAATAGCATAGATACAACAAGTTGAGCAAACCAACAGGTAAAGTAACTATATAACATTACTAATAACAAATGCAAAGATTATGAAAAAAACACCTCATTTTCATGAGTCGCTGTTGGATCACTTGCATGCTGAGTAGTTGCCACATTTTCACGAGTCGCTGTTGGATCACTTGCATGCTCAGTAGTTCCCACATTTGCTTGAACCGACTCATCATCACTTTTCCAGGGCATATACCATATTGAGAAACAGTTATCAATGTGCAAAATCAAGTGGCACAAGTAGGATAGAGCAAAGCATGTCCAAGCTGCCCACCATTCCTTTTTCAATATGTTGAGGACAAATAGTCCACATAGCTTTGCTGCAAGCTGCTGATATAAGTCAGTCTTCACCTCTGCTGGAGCATACATACATATAAAATTCATCCTTGCAGCAAAATACAGGACATAGAGAAGACTCTTAGTATTAAATGGGCCTCGAACTAGGTACTCATCAGCTGTGGTGGTGAAAGTGACCGCTAAAACTCCATTTACCGAGAGCTCGTAGATATTATGCCGGATAAAATCTCAACTATCTACCTTGCACTAAACTTTAGAAATGTAAAAATTAGGCAACGGGTTAAGCAGGTGCCTATAGCAACATATATGAGAAACTTCCTGTCAATCTCGGTGTAGTCCATAAATTTGGACTCCCCAAAATGCTTGCCTTCCGGAATCCATCCCAATTCTATCCACTCCAAAACAGCATCCCTTAGCCATATCACTAGTAAAAAAAAAATCCTGAATCACACAGTATGTAATAATCCTAATTTTTGTGCTATTATAAAAGGGCCGGATGTATAGTAATTCTGGTGTGTGAGAAAAACAAATCCTACCCACTTATGAGCAAGGAAAAAAAATTTGAAGTTTATGATTTCGAAACCCTAATCATACTTGTGATATACACTTCTAGGTCTCGTCATAACGATTTCATCTCGAAACTCTTCACAAACGATTTCAGGGTTCATTAAATCGTAAAACGTTTATTTTTTTTAAAGTTTCGAAGTTTATTGTTTAATCATTCGTTTATTATCTCAACTCGTCATTAATACGAGTCCATCGTCCATGATACAAGTGTCGACATTAGTTCAAGAATAGATTTACATATATTTTTAGATCATGATTTATTTCTTGATCGATTTTGAAATCTATTTTCTAAAATTCATCATTTTATTAGAATTATCGATTTTCGAAAAATCATATCAAATAGAAAAAAATGAGTTTTAACCTAAATCTTTTTGGAAAACTCTTAAATCAATTTCTAGTTTAATAAATCAGCTTCAAAATTTAGTTACAAAAATCATATGCCCAACACCCATTTTAAAATTAATGAGAGGTCAAATGACCTTTTTCCATGTGCTAGTGTTTTCTCTTTTCATTATCAAATTGTTAAGTGGGAATTACTTTAGAAAATGCTTCATGATTTTGTCTACAACCATTATTACTATCACTAAAACTCCAGCAACTATTAGCTATGTATATTGTAGCAAATCAATCATTTTATTTCCTCATTCACTCATCAAAAATCTGCACTTGTTCTTGGAAGGAAAATGAAGGTAATTCTCCATTAAAGCATCTAAATTCTTAAGTTCTTGAGCTCCTCATCTAAAGCCTTCCATACACACTTCTTATACACTCCCTACACTTCATAAAACACTCTTAAATCATCAAGGAAAACTCAAGTATTCAAGCATCAAGAGAGATCAAATCCATCCAAGAAGAGAGAAGTGAAGTTAGTAAAAGCTAGATCATCCAAGGGTTTAAGTGGTATCATCTTGGAGCCTCTTTAAATATTCATTCTCATCAATTATTTTTATTAACTTGTGCCATTCTTCAACTTTAGGATCTGAGAGATAGCAAGGACCCTCCCACCAAAAAGAAGTTAAGATCCAAGAAGGTATAAATCGTTATTGTTTGGAATCATTGTATAACGTGTTTATAGGTTTATGTTAGCTACTGTCTAAGTCTGTACTTTTGGGTAAGGAATATTTTATAGTGGTCATATGATTTAGATGCTCTATAATCTAAGGATCGCCTGAGCGCTAATTTCATGTAATTCTCATTTACGAGTCAAAAGTTATGCTCGTTTTAGTAAGACCGGTTAAAATGAACGAATCGCGTCAAAACAACTGTATTTGCAGTGAAAGACGGACCCCTTAAAAATTTAGAAGAATTATGAAAATTTCGGTGAGGATAGTCATTACAGTAGAGAAGACGGTCCAAAAAGAATTAAGTCAAAATAGGGATTTTTCGATTTTATAAAAATCATTGAGTCGAAACTGCGCAAGCAAAATTCACAGCAGAGAAGGGTCTTTTATAGAGCTTTGGTTGAGGTCCTTGTAAATGATCATACGTTATGAAATATTGATAGTTGTCTCTCAATGCAGTAAGGAAGAAGTGAGAAAAAGAATTTCGTAAAAAGGTTTATTTTTCAATTTTATAAAAATGTTCGAATCAAAGTTGCGCGAACGAAAACACCTTTAGGGGACGAACGTTAAGAAAACTTAAACCCGAATAAAATCAAACGAACTTGAAACCCGGCTCGAATGAAATTGGTAACCTTATTTCGGTCAAGGAATGTCACCAAAGTATATAGATTCGACTTGGACGACAAGAGTTTCCTAAGGGAATTAGTTACGTTATATGAACATCGGTTAAATAATTCGTTTATAAAGCTAACCTTAGCGTTTCCTTGTTCATTATAGATCGTCACCCTAGGACTCGAGATTTCACTTCCCCGACTCTGTCAGGCAAGTTTTCCAAAACCAAACTTCAAGTATATTTCAAAAATTGTTGTTGTGATATGAATGCATGTACTGTTTTATACATGTATTGCGAGAAAGTTATAAATGCATGCATGATTTTCTGAAAGTACTTGTAACGTTTACGTGCATATATATATACACCCCCTTGGTTTGTACGTATATATATATGACGATGATTAAGGCTCGGGTAGAGCGTAAGTACTTTTATTATAAGTCTGGAGTCGGAGTTTTTATGTAAAACCCGGTAACCCCGGAGACGGATATTTTGGATAATCGAATAAGTTCCGATAATAAAAAAAATTATGAATATCGGAATTAATTATTTTGAGTTAATTAATAAATATTATTTGAATATTTATTGATTAAATGAATATTAATTTAAATATTCATTTAAGGTTAATTTATTTAATTAATGATTATTTATTTATTTATTTATCAATAAATAATTAATTATTTATTTAAAAATTAATTATTAATTAATTATCATTATTTAAAAATGATTTAAATGTTCTAAAATTATTTAAAAATTATTTAAAATCTATTGGGCCTATTTTAAAATTATTTAAGGCCTTTAAAAATTATTTTAAATATTTTCTGATCTTTAGAAAAATATTCAGGGGTTCTCAAATAATTTATAATTACCCATACTTCGTAAATTACCACCCCAACGGTTTGTGAACTTATCAAAACTTGAGAACCCAAGATTTTGGGAGTACTTTAAAATGTTTTCTCCCTTCGCTACAAACCAGCGAGAACAATATAGTGACCCTGCCTCATTAAGGAGGGTCAGCTTTAAAAAGTCTTTAAGAAAAACTCCGAATAACTCCAAAGTTGATTTGAAAAGAATTCCCTGAGTAAAGAAAATCAGTTGACAAAGATCAACTAGTGCGATGAACTTACTTCCTCATTTTCTTCCGGAAGTAAAGAATTAAAAAGGTTTCATTCCAAAGATAGTTCAAAACGACTCTGGGGACTGGAGGGTGTTAAGGTGTAAGAGGCTTGCAGGTAGGCAGGTCCATCCAGATATATATACAAGTGTAAGAGACTTGCAGGTAGGCGAGTCCATCATAAGACCCGAATGCGGTCAGAGCCACGACCTCCATAGTAGGTTCGTCTCCCGTCTACTAGTAGCGAAGTTTTGTACGATACAATGGCTGATCACCTTGTATCGGGTGGTACTCCAGAATAGTCCCATTCCTCCAGTTGGAATTGTGCTGCTACACTGTATTGGAAGCCCAGGAGCTCCAGTACCGATAGTGTAGTTAGTGTTAAACTTATCAAGAAAAGATTTCTGAAACCCGAACATTCCTGTCTTAAAATGATTGAGGGAAAGTTAGTGCTCTTACAAGTTGAATTGTATTATACTACTTAGTTCTCAAATGAAACGAAAGTATATTTGCAAAACTACTATTATATTGCTGAGCTATATTGCTCACTCTTGCTTTTCTTTTATATATATCACCACACAACAACAGATAAGCATGGCAAGAACAAGGCAGACTCCCCGCAAAAGCGTGCTAACCGGTCAGCAGTTTAGGAGATTATTTACGAGGCAAGTGACGAGGTCGCACTCGGTGGTATTACCACAGGTGAGCAGAATAAGCTGGATAGGTTTACAGCTTAGGCTGGTTAGGTTTGTGTACAAGTATGACCCGTGTAAACTTCTGAAAACCAGAAAACTATCCCACATTTACCATCACCCCAGGTAACAGTTTTTGTGGATTGTATACCCTATCTAGATTCAAACATTTGGGTCTGTAATAACTTTATATTTTGGATTGAATCTTGTACTCTAAACAATGTTTTGTTTTCGCTCTGAGCTTATAACCTGTGATGGATATTATTAGTATAGGGGTCATGCCAAAGGAAAAGACTAGTGTTAAATAAAATGTTGAATAATTGGGAATGGTAATCATATAATTGGAATGTAGATTGGCGTAACAACCTGGATCGTTGACCCCCGATCTAAGGGTGTTACACAATAGCCCTAGACCTGGCAATTCGTTCATTTCCTATACTTTCTTGTCGTGTACTTTCGTGTTTCGTTTACGTACCCAAACCCAAAACTGACCCATTAAGGATTCGTTTCGTTTCGTTTCGTGTTCGTGTACCTTCATTTCGTATACATTTCGTGCGTGTTTCGTGCAACTTTTGAACAAAATAAAAATATTTAAATATTAAATTTTTACTAGTCGAGTCTTAAGTCAATATGTCATAAAGAATCAACTGTGCTCAAGTCTTGTGAAACTAAAATTTGAAAGTATTTTGTATTTATCTTATATAAAAATTATATATAAAATATTATTTTAAAATATGTATTCATATAATTTTAATAAAATTATTTAAATATTTATTTATTTTGTGTATTTTCGTTTCGTGTCGTGTACCCAAGATTGAGTGATTAGTCATCATGAGGGTAAAACCAAAACCGACACTAAATTCATCCGTGTAATTTCGTGTTCGTGTACCGCAAAGGTCAACCCAAACCCGTAATTTTCGTGTCGTTTTCGTGTTGTGTACAAAATTGTCGGCTCTAAGTAGCTCCAATAGAAATGCAATTACCTTCCTCCAAGTAATCATCTGCAAGCACAAACAAAAAGAGGATGTTATTATGCACAAACTTCAGAGTCATGTGTCTATATTGGTAATTATAAACTTGATTCAAGCCAAGCATGCAAAAGCAGCATTTTCAGTACTTGCATTACATTAAGAAAAAGATCTAAAAGGAACACGTAAAAACGAACAAAATTTTTAAAATAATCACCAAACGCAAACCGTACACATATCACCGAATTCGCAGTCTCTGAACACAACCCAGTTGGCCTCTAAAGAATGCCAAGAGGAAGTGTATTGGGACTTGTGGGAGGAATACTCAGGCATGGACCTGATGACAGCAGAACTCTTCCTCACTAGTTGGTTAATGGTGTGATTTTGAGGCAGTTGACAAAATACATGTGTCTGTATATTCAATTCTACACACTGATTCTAATTTATAGAAATACAGTATTCCTTACTAGTTTATCTAAAAAATCAAGTAAAAGAATGATCCCTGAGAAATTCATGGGATCCCTTGCTAGTTGATATAAAAACGATTTACATTGGAGCTCAAGTTCTTTAATAGATAAAAATAACTCGCGTTGAAGTCAAGATGAATGTTGCCTATCAATTAAACTTTGTTAAGTATCAATTAAACTTTGTTAAGTAATTGCTAATTAGATCATGCTAGGGATGTTGTTAAAGAAATCGACTGATTTGTCGATTTATTAGCCAATTTGTGTCGTGGGCTGTCGATTTTATTTGAGTGATAATTAGATTTACATTATGTCCTTATATATAATAAGAGTAGGAGGGATAATAAAAATGTATCATATGTCAAGGGTTCGATTCTTACCAATTACATATTAAAATATTATATAACTATACCCTAACTTCAACTAATTATCAAAATAAGGTATGATTCACGTAAATATAAAAGCAATTAAGATTGCAGGAAGGAAACTTTTCCCACTTAGAGAAGAAGTAGCACGACCTGAGATAAAGAGTCATTGTATCAGCAGGTGGAGTTTTCGAACTTGGATTATTCATCCCTGGCAGTTCAACAAATCGATATATGGGAATCTGGTACAAGAAAATATCAGATAGAATATTAGAGGGATGAAGATTGCAATCTCTAAAAGACCGTTTAAACAAAACTTTAAATTAAAATATAATTAATAAAATTAAAAATGAAGTTTCAAAAGATTATTAATGACTCTTAAAAATCTTAATATCCTCCTTTCTCTTCTTTATTTTAAAAGCACCGCAGAATATTTGGTTATAAGGGATGAAGATTGCTATATTTGGCTAGGAGAATCTCTAAGAGACACTTTAAACAAAATTTTAAATTAAAATATAAAGAATAGAATTAAAACGAAGTTTCAAAAGATTATTAATGGCTCCTACAAATCTTAATACCCTCCTCTATCTTATTTACTTTAAAAAATACTGCAGAATAGTTAACTTTTTTATATCAATAAAATATTTACTTACACACGTTTTAATTTAAATTTTTGTCATCGGAAAATTTGAAATATAAAAAGAAAAAATTACAATCTAAAAATATATAATTAGAAAAAGTTGCATTAGAAGTGAATTGTAAAAAAAATTATAATTTAAAAAAGATATGATTAAAAAAGGTTGTATTAGAATTGAATTCTAAAAAGAAAATTATATTATGAAAAGAATATAATTTAAAAAGATTGTATTAGATTTGGATTTTATTTATTTTTTTATTAGTATTAAAAAATCATATTTACTATTTGAAATCTATTTTGAGATCTAGAAATCAGATTAGGATGATTTTACAATCCACAACGAAACTCATATTATCTTTGATTTAGTGATGATTTAATAACTATTATTCAAATGGAAACACTGAGAATCTCAAGAAAAAATATAATTACGATTTTTTACAATAAAATCTATTCAATGTATAAGACCTAGATGATGTTATTCAATTTAGAAAACCTAATTATATATGATTTAAATAATTGACATACACCTTTTCGTATTTCAATATAACTACACTTTTTAGTTTATAACGTATTAAAATATAAAATATATTTTTTATGCTAGATCCAACGGTTTTCATCTATTTATTTTAAGATCTAACGGTTCTTCTTATTTTGTCGTACGGAGGACCAAATTACCGATTATCAAAATTTGGACAAAATCCCACCTAAACTTATTGTTAAAATTTTATTTGATTGTTAGTAGAACTATCTTCAAATAATAATAAGGGTATTCTTATAATCAAAAAGAATTATAAGTAGAATCCATAAATCGAACAGAATTTTCTACGTAAAAAATCATCAATTAATTTTCTCTTTTGTTTCTGCGTAGGTTCTATTGTAAAATAATTGTTAAACCATCACTAAATTAAGGATTATTTTGTTAATTTCACGTGGGCCGTAAAATCGTCCAAATCAAATTTTAAGAATTTAAGATGGAGTACAAATATTAAATCGAACTAGCTTATAACCGGTGCAATGCATGGCTACTTTTTTAATATATATAATTATATTCAGTTTTAATATTTTTATGTTATTAATTTACATATTAAATTGTTGTTAAAAACTTGATACATATAAGATTTCATACGTTCAATTTAATATTTGTTCTATATATTACATTCTTAAAATTTGATTTGAACGATTTTACAGATCACATGAAATTAACAAAATATTCTTTAATTGAGTGATGGTTTAACGATTGTTTTCCAATTAAAACTACGCAGAAACAAAAGAGAGAATAAATTGATGATTTTTTACATTGAAAATTCCATTCGATTTATCAAATTTACTTATATTTCTTTTTAATTTTAAACTACCCTTCTTATTATTTGAATATAGTTCTACTACAACCAAATACAGTTTTAATAATAAGTGTAAGAGTGACGTTGTAAAAAACTTTGGTAGTCGGTAGTATGGTCTTCAATACGATAAAATATATAAGAAACATTTGATCATAAAATAAATAGATGAAAGACGTCAGATTTAGAATTAAAAATATTTTATTTTTTAACTTGTAAATTAAAACATGTATTTATATCAAAATACGAAAAACTGTATGTCAATAATTTAAATCATATGTAATTTGGTCTTCTACATTGAATAGAATTATCAATGTCGGTCTTCTACAATGAATATGATTAATGTAAAAATCTTTATTATATTCTCTTTTGAGATTATGAGTGTTTCCATTTCGATAATAAGTGTTAAATCATCACTAAATAATTTTATGAGTTTCGCGTGGGCTGTAAAATCACCAAAATCAGATTAATAGATTTCGAGATAGAACCCAAATAGTAAATATGAACTTTTTTAATATTAATAAAAAGTAAAATAAAATTCAATTGTATTCTTTTTTAATTATATCATTTTCATATTTTTTTTAAAATTCAATTCTAATACAATTTTTTTTAATTCTGTCCCTTTTAGATTATGTATTTTTTAATATGATATAATCTTGATCGCATATTTTTAAATATTAAATTCAAGGATTGAAATTATTTTGACAGTACAGTGACCAAAATTACGAATAAGATCGTTCTTACGCTTATTATATAATGTGTAAAATCTTATTTATAAGGAATTTTAACAACAATTTTATATGTAAATTAACAATTTATAAAATTTATAAAATATATAGAAATATTAAAAAGAAACCGTGCTTTGCACGGGTTATAAGCTAGTGTTTATTTAATATTAAGACAAGATGCCAAGGTTGCTACTAGCGTGGAAATAGTTACAAGATTTTGTGTTGATTTTGTCACATGACAATGAATGTGGATTACAGTAGCAATAGCAAAATTGCAAAAAATTAAAATGGTAAATCTATTATTCTTAACAAAAGTAAAATTGCAAAAAATTATTTTTATCAATTTATTTATCAAAAAACCTCTAAAATATAATCTCATTATTTTTGATTGATTGAATCGCTAATCATTATCTCAAACCACCATTAGATACGATAAAACAAATTGTACAAAATTGAATTGGAATTGTAAAATTTTAGATCCTAAATTACATATTAGACTTGGGTTTCAAATCTGATAGAACTGATTTTGATTTTGAAAATATTAAAAATAAAGAATGAAAATGTGTATTTTAAACCGATGTTGGACTGCCATTGGGTTGGGTTCGGATCGATCTAAATTCATATCCATCTATTTGTATTGGAATCGGGTCGAATCATACCTCAAATATTTTAGAGATCGATCCATATTTAATCCATTTAGTTTGATGGAAAAATAGATTGGATTTCGGATATCCATTACTCCATTTTTTTTAAAATATATAAAAAAATTAATTATGTAGATAAGATTCATCACTTTAAAGAAAAATACTAAAATTTGACAAGTTACAATCTAGTACATTTAAGTAGCAATCCAAAGTTTAAACTACTTTAATAATTTCATTATACAAATACAATTTTTTTTAATAAAACGTACTTGCATTCATTAAAACATATCCAATTCTAACATATCAATAAGAAAATTAGGTGCAGTATTATACCACTCCCCTAAATCTTAATAGGCGGCTTAAGTTAACTTGTAATAAAAAACGTAAACCACAAGTTCAAATAGGATAAAAAAATATATATGAAGTTAAGTACTTTAAAAATATAATTTACAATATTTTTTATAATTTTTAAAAATTATAAAAAATGTTGTAAATTATATTTTAAAAAATGTAACAGAATGTCGGGAGGAATTTTCAAAAATATAAAAATTATATTCATGATTACATGCAAATGCTTCCAATGAATAATAGGTAATGTTTGTTCTCTTGTTAATTACGAGTGTGTTAGTAGTTTTTTTATTCTTATCATTTCATAGAATAATCTAGCTAACTACGTATTCGGTGAAGGGTGTCTGGGGAAAAAGATTTTAAGTAAATGTAGTCGAATAATTAATTTGAAGTACATCGGTGCAATGACACTGATAAACCAAACGAAATTATTAGTGTATCTCAATCTCTTGATCGTATACTCCCTTTGTTTATACTATCTTATAAACCAACCGTGCAATTTCTTTTCTAAAATCTATAATTATATTAAATTTTTTTAATATTAATTTTGTATTAGTTTTTATCCAATTGTTGATAAACAATTGATATATATACATATATATATATAGGCTTTTGCTCAAATACAAACCAATCCTTAAATACAAACTACAAACTAACACTAGATTAATTATATTTCATTTATTCTAAGGTTTCCGTCAAGGGTACCTTCACAAAAAATGCTTAAAATAATTGGCTCTATCCACCAAAAAAAAAAAACTTGCCGTGGAAATGCGAAGCATTTAAGACAGTAAATGGATGAGTTAGGTAGTCATGAGGGCCGCAGGCCCTCGACACACCCGTCAATCGTCTATTGCCTTTACCATTGATTGTCATTCCTTACAACTTTAGAATGATAAAGGCGCGAAGCGCCGTACAAGAAGGTGCGAAGCACCGTTAACCAGTGAAATCCACTGCCACGTCATCACGTGAACAGTGATTTTTTTTTTTTGCTGAACGGAGCCAATTATTTTAAACACTTTTTGTATTGGGGTACCCCTAGTTTGATCATTAGATTAGCATGAAATATTGAATTAGTGTTTAGTTTGTAGTTTGTAGTTAATTTTAGTTTGTAGTAGAGTAGGACCATATATATATATATATATATATATATATATATATATATATATATATATATATATATCCTTATAGATAATAAGCGCAAGAGGGACCTTATCCACAATTTTGGTCCCTGTACTACCAAAATAATCTCAATCGTTGAATCTAATCTTTTTAAAAATAGACGATCAAGATTATATCATTGTAAAAAGAAAATTATAATCTAAAAAAGATATAATTATAAAAGGTTGCATTAGAAGTGATTTTTAGAAATAAAATTATAAGCTAAAAATGATATAATTAAAGAAGTTTGTATTAGAATTGAATTTTATAAGGAAAATTATAATTACCAATTTTTAATTAATCCTATTCAATGTAAAATTCCTACATTGATAATGCTATTCAACGTAAAAAATCTAATTAGATATGATTTAAATCTTTAACATACATCTTTTCGTATTTTAGTATAAATACAATTTTTAGTTTATAACATATTAAAATATAAAATATTTTTTTTGCAAGATCCAACGATTTTCATCTATTTATTTTAAAATCTAACGGTTCTAATTTATTTTATCGTACGAAGGACCAAACTACCTATAATCAAAGTTTTGGACAAAATCCTTCTCACACTTATTATTATAATTGTTTTTGGTTGTTAGTAGAACTATCTTTAAATAATAATAAAGGTATTTTGATAATCAAAACGAATTATAAGTAGAATTCATAAATCAAATTGAATTTTCAACGTAAAAAATCGTTTATTTCTTCAACTAGGATAGTTGATATGATTTAGAGACACGAGTCCAGTGTTCCAGAAATCGCTAGGCGGTCCAGGACGGTTGGGGTACCGCCTAGCGCTTAATCGGGTAGATGGGGATTAATCGGACGGATTAATCGGAGCACTAATCGGATATTATAATAATAATTAATATATTAGTCTAATTTACAATTAAACATATCATTCTAAATAAATAACAGGATTAACCGGATTTCAAAAATCAAATCAGTTTGTTACCTTCCAGAAGATTAATCGGGGATTAATCGGTTGAATCGGGGATTTTTTAGAACAGTGGGTAGGACAAGACAAGAATACAAGTGTGCATTTTACTGGTTTTAATTTGAAGAAATCTTCCTTGCTGGTTAATAAGATAGAAACATCGATTGGAATGATAAATAAGAGTTTTATTGGATCCTTGATATAAAAACGATTTATGTTGGAGCTCAAGTTAATTAATAAGTAAGCTGAAAATGACTCGAGCTGAAACAAACTGGTGTATAATATAATATGTAAATCAATCTTTAATTTATAGTATAGATTTCTCGCTCTTTTTCCTGCTAACTCAAGCTATAATTAGGTACCTGAAAAGTTAAAAGAAAACAAATCAAATAACACAAAATATTTTTATTTTATTTTCTCTTCAATCACGCTTGCACATAAAAGAATTAAAAACAAAATAATTAAAAAAAAATTACGACTAAAAAAAACGATTACGAATATTACTACTACTAACTATAACTCTACTGACCGGGCTACAGTTTGGACTTAAGGTTTTTTTTTTAATTTAACTACAAGACAAAATAAGCTACAAGACAAAACAAAATGCTACTGTAGAATTTTAGTGTGATTCACGGAAACAGATTGTTCAGGCAAAGTAATAATGGTGGTACTAAATATGTGACTAAATACAGAAATTAACAGGCACGCAAACAGAGGCGCAGGCAACGAAAGAAATAACGATTTTCGGGTCTGTTTTTGACAAAAACAGAAAAACAAAAATGGTGAGAAAACTTTAAACTAAAAACTCAACAACGCGTTCTCCAGCAGCGGTGCCAAAAACTTGTTGAGGAAAAATTTGTTAACTAATAAAAACCGCAAGTGCACGGGCGTACGTGAGTACGAGGGCAAGTACGGGTCGATCCACAGAGAACGCGAATAAAGTTCTTAATTAATAAACTAACAAAAGCAATTATCTAGCACTTAAAAATATCACTTATAAAAACAACTAAGGAACGGATTTCATCGGTCAAACACGAAATTAGGGTGTAGCATAAAAATTGATCTCCACAAACAATAAACACATAAGTATTCGAAATAAAGACAACCAATGATTTCGAATCAAATATAATCTAAAGTTGTAAAAACCACTTTGTATCGATCTTACCAATCAAGTCAATCCTCAAAACTTTATGGATCCTAACTATACGAACTCCCAACTCTACTTGTGTGGCTCGCATGAAAATATTCACATAAATATGATATTGAAAATGACTAGCAAAACAAACATGTAATTTAAAGCACTTACACCACATAATCATATTATGACGACCGACTACATCCGTCCCTTAGAAAGGGCTCTAGCCAAGCATGATCAAAGCAATAACGATATAAATTAAAGAACTCATACCAGAAATTGAAGAAAAGCTTGACTTTTTATTGCACGATAACTGGAATACAAGGAGGATTTTTGCTAAAGAAAAGAGATGAAGTAAAAGCTAGATGTGTTAATACAGTGAACCTAACACGTCTATTTATACTAAAATATTTACAAAGAAGCAATAATTACAAAGATTTTTAATTGATTTACACCAATCCTTGTGACAAATTGCTTGCTCAACTTTCCCTTATTAGATGATTCTTGCTTGATTTCTCACGATTCTGCTGACTCATGACGATGTGGCTCGTTATCTTGACTTAAATGCATTATTCTCCCATATTTGATCAAATCATGAAGATCTTCTCAACATCTGCACAATCAATAAAACCACAAAACCAAGCATAAAAAGGGAAAATAAAATGTTAACTAATAAAAATAATACATTAATATTATACAAATAAAATGACTTATCAGTTACCCTAGGCATTTCTCTCAGCTTTGTGACAGTTGCAGACTTGCAAGTACTAAGTTAATAATCATTTCTGATGTTCTTTGCATCTTTCGGGTTGGATTGTTATATTGAAAATTACTAGAATCGTTTATAATCAAAGCACTCCACAAGTACATTACAAAACTCTATGAGTTACAGTGGATGCAAAACAAGAGTTGCATTCCTTATTGATCGTAAAATACAAACCATCTGAGGAACATTTGTTCGTCAATTCATTTCTTTCAAAGGCGCACATGTGATTTCTTCTTTACTATATATTGGCTATTCCTCCTACTACTATTCCGTGCAAGGGAGGTCAGCTTAGTTCATGAAGAAGAGAGTATTAGTTGAATGGAGAGGGTGTATTGATAAATTAATTAGAAAGAAAAAAAGGTCAAGATAATTAACTTACGTATTACAGTTAAATTTACGATCAGCTGAGAATATAAAAGTCCACATTTCTCTGGGAGAGCATCGATTTTTACCAGATTTGTTACTCACTTAATACCTTCCTGCACGCAACGACACAATTCCTTCCTTTCTTCTCTAGTCTTGGCGGTTTCACGGATTTCTTTTGTCACTTTGCAACACTCTACAGATGGCTCCGGCTTTTCACCTTTCTGATATGGATCGCAGATGTCTTTGCAAGGTCTTGCAATTCTGTTCCGCATTTAAAAGCCTCCCCTTGCTCCACCATCATAAAAGCCCCTGCAACCATTACAAACACCATCATCAAGAATGTAATCCTCGCCATTTTCTTTTCTTAGCTAGAAGTGTATGCAGGCTTGTTGAAATGTGCTGTTTGGACAAGTTGTGTACTGGTAGTTTGAGGATAGATGATGCAGGTGAATTCATTCAATAGGCAAGTCAGGGTAGTACTTTACCAATCTAATTAGCAATTTGAACTAACAGTTAGGACACTTAAGTTGGCTTGATCACAAAAATGGCTATCAACAATTAATGCATGTCTCTCTAATTGCTATGTCTAAATTGTATAATTTCTGGGATTCATAGCACCGACAGTTCCTGTACTAGTGTACCTTTTCAACAATTTTTTTAGATAAATTTATTATCTACTTTCCTAATTGTCTACTGCTTTGCCTAATTTCATTTATATTATCAATTCAAATCCAGGCTACTTAGTAAAGGTGTATTCTAGACACTGTCATTCTCATTAAACTGAATGACTGTCTCATAACTTTGCACAACAATCAACCTCCGTAATTCCTGGGGGGCGAATCATAATTGTGCACAACAATCTAAACTCCGTAATCCCTAGAGGCTGTAAGAGAATAGCTTTAATTCACAAACCTTAAACGGTCATCTAAATACTTGCATTTTCAGCTTCTCAAAGTGATACAAAAAATAGATAAAAATTAGGACCATTACGAAAAGCAAGGATAGTTAGGCAACTACACGATTTTGGTTTATCGAGTTGATCAGAAAGGACAATTAGGCAACTACACGATTTTAGTTTATCAAGTTGACATTGATCATCAGTTACATGAATGGACTGAATCTCAGCCCGAAACTGATGAGATAAACGTGCCAAAATGGAACCGCCTTCTTGCTCTTTTAAGCTGAAAATAATCTCAGATGAAGCCAAAATGTCATCCATTCATGATTGAGTAATTTGCATCAGAAATTATTACCCATGCTGGATGAGTGGATGCAGTTCTTGTGACTAGTCTCTGCTAATTGTCTTTTGTTATGTATGTTATGTGCTTATTATTGACTGTCCAATTGTTGAGAACGATTAAATGTCAAGCAATGTTCAAGGTGTTGTGCTAGTTTCTCTTAAACATAGCTTATGGGCTTAATTAATTGTTTGGGTGACTTGGTTTGACTATCTTTCAAAATGTTAATTTGTTTTTTTTACTCTTGTTGTTACTTGAATTAAATGATGTTCTGGTTTGCATCTGTGTATGTGCTTATTATTGACTGTCTTCAATTATTATTGTTTGGGCCTAATGTCGGGTTATTATTGTTTGGGCCTAATGTTGGGCCTAGTTTGAATTGCAGTGTATCTTCTTCTCTGTTAATTCTGTAAATATACATGTAGTTTTATAAATCTATCACCAATGTTCTTGGAAAGGAAACAAAACCATTACGAAAAAGCCCACCTTGTAGTTGAGATTAGCAATCAGAACTTGGGTGTGAGTTTGTGCTTGACATTCAATTAAAATTGGATTTAATGTTTGGTATGTATATTGTAGCTTGAATCACTATTCCTTGCTGTTAGTATTAAGGTTTTGCATAGCTTGATTCACTGTTTCTTGTTGAGACTTGAATAGCATAGCTTGTATTAAGGTTAGTATTAAAATTGCATAGCTTGATACTTGTCAAACGAATGTGAATCTGATAACTGCAAAATTCTTAGGATTAGAGACCAAAGTCGAAAAAATGCTGTTAGTAACGATGATGTTGATGATATTTGTGCTCATCTGTTCTGGGGTTGCTTTTATTTGTCTTATGGATGAAGCGCTTTTTGATGTCACGGAAGCCAACCAGGATTTCCATGCAGGTGTTGATATGACAATTGGATTTGGTATCATGTTTGTGTTGTATTATTTTGCACTCGAGGGAGCAGAGTTTGGAGGATCTCGTTTGACACAATTCCTTAACAGGCTACATGGTAAGCATGGGTTAATTTCCTTCATCCTTTGTATTGATGTAGAGGTGGCGAGGGCTTTGGTAGAAGATGGACCAGGGAGTGACCAGCCTTGGATTTTAACATCTTTCATTGTGGCTCAGCTTTCATTCCTTGCTTTGTTTGCTACTCGGGAGGTATTAGAATTTTATTAATGCAGCAAACTTTTTTATTAATGATAGTTTTACTAAAAAACTTAGCTCACATTGAACTCATATATTATAGGTGTGCTATGATACTTCGCGAGTTGTGTGCGCCCATGAAATTGCTCGTTGTATCAATTGCTTCATTCAACATAAACAACACAAGAGCGCCGCTGGCTGGGCTTCAGTTGTGTCTGCTGCCATGGCTTTATTCATGATGGTAATTTCTTATTTTATTTCTTCGATTTAGTAACTTTATTATTGATGACCCTTATTTATAGAGTGACTATTGTAACAGGGTGGTAGATTTGGGCAGCTTTTGTTTACAGATGCTGAGAGGGTTCGCACTGGGAGTACAGTTTGACATCGGCAAGTGGCTGAGGTGGAGTTTTTTCTACATTTAAATAGCAGATGTATGCAATAAGATAGTCACTTTATACATCTGCTAGTTCTATTCACCGTGATGTGATGTAGTATTTCAGTACTAGTATTTCATATTTGACATTTGACTCTGTTTGTAAGTGTCTATGCTACTGGGTTGGTACTGTATTTGATATTTAAGACTATCAAAATTTCATTTACTGTTGAACTAGCTCGAGGTTCGATAATCTTAATAACACATGCAGCTGCCCGATGTTCGAAATTTCTCCGCATATTTAGATACTTCAGATGATGATACATCTTTTTGTCAAGAAATATTCTTGTGGTGAAGACCTTTCACAAAAAGTGTAAACTCTCAAAGGCCATACTCATACTCGTACTCACTCTCACTTTTTCTTTCTCATCCAGCCCAATTATTGATATATTTTTTTAAGTCTAGTTTATTAAGGCTCTTTATGTTGCATATGCTTCCTCCTCATTGTTCCACGTTAACAATTTAGCTTTCTGACAGAGAGATGCGACTTTTAAACATATCTATTCAACTCCGTTCATTTACAACAATCAACCTCCATAATTCCTGGGGGGCGAATCATAACTGTGCACAACAATCTAAACTCCGTAATCCCTAGAGGCTGTAAGAGAATAAGAGAATAGCTTTAATTCACAAACCTTAAACGGTCATCTAAATACTTGCATTTTCAGCTTCTCAAAGTGATACAAAAAATAGATAAAAATTAGGACCATTACGAAAAGCAAGGACAATTAGGCAACTACACGATTTTGGTTTATCGAGTTGATGAGAAAGGACAATTAGGCAACTACTCGATTTTAGTTTATCAAGTTGACATTGATCATCAGTTACATGAATGGACTGAATCTCAGCCCGAAACTGATGAGATAAACGTGCCAAAATGGAACCGCCTTCTTGCTCTTTTAAGCTGAAAATAATCTCAGATGAAGCCAAAATGTCATCCGTTCATGATTGAGTAATTTGCATCAGAAATTATTACCCATGCTGGATGAGTGGATGCAGTTCTTGTGACTAGTCTCTGCTAATTGTCTTTTGTTATGTATGTTATGTGCTTATTATTGACTGTCCAATTGTTGAGAACGATTAAATGTCAAGCAATGTTCAAGGTGTTGTGCTAGTTTCTCTTAAACATAGCTTATGGGCTTAATTAATTGTTTGGGTGACTTGGTTTGACTATCTTTCAAAATGTTAATTTGTTTTTTTTACTCTTGTTGTTACTTGAATTAAATGATGTTCTGGTTTGCATCTGTGTATGTGCTTATTATTGACTGTCTTCAATTATTATTGTTTGGGCCTAATGTTGGGTTATTATTGTTTGGGCCTAATGTTGGGCCTAGTTTGAATTGCAGTGTATCTTCTTCTCTGTTAATTCTGTAAATATACATGTACTTTTATAAATCTATTACCAATGTTCTTGGAAAGGAAACAAAAGCATTACGAAAAAGCCCACCTTGTAGTTGAGATTAGCAATCAGAACTTGGGTGTGAGTTTGTGCTTGACATTCAATTAAAATTGGATGTAATGTTTGGTATGTATATTGTAGCTTGAATCACTATTCCTTGCTGTTAGTATTAAGGTTTTGCATAGCTTGATTCACTGTTTCTTGTTGAGACTTGAATAGCATAGCTTGTATTAAGGTTAGTATTGAAATTGCATAGCTTGATACTTGTCGAACGCATGTGAATCTGATAACTGCAAAATTCTTAGGATTAGAGACCAAAGTCGAAAAAATGCTGTTAGTATTATGTTGTTTATTTTTTTTAATTTCAGATGGCATTTAACACACATTGGACGACGATGTTGATGATATTTGTGCTCATCTATTCTGGGGTTGCTTTTATTTGTCTTATGGATGAAGCACTTTTTGATGTCACGGAAGCCAACCAGGATTTCCATGCAGGTGTTGATGTGACAATTGGATTTGGTATCATGTTTGTGTTGTATTATTTTGCACTCGAGGGAGCAGAGTTTGGAGGATCTCGTTTGACACAATTCCTTACCAGGCTACATGGTAAGCATGGGTTAATTTCCTTCATCCTTTGTATTGCTGTAGAGGTGGCGAGGGCTTTGGTAGAAGATGGACCAGGGAGTGACCAGCCTTGGATTTTAACATCTTTCATTGTGGCTCAGCTTTCATTCCTTGCTTTGTTTGCTACTCGGGAGGTATTAGAATTTTATTAATGCAGCAAACTTTTTTATTAATGATAGTTTTACTAAAAAACTTAGCTCACATTGAACTCATATATTATAGGTGTGCTATGATACTTCGCGGGTTGTGTGCGCCCATGAAATTGCTCGTTGTATCAATTGCTTCATTCAACACAAACAACACAAGAGCGCCGCTGGCTGGGCTTCAGTTGTGTCTGCTGCCATGGCTTTGTTCGTGATGGTAATTTCTTATTTTATTTCTTCGATTTAGTAACTTTATTATTATTGATGATCCTTACTTATAGAGTGATTATTGTAACAGGGTGGTAGATTTGGGCAGCTTTTGTTTACAGATGCTGAGAGGGTTCGCACTGGGAGTACAGTTTGACATCGGCAAGTGGCTGAGGTGGAGTTTTTTCTACATTTAAATAGCAGATGTATGCAATAAGATAGTCACTTTATACATCTGCTAGTTCTATTCACCGTGATGTGATGTAGTATTTCAGTACTAGTATTTCATATTTGACATTTGACTCTGTTTGTAAGTGTCTATGCTACTGGGTTGGTACTGTATTTGATATTTAAGACTATCAAAATTCATTTACTGTTGAACTAGCTCGAGGTTCGATAATCTTAATAACACATGCAGCTGCCCGATGTTCGAAATTTCTCTGCATATTTAGATACTTCAGATGATGATACATCTTTTTGTCAAGAAATATTCCTGTGGTGAAGACCTTTCGCAAAAAGTGTAACTTCTCAAAGGCCATACTCATACTCATACTCACTCTCACTTTTTCTTTCTCATCCAGCCCAATTATTGATATTTTTTTTAAGTCTAGTTTATTAAGGCTCTTTATGTTGCATATGCTTCCTCCTCAATGTTCCACGTTAACAATTTAGCTTTCTGACAGAGAGATGCGACTTTTAAACATATCTATTCAACTCCGTTCATTTACAACAATCAACCTCCATAATTCCTGGGGGGTGAATCATAACTGTGCACAACAATCTAAACTCCGTAATCCCTAGAGGCTGTAAGAGAATAAGAGAATAGTTTTAATTCACAAACCTTAAACGGTCATCTAAATACTTGCATTTTCAGCTTCTCAAAGTGATACAAAAAATAGATAAAAATTAGGACCATTACGAAAAGCAAGGACAATTAGGCAACTACACGATTTTGGTTTATCGAGTTGATCAGAAAGGACAATTAGGCAACTACACGATTTTAGTTTATCAAGTTGACATTGATCATCAGTTACATGAATGGACTGAATCTCAGCCCGAAACTGATGAGATAAACGTGCCAAAATGGAACCGCCTTCTTGCTCTTTTAAGCTGAAAATAATCTCAGATGAAACGAAAATGTCATCCATTCATGATTGAGTAATTTGCATCAGAAATTAATACCCATGCTGGATGAGTGGATGCAGTTCTTGTGACTAGTCTCTGCTACTTGTCTTTTGTTATGTATGTTATGTGCTTATTATTGACTGTCTAATTGTTGAGAACGATTAAATGTCAAGCAATGTTCAAGGTGTTGTGCTAGTTTCTCTTAAACATAGCTTATGGGCTTAATTAATTGTTTGGGTGACTTGGTTTGACTATCTTTCAAAATGTTAATTTGTTTTTTTTACTCTTGTTGTTACTTGAATTAAATGATGTTCTGGTTTGCATCTGTGTATGTGCTTATTATTGACTGTCTTCAATTATTATTGTTTGGGCCTAATGTTGGGTTATTATTGTTTGGGCCTAATGTTGGGCCTAGTTTGAATTGCAGTGTATCTTCTTCTCTGTAAATTCTGTAAATATACATGTAGTTTTATAAATCTATCACCAATGTTCTTGGAAAGGAAACAAAAGCATTACGAAAAAGCCCACCTTGTAGTTGAGATTAGCAATCAGAACTTGGGTGTGAGTTTGTGCTTGACATTCAATTAAAATTGGATGTAATGTTTGGTATGTATATTGTAGCTTGAATCACTATTCCTTGCTGTTAGTATTAAGGTTTTGCATAGCTTGATTCACTGTTTCTTGTTGAGACTTGAATAGCATAGCTTGTATTAAGGTTAGTATTAAAATTGCATAGCTTGATACTTGTCGAACGAATGTGAATCTGATAACTGCAAAATTCTTAGGATTAGAGACCAAAGTCGAAAAAATGATGTTAGTATTATGTTGTTTATTTTTTTTAATTTCAGATGGCATTTAACACACATTGGACGACGATGTTGATAATATTTGTGCTCATCTATTCTGGGGTTGCTTTTATTTGTCTTATTGATGAAGCGCTTTTTGATGTCACGGAAGCCAACCAGGATTTCCATGCAGGTGTTGATGTGACAATTGGATTTGATATCATGTTTGTGTTGTATTATTTTGCACTCGAGGGAGCAGAGTTTGGAGGATCTCGTTTGACACAATTCCTTACCAGGCTACATGGTAAGCATGGGTTAATTTCCTTCATCCTTTGTATTGATGTAGAGGTGGCGAGGGCTTTGGTAGAAGATTGACCAGGGAGTGACCAGCCTTGGATTTTAACATCTTTCATTGTGGCTCAGCTTTCATTCCTTGCTTTGTTTGCTACTCGGGAGGTATTAGAATTTTATTAATGCATCAAACTTTTTATTAATGATAGTTTTACTAAAAAACTTAGCTCACATTGAACTCATATATTATAGGTGTGCTATGATACTTCGCGGGTTTTGTGCGCCCATGAAATTGCTCGTTGTATCAATTGCTTCATTCAACACAAACAACACAAGAGCGCCGCTGGCTGGGCTTCAGTTGTGTCTGCTGCCATGGCTTTGTTCGTGATGGTAATTTCTTATTTTATTTCTTCGATTTAGTAACTTTATTATTATTGATGATCCTTACTTATAGAGTGACTATTGTAACAGGGTGGTAGATTTGGGCAGCTTTTGTTTACAGATGCTGAGAGGGTTCGCACTGGGAGTACAGTTTGACATCGGCAAGTGGCTGAGGTGGAGTTTTTTCTACATTTAAATAGCAGATGTATGCAATAAGATAGTCACTTTATACATCTGCTAGTTCTATTCACCGTGATGTGATGTAGTATTTCAGTACTAGTATTTCATATTTGACATTTGACTCTGTTTGTAAGTGTCTATGCTACTGGGTTGGTACTGTATTTGATATTTAAGACTATCAAAATTTCATTTACTGTTGAACTAGCTCGAGGTTCGATAATCTTAATAACACATGCAGCTGCCCGATGTTCGAAATTTCTCCGCATATTTAGATACTTCAGATGATGATACATCTTTTTGTCAAGAAATATTCCTGTGGTGAAGACCTTTCGCAAAAAGTGTAACCTCTCGAAGGCCATACTCATACTCATACTCACTCTCACTTTTTCTTTCTCATCCAGCCCAATTATTGATATATTTTTTTAAGTCTAGTTTATTAAGTCTCTTTATGTTGCATATGCTTCCTCCTCAATGTTCCACGTTAACAATTTAGCTTTCTGACAGAGAGATGCGACTTTGAAACATATCTATTCAATTCCGTTCATTTACAACAATCAACCTCCATAATTCCTGGGGGGCGAATCATAACTGTGCACAACAATCTAAACTCCGTAATCCCTAGAGGCTGTAAGAGAATAAGAGAATAGCTTTAATTCACAAACCTTAAACGGTCATCTAAATACTTGCATTTTCAGCTTCTCAAAGTGATACAAAAAATAGATAAAAATTAGGACCATTACGAAAAGCAAGGACAATTAGGCAACTACACGATTTTGGTTTATCGAGTTGATCAGAAAGGACAATTAGGCAACTACACGATTTTAGTTTATCAAGTTGACACTGATCATCAGTTACATGAATGGACTGAATCTCAGCCCGAAACTGATGAGATAAACGTGCCAAAATGGAACCGCCTTCTTGCTCTTTTAAGCTGAAAATAATCTCAGATGAAACCAAAATGTCATCCATTCATGATTGAGTAATTTGCATCAGAAATTATTACCCATGCTGGATGAGTGGATGCAGTTCTTGTGACTAGTCTCTGCTAATTGTCTTTTTTTATGTATGTTATGTGCTTATTATTGACTGTCCAATTGTTGAGAACGATTAAATGTCAAGCAATGTTCAAGGTGTTGTGCTAGTTTCTCTTAAACATAGCTTATGGGCTTAATTAATTGTTTGGGTGACTTGGTTTGACTATCTTTCAAAATGTTAATTTGTTTTTTTTACTCTTGTTGTTACTTGAGTTAAATGATGTTCTGGTTTGCATCTGTGTATGTGCTTATTATTGACTGTCTTCAATTATTATTGTTTGGGCCTAATGTTGGGTTATTATTGTTTGGGCCTAATGTTGGGCATAGTTTGAATTGCAGTATATCTTCTTCTCTGTTAATTCTGTAAATATACATGTAGTTTTATAAATCTATCACCAATGTTCTTGGAAAGGAAACAAAAGCATTACGAAAAAGCCCACCTTGTAGTTGAGATTAGCAATCAGAACTTGGGTGTGAGTTTGTGCTTGACATTCAATTAAAATTGGATGTAATGTTTGGTATGTATATTGTAGCTTGAATCACTATTCCTTGCTGTTAGTATTAAGGTTTTGCATAGCTTGATTCACTGTTTCTTGTTGAGACTTGAATAGCATAGCTTGTATTAAGGTTAGTATTAAAATTGCATAGCTTGATACTTGTCGAACGAATGTGAATCTGATAACTGCAAAATTCTTAGGATTAGAGACCAAAGTCGAAAAAATGCTGTTAGTATTATGTTGTTTATTTTTTTTAATTTCAGATGGCATTTAACACACATTGGACGACGATGTTGATGATATTTGTGCTCATCTGTTCTGGGGTTGCTTTTATTTGTCTTATGGATGAAGCGCTTTTTGATGTCACGGAAGCCAACCAGGATTTCCATGCAGGTGTTGATGTGACAATTGGATTTGGTATCATGTTTGTGTTGTATTATTTTGCACTCGAGGGAGCAGAGTTTGGAGGATCTCGTTTGACACAATTCCTTACCAGGCTACATGGTAAGCATGGGTTAATTTCCTTCATCCTTTGTATTGATGTAGAGGTGGCGAGGGCTTTGGTAGAAGATGGACCAGGGAGTGACCAGCCTTGGATTTTAACATCTTTCATTGTGGCTCAGCTTTCATTCCTTGTTGTTTGCTACTCGGGAGGTATTAGAATTTTATTAATGTAGCAAACTTTTTTATTAATGATAGTTTAATTTACTAAAAAACTTAGCTCACATTGAACTCATATATTATAGGTGTGCTATGATACTTCGCGGGTTGTGTGCGCCCATGAAATTGCTCGTTGTATCAATTGCTTCATTCAACACAAACAACACAAGAGCGCCGCTGGCTGGGCTTCAGTTGTGTCTGCTGCCATGGCTTTGTTCGTGATGGTAATTTCTTATTTTATTTCTTCGATTTAGTAACTTTATTATTATTGATGATCCTTACTTATAGAGTGACTATTGTAACAGGGTGGTAGATTTGGGCAGCTTTTGTTTACAGATGCTGAGAGGGTTCGCACTGGGAGTACAGTTTGACATCGGCAAGTGGCTGAGGTGGAGTTTTTTCTACATTTAAATAGCAGATGTATGCAATAAGATAGTCACTTTATACATCTGCTAGTTCTATTCACCGTGATGTGATGTAGTATTTCAATACTAGTATTTCATATTTGACATTTGACTCTGTTTGTAAGTGTCTATGCTACTGGGTTGGTACTGTATTTGATATTTAAGACTATCAAAATTTCATTTACTGTTGAACTAGCTCGAGGTTCGATAATCTTAATAACACATGCAGCTGCCCGATGTTCGAAATTTCTCCGCATATTTAGATACTTCAGATGATGATACATCTTTTTGTCAAGAAATATTCCTGTGGTGAAGACCTTTCGCAAAAAGTGTAACCTCTCAAAGGCCATACTCATACTCATACTCACTCTCACTTTTTCTTTCTCATCCAGCCCAATTATTGATATATTTTTTTAAGTCTAGTTTATCAAGGCTCTTTATGTTGCATATGCTTCCTCCTCAATGTTCCACGTTAACAATTTAGCTTTCTGACAGAGAGATGCGACTTTGAAACATATCTATTCAACTCCGTTCATTTACAACAATCAACCTCCATAATTCCTGGGGGGCGAATCATAACTGTGCACAACAATCTAAACTCCGTAATCCCTAGAGGCTGTAAGAGAATAAGAGAATAGCTTTAATTCACAAACCTTAAACGGTCATCTAAATACTTGCATTTTCAGCTTCTCAAAGTGATACAAAAAATAGATAAAAATTAGGACCATTACGAAAAGCAAGGACAATTAGGCAACTACACGATTTTGGTTTATCGAGTTGATCAGAAAGGACAATTAGGCAACTACACGATTTTAGTTTATCAAGTTGACATTGATCATCAGTTACATGAATGGACTGAATCTCAGCCCGAAACTGATGAGATAAACGTGCCAAAATGGAACCGCCTTCTTGCTCTTTTAAGCTGAAAATAATCTCAGATGAAGCCAAAATGTCAAATCCCTCGTGATTAATACAAAAATATTTTTAAAAAATGAACACATAAGATTATTGTTTGTTAAATTTTATTATTTGAAAATTGATATGATAAATTAAAAATTGTGTGAAATGTAATTAAATTTAAATGTTTAAAAATTAAAGAGAAAAAAATTAGGCGAAAAAAAACATGTTTCGGTTAAACTCTTGAATATTATTAATAATAATTTCGAAGATATTGACGACACCTACATTGTAGCATAAAAAATACTTTTGAAATCCAATATTGATAGACATGTGCAAAGTTTGACATTGAATAAATAAAAATAATATTTGTGAATTTTTTCTATTGTCGATGATATTATGAAAGACGTGATTGGTTAATTTGTTAGCAAATTTGATTGTATGATGAAAAGAACTAGAATGTAAATGTGATGAGATGTGTGATTGCCTTCACTTGTCCGGTATATTTGGTTTTATGGCGAAGAAGGCAGAATTCAAATGCATATTGTAAGTCATGCTTCATGATTTTTGGGGTGATCCGACACCCGTATCTCTACATTTAATTAATTTTTCTGGGCATTTTATAATAACTTTTTTGTTTGTAATATTAAAATTAAATTCATGGATACACGTTCAAAGTGATACTCACATGTTCTAATACTCTTTTATTAAATTTTATAATAAATATGTACATATAATTATTTTTAAAGCCGATACCCGTTTTATAACACCCTTACTCAATGCTATAATTTGTTTAAAATAACAAAAATCAACTCCTTAAAGACCTCTTACCTTTTTCCATACCAAACTACAATGTCAACATAATTCCTATAATAAAAATTTGTAAATATTAAATATAACTAATTAACGTTCTTAAACACTGTTTCCCGTCTAATAACATACATGCATGATTAAATGATTAGTAATAGTATAAGAATGTGTTTTGTTAGAATATTAATTTTTCCAACACAAGATAATCAAACAACGAATGGGTAATTAATTGACGAAAAAAAGGATCGACTTGATTCAATTTAATCGAATTGGTCACATCCCGTGTGTAATTTGTTCATGTACGATATTACTTTTATTTAAATTGTGGATGTTAATTGAAAAATATTTATACTTATGTATCTTATCATGATTCTCACGATCATTGATTACGGATTTATCAAAATGTTAAAATCGTCTATTAATTGTTGCCAAAAAAATTGTAATGATTTTGAATAAAGATTAGAAATGACACAATAAAAATAATTTTATTTTATTGTTTTACCTTAAAATAATGGTACTTTTATATTAATCATTCATATTTTATAACAAAATAATAATAATAATAATGTTCTATTAAAATTGTTAAACTTTTAAATTAAATATGAAATAAAGTGTATTTAATAGGTATAATTAATGATAAATTAAATGCAAGAAAATTTTTTAATAGAAAAATCAAAAATGTGAAAATTCAAGAAAAATATTTTGAAACTTCTGAGTGCAAGCCTCTCCGGTCTCCTGCGCGGATCATAAATTTTCATTTTAAAATATTGAAAACAGATGAATTATTTTTTATTATTTTTAAAAACTGATTGGTCTCTTAAGAATTTTTAAAAAAAATTGATTCAAAACAATTTACATAAATTATAATTTTGAAGATACTCTATTTACATATCAAAAATTTTCGTAATCTCAAAAATATCAAAAACATAAAAAGTAGCAATTATAATACAAACGTAGTCTTTACGATCAAAAGTTGTAAATATTATATATTATAACACTTTTTAAAGCTGACATCCCTCTAATAACATACATGTTTAATAGTTGTGTAAAAATTTATTTAGTTAGAATATTAATTTATTTCGACATAATATAATGAACAACGGGTGTTTAACTTTTCATTGATTCAATCTACCGATAAAATTGGGTTTTTCAATTTAATCGGTTTGGTCATAATCTATGTGTAATTTACTCATATGTAAAAATAAAAAATTATTTGTATTATTTTTATTACAGGTGTTAAGCAAATATTTATATACGTCTATACTTTATTATGATTTCCATAACCACTAATAATAAAGATTTCTTGAGATGTTAAAGTTCGTTTATACTATAACTAGTCGATAAAGCCGCGCTTCGCGGCGGCATTACAATTTTTTTAAAAAATTCAATACATATTTACGTTATAGCATATTATAAATGTTAAATTTTAATACGTATATAATCTTTTCTAATGAACCGATTTCTTGTTAAACACGATTCTTTCGATTGAGTCACTATTTCGTTAAAACCGAAATCCCAACTTTAACATATAGTATAAAGACTTATATTATAATTTTTATCCATAAAAATCGAACCCTGAAAAAAAATTATGACATCAGTATCAAATTCTAATAGCTAATAAAATCTTTTCTAGTGAACCGTCTTCCCGTTAAAACATGTTTCGTGTCGTTCTTATTTGGAACCGAAATTCTAACTTCATTACATATTATTAATGACACTTATCTTATTGAGTAACTTTTTTTTTATTAAAAATTAAAACCTTAAAAGAAAGTAAATTCCAATTTCTTACATTCTTTAAACTTTCAAATATTTATGTAGTTTTAAAAGATGAAAATACATCTTATATTTTATGTATATTATAGATAGATATTCCTGTATTAATTTACAGCTTCCGCGTGAAAATGTTTTTCTGTTATGTTAACACATCGATTTTTTTAAATGCGAAGACTTTTTATTAAAGGAATAATTTTGAATTTATGGACATATTTTTCTAATGCAAATATAATTAACTTGTATAAAAAAAAAAATTTTTGGAAACCAACTTGTATAAAAAAGTTAAAATAAAGGATTTATAGGAAAAAAGATATATAGTTTAAAAAAATCGTATAAGACGTCTCTACTGTCTTCGTATTATACTTCCAATAAAATATTTTATTATATGTATTCTTTATATATTCAAACATCTTTTCTACCTCCATTTTTTTTAATTATATGCATTTTTTATAAATTCAAAATCTTTTAATTTATAAATTAGAACTTCTATTTTACTTACAATAAAAATCTTAATTATATGTCTTACAAATACTTATTCTACTTCCAAAAAAACTTTTAATTATATTTCTTCCCTATAAATTCAAACTCTTATTCTCAATAAATTTGAACACCTGTTATGCTTTTAAAATGTTAAAAGATAGTTTTTTAGTTATTCATATTTAAAATCCTGAAATTCTAAAAAAATTAAATATATTTATTTTCTATTACATCATCAATATTAAATTTTAATATTTAACACAGTTTTCTTTAATGAACCGCTTTCTCGTTAAACATGGTTATTCATATTAAGCCACTCTATCGTTAAGATCAAAACCCTAACTTTTACATATATTACTTGTATAACATTGATCATCCATAAAAATCGAATCCTAAAAATAAGTAAAATTTATAACGTCAATATCAAATTCTAATAGCTGATACAATCTTTTCTAGTGAGCCGTCTTCCCGTTAAACACGTTTCGAGCTGCTCTTGTTTGGGCAAAATTCCAACTTAATTACATATTATTGATGATACTTATTTTATACAACTTTTTTCCTTAAAATCAAAACCTAAAAATAGAGTGAATTGCAATTTTTATTTTCTCAAGTTTTGTAAAATTTATGGAGTTTTCTAAATTTAAAAACATCTTATTTTCTCTTTATATTATGGATACTCCTGTATTTATTTAGTATTCCCGCATGTGAATGTTCTTTTGTTATGTTAACACATCAGTTCTTTTCTTTCTAAATACGAAGACTTTTTTTATGAGATTAGTATTGGATTTATGAAATTTTTTCCTAATAGAAGTATAATTTCTTGTATAAAAAATATATAACTTTAGAATATTGTAAAAATGTCACCACGATCCTTGCATTATACTTCCAGTAGATCTTATAATTATATGTTTTTTCTATAAATTCAAACTCTTATTCACTATTAACTATTAATTCGAACTCCTATTATACTTTCAATAATCAATATCAAATTCTAATAGTTATTACAACCTTTTCTAGTGAGCCGTCTTCCCATTAAACACGTTTTGAGCCGCTCTCGTTTGGGATCGGAATTCCAACTTCATTACATAGATGATACTTATCTTTTAGAACAACTTTTTTCCTTAAAATCAAAACCTTAAAATTAAGTGAATTTCAATTTTTACTTTCCTAAACTTTTTAAAATTTATGGAGTTCTAAAAAATGAAAATACATCTTATTTTCTCTCTATGTTGTAGATAGTCCTATATTTATTTAGGATTCCCACATGAGATGTTTTTTATTATGTTTACACATTAATTCTTTTCTTTTTAAATACGAAAACTTTTTATATGAGAATAGTATTGCATTAATGAATATATTTCCTAATAGAAGTGTAATTAACTTATATAAAAATATATAATTTTAGATGATCGTAAAAGATGTCACCATCGTCCTTGTACTCTACTTCCAATTAAATATTTAATTATATGTCTCCTCTATATATTCAAACAACTATTCTATTTCCAATTGAACTTTTAATTATATGTTTTTTCTATAAATTCGAACTCTTATTCTTTATAAATTCGAACTTCTATTCTATTTCAAATAGAACTTTTAATCACATGCCTTATAAATATCTATTCCACTTCCAATAGAACTCCTAATTATATGTCTTTCCTATAAATTCGAACTCTTTCCTCCATAAATTCGAGCATATATATTTTACTTCTAATATGTTGAAAGATATTTTTATATTTATAAGTGTTTAAAATCCTAAAATTCTAAAAAATTAGAAAAATAGATTGAGGCGATCTTAGAGATAATTAAACATTTATTCTATTTTCAGTAGAACTTCTATTTTTATGTTTTTTTTAGTTATATGTCTGACAAATATCTATTCTACTTTCAATAGAACTTTTAATTAGATGTATTCCTTATAAATTCGAACTCTTATCCTTTATAAGTTCGAACACCTAAGCTACTTTCAGTAGAACTTTTAATTATCGATACGAATTTAAGAATTTAAGATATTATTATCTTTAAACATGTACGTGTATATATAGAGTTTTTGACATTAATTGCTTATTCCGGATAGAATTGCTAAGTGATATGATATCTTAGTACATGAGCTTTCATAAAGGTAGTAGTACGGCATTACGGACATTCAATAGAATTTGTTACAGAGACGGTTATTATATTACAGGACAAATTTACTCATTAAGACTTCATGGGGGAATATGCTAATTTATATAATTTTATTCGAAATTGTTTTACTTTACTTTTTGTTATTAATATTTACTTATATTATTTCGGTTAGTTATATTTTATTATGAGAATTTACCTGTATCTTTGATGGTGGGCTGGTATAATAATGACATAAATGATTTATTATCATTTTATTTTTAATAATTGGTTTTTAGCATTAATATATTAATTTTAGTAGTGGAATGTATTATAAATTTGTTGTAGTTGGTATATGAAAGCATACATCAATAATGACAGAGTATACTACAATAAAATAATGATTTTTTTGTTGAGGCTGCGTTATAGTAGTTGGAGTAGGGAACTTTGTTGTGTTCTAATTGGAAATCTAATGTCAATAAATAATTGTTGTAGAATGTAAATACGCAAGTAGTCTATCTGAAGGCGCATTCATAAAATGATCGAATAAAGTTTTATGATTTAGAATTATAATATTTAAAAAAATTTAAAAAATTGATTGAGATGATTTTATAATTAAAAAATTATAAAATGATCGATTTAAAGTTTTATGTATTCCCTATAAATTTAAACTCTTCTCATCTATAAATTCGAACACCTATTTTATTTCTAATATGTTAAAAGATATTTTTATATTTATTAATGTTTATTCGAACTCCTATTCTACTTCCTATAGAACTTTAAATCATATACCTTATAATTAAATACATACTCTATTTCGAATAAAACTTCTAATTATATGTCTTTCCTATAAATTCGAGCTATTCTCATCTATAAATTCGAACACATATTCTACTACTAATATTTTAAAGATATTTTTATATTTATTAGTGTTTAAAATCCAAAAATTCTAAAAAATTAGAAAAATAGATAGAGACGATCTTAGAGCGCCACCTAAGCGCCCGCGTATCCTCCTTTATATATATATATTGATTGTCCGAAAAGAAATGGAGTGGTATTCGATAGGGAATAAAAAAGGACGCAATGTAAACAATTTCCGGTCGTCATTTTACCTTAAAATAAACTTAATTATATATGTAATCAATATTTAATATTGTAATAACAATTATAATACTCAAATAAAGTTTTGTATTTTTTTAAATAAATAAAATAAATTTAATACATATTTATTTGGGATAATTAACGACTAATTAATATGTCATTAAGAGCTATTTAATGCAAGATAATAATTTCAATTAAAAAATTTTAAGAAACAAAAATTCAAAAAAAATATCTTAAACGCTTCTGGTAACTTTCCGATCTCCAAGCATTATAATATACTAGCTTATAAACCGTGCGATGCACGGATTTTTTTATATGTAACAAATTTTATTTTTTGTTATAATTATATTTTTATATAATCATTATTTACAATATTTTATTTTAATTTAATATTAATAATTTAATATAAATTTAATTAATGATATACATGATTTAAAACTTATATTATAAAATTTTAAAATAAATATGTCATTGATAGAATTCGAACTTTGAATATAATATATTTAATCATTAGATCTAACGATTTTGATTTTTTACTAAAAATCTAATGGTCATTATTCGTAGTATACAGATTTTTATTATATTTTGTTAGTGATTAGAATATATGATGTGATATTTTTGGGTATATATTAATTATTGCTAGATATGATATGATTGGAAGATATGATATGATTGATGTTTTTAGGTGTTTATAAAAGCTAATATCAATCAATATATATATATAAAGGAGGATACGCGGGCGCTTAGGTGGCGCTCTAAGACCGTCTCTATCTATTTTTCTAATTTTTTAGAATTTTTGGATTTTAAACACTAATAAATATAAAAATATCTTTAAAATATTAGTAGCAGAATATGTGTTCGAATTTATAGATGAGAATAGCTCGAATTTATAGGAAAGACATATAATTAGAAGTTTTATTCGAAATAAGAAAATATTTACACTAATAAATAAGAAAATATCATTTAACATTGCTAAGCTATTTCAGGTACTATTTTCTTTCCTTAGTTTATATAAATAAAAAAATAAAAAAAATATTAGTTTAGAATTTTTAGATAAAAAATTATGTGTTGCATCATGCGTTTTATGTACACCTAGAGCACATCTTGTTTAGAATTTTTACTGTATTTTTATAACTGTGGTGATTGCTGGAGGACCCAAAGGTACGTACCACACTAGTGTAGAGCATTTAGTGTGATTTATTTATTGTCTTTTGGGTGCCGCATTTTCATCTTAATTAACTTTAAGGGCAAAAACCACTCATCAAGATAAGGTAAGGGATTTCATCACCCTTTCCTTGGCCCACAAACCACTAATCCATCATACTGCATCTCCAAGCCTATTAAAATTAATTAGACATTAGCCCCTAGGATTTTCGAGCTCAATTAGGAAGGTACCTAAAAAAGGAAGTAAATTTGGAATTATTTGAACTCTTTGGTGTCTAGGCAAGTGTATCACTTACCTGGCCAATTAAGATTGATGTCTAGGATGGCGGTTCTCTAATTCAGCGCCTTGTTTCAAGGAAGTGCCCCCGCTTGACTGGCCAATCGGTTTGAATAAATCTAGATTTATAGACTTTTTGGTGGTCCTACAGTTAGGAGCTGTCTAGATTTTTTTTTTTAGGATAACTTAAGTTTAGATTTTTATTTTATTTTTCTCATTTTTTTTAATTGTTTTTCCCCTTTTATGTGCTAATTGCTAGATAATTTAGATATCTTCCTAGTGTATGCACACTTGGAAAAGAAGTACTAGCGGTCGTTTAATTCGCAATCCCGTTAGTTTTCCTGTTAGTGAAACATCATCACAAATCACCATGGGAGACGATGTTGTGCCTCCCCCTGCTCCACGTACCACTCTCAAACAAGCCTTTTACCCCCCAATAAACAGCCCGTAGGTCTCCTATAGTCCTTCCGGATGCTGCTGATTCTAAATTTGAGGTTAGAACCCATCTTATAGGCATGTTGCCTAAATTCAATGGCAACTACGATGAAGATGCCTATGAATTCCTTCAAGAATTTGAAGATCTTTGTTCCACTATCTCTTTCAAATCCATGACTAGAGATGGTATTCTACTTCGTGTCATTCCGTTTGCTCTCAAAAGCAACGCGAAAAAGTGGTTCAATAGTCTTCCTGCTGACTCCATTAAAAAGTGGGAGGAATTTGTTATTCCCTTTCTAAAAAAATATTTTCCCCGTTCCAAATCAATCGAACTTCGCACCAAAATTATTGGTTTTCGCAAATTTAGTGACGAAAAATTCTGGAAATATTTTGAACGTTTCAATAGCCTTCTTGCTGAGTGTCCTAATCATGGAATCACTCAAACCGAACTTATACGTATCTTATATGAGGGGTTAGATGTGAGAACACGTGCCTTTGTTGAGTCTATGTGTCCCGAGGGTTTTATAAATAAAACTGTTGAAGAGGCTTGGGAATACCTCGAAGGGTTAGCCGAAAGGAGTGCTGAGTGGGAGAGTACGTCTGAGAGAGACCATAGTGTTTCTCGTAATAGTGTCCGTTCCATCGAGTCTGCCTTCGAAAACTCTGCTTTTGCTTCTATCTCAAAAAGACTTGAAGCACTTGAGAAACAAAAGTCTCAAACTTCGCAACCCGTCGCATCTTTAGAGACCACATCTTTATCTTGTAGTATTTGTGGAGGGTTAGATCATTTTGCTGAGGAGTGTCAAGTAGCTCGACTTGTAGAGCAAACCAATGCTGTGTACCCATTTCAAAAGCCCAGAAATGATCCTTTCTCAAACACTTACAATCCTGGGTATCGCAATCATCCTAATTTCTCGTGGTCCCAAGGGGCCCAAAATCAAACCCAACCACAATACTACCCAAGGGGAGTTTACCCAAAGCCCAAGAGCGAGTCTTACCAACAAGCCCAAACATCTCAAAGTGGCCCAACAACAAATCACCCACCCATGAATGATGAAAATGCTATCCTTCGTCAGAGTTTAGAACTTCTTACAAAACAAGTAGGACAGTTAGCAACTCAAGTGGGTCAAATGACCACTCAAATGAGTAGTCGTGAGGCTGGGACTTTTCCTAGCCAACCCGAGGTCAACCCTCGTCATGCCTCAAACCAATCTAGTGCTAGGCAAGTCCACAACATGGATGAGAACCCAAATAAGCACGTGAATGCTGTCATCAGTTATCAACGTGCTAAAAAGTCACATGATCCCAAACCCCAAGATCCAAATCAAGCATCTTCTTCTAAGACTAACTCATCTGAGGAGTCAAAAGAGGAAGAGAGTGATGCTCAGAAAGGGAAGGGTGTTGATCCTCGATTCACACCCAAAGCCCCTTTTCCAAATAGACTTGTTTCCCAAAAGTCCCATCGTATGCTAAGTTTCTCAAGGATTTGTGCACTAAAAAGAGGGCAACCAATGTTCCTAAAAATGCTTTCCTTGCTGCTCACGTGAGCTCAATCCTCTCTAACAATAACGTTCCGATCAAATACAAAGATCCTGGTTGTCCCACCATCTCTTGCACCATTGGTAACACTCTCGTTGAGAAATGTCTTCTTGACTTAGGTTCTAGTGTTAACCTCTTACCTCTTGCTGTCTATCGTCAACTAGGGTTAGGTGATCTTAAACCCACTCGTGTCACTCTTCAACTGGCAGACCGTTCTGTCAAGGTACCGCAAGGTATTATTGAGGATGTGATCATCAAAGTTGGCGAATTCTACTTCCCCGTTGATTTCATTGTGCTTGAGACACAACCTGTCTCTATCACCAAAGGACAAATTCCTCTCATCCTTGGTCGTCCATTCCTTGCAACTTCTAGTGCTATCATTAATTGTCGTAATGGGTCCATGAAAATGTCCTTTCGAAACATGACCGCTGATTTAAACATCTTTAATTTCAATAATCAGCACTTAGAGTCATTAGAGGAAGATACTCGCGAGGTGTGTGCGATTTGGACTCTCGTGGGAGAGATTTTAGAGGAATATGAGAGTGACGAGAAACTTGAAGAGTTGTATAAAGATATGTCTTCTGAAGACATGCTTGAAGAACTCAATGCAATTGGTGAAAAATGGGAAACAAAACCCGAGGAAATCTATCTCGAGCCTAGGACTGTTGCAAAACCGTCCATCATTGAGGCTCCTAAACTTGATTTGAAACCACTTCCTTCCACTCTTAAGTATGCTTTCTTAGGTGAAAATGACACTTTGCCAGTCATTATTGCTAGTGACTTAACCCTTGACCAGGAAACCCAATTAGTCAATCTACTTAGACAACACAAAGAAGCTATAGGTTGGTCCATGGCCGACCTCAAGGGTATAAGTCCCACTATCGTACAACACCAAATTCATCTTTAGGAGAATGCTACACCTAAGAGAGACTTTCAGCGACACCTCAATCCCATAACGAAAGAGGCAGTTTGCAAGGAAATCATTAAGTGGTTAGATCTTGGCATTATATACCCCATCTCTGATAGTCCTTGGGTTAGTCCTATTCACGTGGTGCCAAAGAAATCAGGTGTCACTGTAGTGAAAAATGAGAGCAATGAGTTGATACCTTCACGTATCCAAACTGGATGGCGTGTTTGTATAGATTATCGTAAACTCAATGAGGTTACTAGGAAAGATCATTTTCCACTTCCTTTCATAGACCAAATGCTCGAACGGTTGGCTGGGCACAAGTATTATTGTTTCCTAGATGGGTACACAAGGTATAACCAAATCTATATTGCCCCCGAGGATCAAGAAAAAACCACATTCACATGCCCTTTTGGAACCTTTGCCTTCCGTCGTTTGTCTTTTGGTTTGTGCAATGTACCCAGTTGTTTCCAAAGGTGTATGTTGAGTATTTTCTCTGACATGGTCGAAGACTTCCTCGAAGTCTTTATGGATGATTTCTCCATCCATGGATCCTCTTTCGAACACTGTCTTAGAAACTTAGGGAAAGTTCTTGTGAGATGTGAGGAAAAATGTCTTGTCCTTAATTGGGAGAAATGTCATTTCATGGTAAAACAAGGTATTGTGTTAGGCCACAATGTTTCACAAGATGGCATTTAAGTCGATAGAGCTAAGGTTGATATCATTTCTAACCTTCCCATTCCTAAATCTGTGAAAGAGGTGCGCTTGTTCTTAGGACACGCTGGTTTTTACCGACAATTCATCCAAAACTTTAGTGCTATATCTAGGCCTCTCACAAAACTCCTTGAAAAGGATGCACCATTTGATTTTGACTCTCATTGCGTCCTCGCTTTCGAGAAGTTAAAGAGTCTTCTCACTTCTGCCCCTATCATGCACCCTCCTGATTGGTCACTCCCATTCGAACTCATGTGTGACGCTTCTGACACAGCCATATGAGTTGTTTTAGGACAACGAATAGATAAATTGCCACGAGTGATTTACTACGCTAGTCGCACCCTTAATGATGCCCAGCAAAACTACACAGTCACGGAAAAAGAGTTTTTAGCTGTGGTCTATGCACTAGAAAAGTTTCGCTCTTACTTGGTCGGTTCACATGTGACTATTTACACCGACCATGCTGCTTTGCGCTATTTGATGTCCAAGAAGGACACCAAGGCATGTCTCGTTCGTTGGATTCTCTTACTTCAAGAATTTGATATAGAGATTAAGGACAAAAAAGGGTCCGAGAATGTTGTAGCTGATCATCTTTCACGAGTATCTAATGCTCCATTTGATGAAAACCCTATAAATGAGTCCTTTCCTGACGAACAACTCCTAGCCATTTCATCTCACGAACCTTGGTTTGCCGACATAGTGAACTACCTTGCCACTAAAGAGATTCCTCATCATTGGACCAAGACAGAGAAAGATGTATTCTTCTCTCGTGTCCATTATTACTTTTGGGATGATCCTTACCTCTTTAAGTATTGTCCAGACCAAATCATTCGTCGCTGTGTCCCCGAACATGAACATAAGAGTATTCTCTCTTTTTGTCATGACATGGCTTGTGGTGGCCATTTTAGTTCTCAAAAGACCGTAACCAAAATCCTCGAAAGCGGTTTTTATTGGCCAACACTTCACAAAGATGCTAACACCTTTTGTAAGAGTTGTGTGAGATGCCAACATGTTGGCAAGATCTCTAAGAGAGATGAGATGCCACTTAATAGTATTCTCGTAGTTGACATTTTTGATATTTGGGGTATAGATTTCATGGGTCCCTTCCCGTCATCTTTTGGTAATTTGTATTTCCTTCTAGCGGTTGACTATGTCTCGAAGTGGATTGAGGCAATCCCCTCACGCACCAATGACCACAAAGTCGTGGTCAATTTTCTGAAAGATAACATCTTTAGTCGCTTTGGGACCCCTCGTGCTATCATCAGTGATAGGGGTACCCACTTTGATAATAGACATTTTTCTTCTCTCCTTCTCAAATATGGAGTGAAGCATCGGTTGGCCACCGCATATCACCCACAAACTAGTGTCCAAGTCGAAGTGTCTAATCGTCAGATTAAAATCATTCTTGAGAAAACTGTTAGCCCTACTAGGAAGGATTGGTCTAAACGATTACCTGACGCCTTGTGGGCGTACCGAACTGCCTTTAAGAACAATTTAGGTATGTCACCTTATCGCATGGTTTATGGGAAGGGATGTCATTTGCCAGTCGAGTTAGAGCATCGGGCACTTTGGGCCATCAAGGAAATGAATTTTGACTTAGATAAAGTCAAAGCCCAACGAATGCTCCATTTAAATGAGTTAGAGGAACTTAGAAATGACGCTTACGAAAGTTTGCGTATCTATAAGGATCGTACAAAAAAGTTTCATGACAAGAATTTGCGATCCAAAACTTTCGTTGTAGGTGAAAAGGTCCTCCTCTATAACTCACGTTTACACCTGTTTCCTGGCAAACTAAGATCTAGATGGGATGGACCTTACTTGGTCCACAAAATTTACCCCCATGGAGCCGTGGATATTCAAGATCCCAAAAATGACCATGTGTTCAAAGTCAATGGTCATAGGCTCAAACCCTTTCTAGAGTATCCATCATTAGAGGATGTGGAGTGGGTGGATCTTGTTGATCCATCCAATAGTGAGTAGGGTTGGTTTGGAATTGAGTCTTCCCGACTTAGTTGTGTGCTAAGTCCTGATATGGGGGAGACATGTATACTTTGTACGTGTGTTTGTATTCTTCACTTTTTGTTCAACAGGATATTTTAGCAAACTCCGGCTTTTCTCCTTCTCCACCATAGTGCAAGAATGGTACACCTCTATATCTATTGTGTATCCTTTTCTTTAACATTGAGGACAATGTAAAATTTTGATATGGGGGGAGTTAGTTATGGTTTGCTTTTGAGAGCAAACGGAATGACACGAAGTAGAATACCATCTCTAGTCATGGATTTGAAAGAGATAGTGGAACAAAGATCTTCAAATTCTTGAAGGAATTCATAGGCATCTTCATCGTAGTTGCTATTGAATTTAGGCAACATGCCTATAAGAAGGGTTCTAACCTCAAATTTAGAATCAGCAGCATCCGGAAGGACTATAGGAGACCTACGGGCTGTTTGTTGGGGGTAAAAGGCTTGTTTGAGAGTGGTACGTGGAGCAGGGGGAGGCACAACATTGTCTCCCATGGTGATTTGTGATGATGTTTCACTAACAGGAAGACTAACGGGATTGCGAATTAAACGAACGCTAGTACTTCTTTTCCAAGTGTGCATACACTAGGAAGATATCTAAATTATCTAGCAATTAGCACATAAAAGGGGGAAAAAAATTAAAAAAAAATGAGACAAATAAAATAAAAATCTAAACCTGAGTTATCCTAAAAAAAAAAAAAATCTAGACAGCTCCTAACTATAGGACCACCAAAAAGTCTATAAATCTAGATTTATTCAAATCGATTGGCCAGTCAAGCGGGGGCACTTCCTTGAAACAAGGCGCTGAATTAGAGAACCGCCATCCTAGACACCAATCTTAATTGGCCAGGTAAGTGATACACTTGCCTGGACACCAAAGAGTTCAAATAATTCCAAATTTACTTCCTCTTTTAGGTACCTTCCTAATTGAGCTCGAAAATCCTAGGGGCTAATGTCTAATTAATTTTAATAGGCTTGGAGATGCAGTATGATGGATTAGTGGTTTGTGGGCCAAGGAAAGGGTGATGAAATCCCTTACCTTATCTTGATGAGTGGTTTTTGCCCTTAAAGTTAATTAAGATGAAAATGCGGCACCCAAAAGACAATAAATAAATCACACTATATGCTAACGGGGTGTTGAAGCTTAGTTTTTGGTCTGACCCTATGGCTTAACCAAAGAGGGTGATATCTAGCTAGTGGCATCTTCCCAGTTTTCTAAAATGTGTTGCTTAGATTGTTCACACTTTACTCGTGTACGCTAGTTGTAGCTTATGGTAGTGTTAGCCTGATAAATGTCATGTTAAAAGCACAATCAGAGGCACTAATGATGGCTTAACGAAAACCAACGGTAAGGGATCTTTGTATCATCATATAGAATAGTTGCATTCATGTAGGTGCATGAAAGATTTTATGGGTATATCTTCTGTAAATCCTTAGGAGACAAAACTCCTCTTGTAGAGATCGTCTACGAGTTTAACGGGTTGGTACACCTAAAAGTATCCGTGATTCCTACGACAGTGAGTATAGGTTTTTCTTTAATCTCGAGGACGAGCTTGGCTTTGATATGGGGGAATTTGATAAGTCATTTTATTTGTATAATATTAGTGTATTATTTTTATTAGTTAACATTTTATTTTCCCTTTTTATGCTTGGTTGTGTGGTTTTATTGATTGTGCAGATATTGAGAAGATCTTCATGATTTGATCAAATATTGGAGAATAATGCATTTAAGTCAAGATAACGAGCCACATCGTCATGAGTCAGCAGAATCGTGAGAAATCAAGCAAGAATCATCTAATAAGGGAAAGTTGAGCAAGCAATTTGTCACAAGGATTGGTGTAAATCAATTAAAAATCTTTGTAATTATTACTTCTTTGTAAATATTTTAGTATAAATAGACGTGTTAGGTTCATTGTATTAACACATCTAGCTTTTACTTCATCTCTTTTCTTTAGCAAAAATCCTCCTTGTATTCAAGTTATCGTGCAATAAAAAGTCAAGCTTTTCTTCAATTTCTGGTATGAGTTCTTTAATTTATATCGTTATTGCTTTGATCATGCTTGGCTAGAGCCCTTTCTAAGGGGCGGATGTAGTCGGTCGTCATAATATGATTATGTGGTGTAAGTGCTTTAAATAGCATGTTTGTTTTGCTAGTCATTTTCAATATCATATTTATGTGAATATTTTCATGCGAGCCACACAAGTAGAGTTGGGAGTTCGTATAGTTAGGATCCATAAAGTTTTGAGAATTGACTTGATTGGTAAGATCGATACAAAGTGGTTTTTACAACTTTAGATTATATTTGATTCGAAATCATTGGTTGTCTTTATTTCGAATACTTATGTGTTTATTGTTAGTGGAGATCAATTTTTATGCTACACCCTAATTTCGTGTTTGACCGATAAAATCCGTTCCTTAGTTGTTTTTATAAGTGATATTTTTAAGTGCTAGATAATTGCTTTTGTTAGTTTATTAATTAAGAACTTTATTCGCGTTCTCCGTGGATCGACCCGTACTTGCCCTCATACTCACGTACGCCCGTGCACTTGCGGTTTTTATTAGTTAACAAATTTTTCCTCAACAGTAACTATTATAGTAAACTCCAGAGCAACATCCCAAGGCATCAAATATGCAAAAAAAAAAAAAAAAAAAAAAAAACAACTGTAACCTAACATAATCGAGCTTAGCAGAAATGTGCATCGTTTTAATTTCTAAATTTGTCAGAAAGATGGATTCATGTCATTAGCATTGTAGTGTTTAGTAATTTTAATAGCAAATTTCCTCTGTATCAAAAATCTAATCTTCTTTTTCTTCTATTCCTATCGAGTATCGATTTAGGTTTTTAAGAGATGTAGCAAACCAATGTCAGCAACATAAGAAATTCGATACACGAGTGACTAAGGGAAAAGAAACTGATTTGAAAATGTCTGAAAGTTTTTCTAATTGACCTTTTGGAATTGTTTTTATAATTGTGTACTCAATTTTTTATATCAACTTTTCAACCAATTTTTTGTTTTCAAGTTTTAACTATGCCTTCAGTTTAAATGCTTCTCTAGAGCACTTTTGTTATTCATTTTCAGCTTCGCAAATCTCAGTTTATGATTTTGCAGCGTTTTAGACCACATTGTGGTTTTCTCACCTCAGCCTTCAACAACTTAATATGTACTAGTATTGATTGGCGGATCCAGAATTCATTTTGCTGAATTTCATTTTTCTAATAGCATTAGTTGGCTGAATATTTTGGTAGTATAAATTGCAGGGCATTCTCTTTACCAACTTTTTATGTATCATAATTTTGTTTTACAAAAAATATAAGTTTTCAATTTATCATCTACAGTAGGTTCAAATTGTAGGGGTGATAAACCAAGTCACAGGTCGACTAGACAAAATAATTATTTTTAACATAAGCACCCAGTTAACTTCTGTATAATGCCTTTCGGAAGTTCTTAGGAGGCAACTGTAGGCACCGATGAAGAGAGTTGAGAGTATTTTGATGGAAGGGGCAAGCAAAAGAGGTCGGCCGCGTAGGATGTAGGACAAGCAGTTGAGATTAGACATTAGACCTGAAACCTTAAATTTGGCTGATGACATGATCTTAGATAGCGGCTTTGTCATTGGATTAGATTATTTAAATTTGGCTGATGACATGATCTGATAGCGGCTTGTCATCGGATTTTAATTAATTTAAATTTGGCTGATGACATGATCTTAGATAGGGGCTTGTCATCGGATTAGATTATTCGACCTTGGATGAGAGATCGATAAATACAGTGGGGAGTACTGGGATTATGAATTTGGGAGTTTTGGTAGCGCAAACTATTTTTAGACTTTTTATCAGCCTGATTATATTTGTACATCTGATTCTTGTCTTTCCATTTTCAATAGTGTTTTCATGTGCATTTCATTTTCTTTACTTTCAGTATTGTCAGATTATCTCCATTTCACTTTCTGTATTGCCAGATTAAACCTGATCTTGTTTTTTCTTGGAAGGCATAAAAAAGAAGTTGGTCATGTGTTGATAAGAAATACGATACTGAATTTGAAATTTCAAACATAGAACATGACTAAAATCAACAATTAGTAAATTATTAATAAGTTTCTTTTATCACTTTGAGAAGCTAAAAATGCAAGTATTTACGCAAATAGATGTCCGGTTAAGGTTTGTGAATTAAATGTTGAAAAAATGTTTTTTTAATGATCAAGAATTGATGTGCTGCATTTTTTAAGAAGTGGCGTGCTGGTTGTTTTTGTCAAAATAAGCAAGCTAATTATATCTATAAATAGCAGGCTTATGTTTTCAGAAAGGAGGAACAAAAAAGAGATATCGGTTATTACTCTCTCTCTTGTAAAAATACCCCACATTAAATATTCAGAAAATTAGATATATTTATAAATAGTTATAAATATTTATAAATATATGTTTCGGGTTTTATTTGGCGAACTGAGGTGATAGTCGCTGTTGCTTGTTCACTGTCTATGCTGTATTCAAGCTGTGCTGTTTTATCCTGGAAGGGAAATTGCAAGAACCATCACAGTAAGTGGGGCAATTATTTCTTCAAGAACAGTTAATTTCTCTCGAGAAATTAGCGACTCAGCTGTGGTTATGGTCGGTTAATCCGCCTACTATAAAATTGAATATATAATGGTCGGTTAATCCGCCTACTATAATGTTTTTTTTGGTCTATTAATCCGCCTTCTATAAGGGTTTTTGTTTATGGTCGGTTAATCCGCCTACTAAACGGGAAAAAGGAACTCTGGACTTAATTTGCTACGGATATTGGAAAGCAAATCGGAAAGCTTCATAAAAGCTAAGGATTTCTTTTCATCCATTTAATTTTTCAGTCACTGAATATATATATATTTGTTGTGCCTTCACTGTTGTTTGCTATCGGTTTCGTTATAACTGTTCTTGATTTGCAATATATAATATTGATATAACTGCCTTATTTGTGAAATTTTCCCAACAATCTTGAAGAAATAATTGTTATATCTGTAATTATATATATTTAAGATGACAACCGAAACTGGAAACCCCTCCACAGCTGTTGCTCCTATCGTTAATGTACCTACCGTCGTTAATGTACTTACCGTTGACTGGACCACGTACCGATCCCCACAGGCCATTGATCTCTCGGGTATGCCTGAAAAGTTTAGTGGTGGAGCCGGTTTTACGCGCTGGAAAAAGAAGGTGAAGTTGTGGTTATTGGTAAAGGGTCTATGGCCGGTGATATAATATAATCCTCCAGTTATTGATCAAGCCAAACCTGAAATAGCTGAAGCTTATGCAAAGTGGGCTGAAAAGGATGGAGTAGCTAGGGTTGCTATTTTGGCGGCATTGGCGAACACTCTATTTGATGTTTACTCATCAGATGCCTACAATGCTAAGTTGCTGTGGGAAAAGCTGGATCAAACACATAATACAGATTCTCAAGGACTTGAGAAGTATTCTGTGGCGAAGTACTTGGACTTCAAACTGGTAGATAGTAAGTCTATGACTGAGCAGGTGCATGAATTCGAGAATATTGTCCATGCTTTGAAGGAGTCCGGAATGGATCTTCCTGAAAAATTTCAAGTCATGTCTGTGATTGAAAAGCTCCCAAAGTCTTGGGAAGAGTTTGCTCTTTCCCTGAAAAGACAGAAAGGAGAGATCACTTGGACTCACATGATGTTGGACATTTCTGTGAATGAGCAACACAAGTCCAAACAGGAACATGTGATGCCAACTGAAGCAAGTGATGGTAAGGTTAATGTAGTGACTGTAGGTCAGAAACGAAAATTTAACAAGAAGGCTGTAAATAAAACCAATGATAAGAACAAGGCTAAGAAACCGAAGGCAAACAAACCTTTATAGATGATTGTAGTAGATATTGTTATGTTTATTTAATTAGACATAAAGATGAAGCACTTGAAAAATTTATTGAGTATAAAACTGAAGCTGAGAAACAAACTAGTAAAGTACTTAAAAGATTGAGATCTGATAGAGGTGGTGAGTATACGAGTAACTCATTTAATGAATTTTGTAAAAACAATGGTATAATTCATGAGGTAACTCCACCATACACACCTGAATCTAATGGGGTCGTTGAACGAAAGAATAGAACTTTTGCAGATATGATCAATAGTATGCTTATTAATTCTGGATTGCCTAAGTACATGTGGGAGAAGCTCTGAATACGGCTTGCCATATTCTGAATAGAGTTCCTCTGAAACACATGGAAACGAGTCCTTATGAATTATGGAAAAGTAGGAAAATTAGTTTGAAATATCTTCGAGTGTGGGGGTGCCTTGCAAAGGTGCTTGTCCCTGAACACAAGAGGAAGAAACTAGGACCGAAGACCATTGATGCTATTTTTCTGGGCTATGGTGAAAACACAACAGCTATGAGGTTTTTAGTAATAAAATCTGACATAGATGGTATTGTGTCAAATACTATAGTTGAATTTCGTGATGCAACCTTCTTTGAGGATATATTTCCTATGAAGGAAGGTATACCTCAAAGTATTTATTATGATGATCCTACTCACACATCTAGTTCTATTCCCGATCATGTGGATAAGATGACAAATGTGGGGGTAGACGATCCTATACATGAACCTAGAAGGAGCAAATGCACTAAGATTGTCAAGGACTTTGGAAGTGATTTTGTCACTTGCAATGTCGAGGATGAACTTTTAACTTTCCGTAGTGTTATGAATTCATCAGAATCAAGGCATTGGAAAGGTGTTGTTAAAAGTGAAATTGATTCTATTATCTCTAACGGGACATGGGAATTAGTTGATCTTCCTCCTGGGTCTACTACTATAGGATGTAAATGGATCTTCAAAAGGAAGATGAAACCAGATGCATCAATTGATAAGTATAAAGCTAGATTGGTAGCCAAGGGGTTTAGGCAAAGAGAAGGTATTGATTATTTTGATACTTACTCTCCAGTTGCCAGAATGACAACAATCAGAATGCTTGTAGCATTGGCTTCCGTACATGGTCTTATCATTCATCAAATGGATGTAAAGACAGCTTTTCTTCATGGTGAACTAGAAGAAGAGATTTATATGGATCAGCCTGAGGGATTTATTGCTTCTGGTAATGAAAGGAAAGTTTGTAAACTAATTAAATCTATCTATGGCTTGAAACAAGCTCCTAGAGACTGGCATAAAAAGTTTGATGAAACTGTTTTGGCATTTGAGTTTATTATCAATGAAAGTGACAAGTGTGTCTATTACAAAGTTAGAGGAAATGAATGTATTATCTTGTGTCTATATGTTGATGATATTTTGTTATTTGGATCAAATATTGAGGTTATTAACGAGACAAAAAGGTTCTTGAAAAGTCATTTTGAAATGAAAGATATGGGTGCTGCAAGTGTGATTCTTGGTATCAAACTGACAGAGTCAGTTGATGGAATAACCATGACACAATCTCATTATATAGAGAAATATATACTTGAGAAATATGGTTATTCAAAATGTAGAATCGCTAGCACTCCATATGATTCAAAAGTTGCACTTTTCAAAAATAAGTCAGGAGTTCTTGTGTCTCAGTTAAGGTATTCTCAGATTATTGGAAGTTTGCACTATCTTGCTAACTGTACTAGACCAGATATTTCATATTCCGTGTCTAAGTTGGCTAGATATACAAGCTGTCCAAACAAGTCTCACTGGGAAGCATTGGATAGAGTTCTTAGATATCTGAAAGGTACTATATCCCTAGGATTGCATTATAGAAGATTTCCTGGTGTAATTGAAGGGTATAGTGATGCAAGTTGGATAGCTAAGAAATCTGGTACCAATGGAGTCACAGGATATGTGTTTACACTAGCGGGTGGAGCAATATCCTGGAAGTCGTCCAAACAGACGATAATAACTCGGTCTACATTTGAGGCTGAGTTGTGTGCTTTAGATGCCACGGGAACGGAGGCTGAATGGTTACATGGACTTATGTCTGTGATACCTGTAGTCAGCAGACCGCTTCCAGCTTTTGCTGTTTATTGTGATAGCCGTACAACTATTGACAAGATCAACAGTAAAAAGTATAATGCTAAAACCAAGAGACACATCCAAGTTAGACTTAAGTCTATAAGAGGTTTAGTGTCTGATAGGATTATTGCTATAGAGTTTATTGGAACTCAAGATAATATAGCTGATCCTTTGACTAAAGGACTTGAACACGTGGTAGTTCTTAAGTCGAGGTTGGGGATGGGACTGATAGCCCAACGTGATTCATCTACGACAGGAACCCAATACATCTGAGAGGAGATCCCTTGAAGTGTATTCAATGTGGTATTAACAAGTTGTAAGGGTGAATTGGTAGTACCTTTATCTATAGATTGATACTTATGTATCTGGAGTCTATGCCCTGGAAACCTTTAAGGTACTGATACTGCTAGTATAGCAAGAGTTTTTAACTCTGAATGGGGTCAAGTCTTTATGACGAGATGATAGCAGAACATCTCTTGAGATGCCCAGCTAAGCGAATGTTATTGTGTGGTCGCAATTAGAGGAAAGGGTTATTCCTTGAAGCATTCGACAAACAGGATCGAGACATGACCATTAACGTCTCAAAGCCGTAGATTATCACCATAGCCTTTGACATGTCGTCGTCTATGGAGTGTGATTACATCAAACGGATAACGATTCAAGGTGAAATATTCCATCCTATCCGGTAGTCATCGAAGTAGGGGAATTAGGAGCAGTTCAAACCTTGATCGGTACTGACTATGAAAAACATGTCATGTTAAATCCGATATGCAATTCTTATATGGATTTGTGGGGGATTGTTGAAAAAATGTTTTTTTAATGATCAAGAATTGGTGTGCTGCATTTTTTAAGAAGTGGCGTGCTGGTTGTTTTTGTCAAAATAAGCAAGCTAATTATATCTATAAATAGCAGGCTTATGTTTTCAGAAAGGAGGAACAAAAAAGAGATATCGGTTATTGCTCTCTCTCTCTTGTAAAAATACCCCACATTAAATATTCAGAAAATTAGATATATTTATAAATAGTTATAAATATTTATAAATATATGTTTCGGGTTTTATTTGGCGAACTGAGGTGATAGTCGATGTTGCTTATTCACTGTCTATGCTGTGCTCAAGCTGTGCTGTTTTATCCTGGAAGGGAAATTGCAAGAACCATCACAGTAAGTGGGGCAATTATTTCTTCAAGAACAGTTAATTTGTCTCGAGAAATTAGCGACTCAGCTGTGGTTATGGTCGGTTAATCCGCCTACTATAAAATTGAATATATAATGGTCGGTTAATCCGCCTACTATAATGTTTTTTTTGGTCGGTTAATCCGCCTTCTATAAGGGTTTTTGTTTATGGTCGGTTAATCCGCCTACTAAACGGGAAAAATGAACTCTGGACTTAATTTGCTACGGATCTTGGAAAGCAAATCGGAAAGCTTCATAAAAGCTAAGGATTTCTTTTCATCCATTTAATTTTTTAGTCACTGAATATATATATTTGTTGTGCCTTCACTGTTGTTTGCTATCGGTTTCGTTATAACTGTTCTTGATTTGCAATATATAATATTGATATAACTGCCTTATTTGTGAAATTTTCCCAACATTAAAGCTATTCTCTTACGGCCTCTATGAATTACGGAGTTTGGACTGTTGCTCACAGAATCAAAAATATGATATGGTCATTTTGTTTGCTGAGAATGATACACTTCAGTACGTACTTAAGAGGCTTTACCTAAGTACTGCATACTGCTATTAGCATCACTAGTTTGGATGAAATTAGGCAAAGCAGCAGACAAATAGGAAAGTAGAAAATAAATTATCTAAAAATGTCGTTCATAAGGTATACAAGTCCAGCAACTCAGTGCCATAAATCCCAGAAATTATACAATTAGACATAGCAGTAGAGAGACATGAATCATTAGTTGGTAGCCATTTTTGTGTTCAAGCCGCATTAGGTGTCCTAACTGTTAGTAAAAAATTGCTAAGTTGGTTGCCGAAATACTACTCTGACCTGGCTATAAATGCATTTACCTTCACCATCTAACCTCAAACTACCAGTAGACAAATTGTTTAAATAGCACATTTTAACACTGCTAGCTAAAAAAATGGCGAGGATTACACACTTGATGATAGTGTTTGTAATGGTTGCAGGGGCTTTTATGATGGCGGAGCAAGGGGAGGCTTCCAAAAGTGGAACGGCATTACTGGATCGTGCAAAAGAGGTCTGCGATCCTTATAAGAATGGTGAAAAGCCGGAGCCATCTGCTGAGTGTTGCAAAGTGACAAAAGAATTCCGTGATATGGCCAAGACTAAAGAAGAAAGAAGGGAATTGTGTCGTCAGACGCAGGAATATGCTAAGAGTGACCTAGTTGGTAAAGAGGGTCTTATTTCAAAAATTGATGCTCTTGCAGGGAAATGTGGACTTTCGTTTATATTCTCTGTTGATCCTAAATTCGACTGCAATACGTAAGTTAATTTTATCGATCAATTATCTTTACCCTTTTTTCCTTTCTTATTAATTTATCAATACACCCTGCTCAATTCAACTAATACTTTTTTCTTCTTTAACACCTATGCAGCGTAAACTAAGGTGACCTCCCATGCATGGAACAGTAGTCTGAGGAATAACCAGATTATAATAATGCCTAGGTTACATATGTGCCTTTGTAAGAAATAGGTTAACGAATAAATTTACCTCAGATGGTTTGTATTTTTCAGATGAATAAATGCAACTCCTGTTCTGGGAGTTTCGGAATGTATTTGTGGAGTGCTTTAATTATCTTAATGCAAACTTGAGGTCTATAAATACGTAAAAGAATTCATTTATTGTTTCAAAATATGAAAAGTAAGAGCAAGCCTGTGTACTAACAAAAAACAAGCTTGAATGCTTGTAGCAAATTCGTCGTAGAAAAGCCACCTAGCATAGTGATGTTATGTCATAAGAGAGGCTAGAGATTTACAAGAAGGCATATGCTGATGAAACAGGGCAGCTTGGACCTCTGAATTCTGTTGTGAAACAGGAACCAGTTGATGAGGCCGCCAAGGAGGAGCTTCCGAACTGGGGACAGCCTGCACCATAGCAATGTACTGCAGATGTATAGATAGCTGGATGTGTTTTGAATATCTAGTCTGTCTAGTGTGAATATTTTTAAATAAATAAAGTTTATTGTATCTTTATTTCTTCAAATCAAAACTGATGCAATCAAAGATATTTTGTTCTTTTCAGTTTCTTGTCAAGTTCAATGTATAACGTTTGAGGTATGAGTTTGCTAGCTTAGCTTAAATTCACACTCTCCTTCTTTGCCTATATAAGCATAATGCTATGTCACCTTTACCATATATTGTTCTTGTATTGACTAGTGATTCATAGCACTGAGACCTTCATTTATGTAACTGATGATCAATATCAACTCAATAAACTAAATTCGTGTAGTTGCCTAATTGTCCTCTGCTTTGCCTACTTGTACTAAATTTTACTTATTTCGCATATCATTCTGAGAAGCTGAAAATGTAAGGATTTACACGCGTGCACGAATAGGTGACGGGCTAGGGTTTGTGAATCAGATCTATTCAGCCTATTCTCTGATGGCCTCTACCAATTGCGGAGTTTAAGACTGTTGTACAAAGTTATGATATGGTCATTAAGTATAGTGAGAACGATACACTTTAGCACGTACGTACTAAAGAGATTTACCTAAGTTCCGTTATAGCTTGATTAGCATCACCTGTCCAAATAAAATTAGGCAAAGCAACCAGACAATTAGGAAAGTAGATAACAAAATATGGTTCACAAGGTACACAAGTACAGCAACTGTCAGTGCTATGAATCCCAGAATCATACAATTAGACAGAGCAATAGATAGACATGCATTAATAATTGCTAGCCATTTTTGTGATCAAGCCAACTTAATTGTCGTAACTGTTTGTTAAAATTGCTAATTAGATTGCCGAAGTACTACTCTGACTTGCCTATAAATGCATTCACCTGCATCATTCATCTTCAAACCAGCAGTGCACAATTTGTCTAAATAGCACATTTCAACAAGCCTACATACACTGCTAGCTAAGAAAGAACAAATGGCGAGGATCACGTAGCTTGATGATGGTGTTTGTGATGGTTGCAGGGGCTTTTACGATGGTGGAGCAAGGGGAGGCTTTTAAATGCGGAACAGAATTAGAAGACCTTGCAAAAGACATCTGCGATCCATATCAGAAAGGTGAAAAGCCAGAGCCATCTGCAGAGTGCTGCAAAGTGACAAAAGAAAGGAAGGAATTGTGTCGTTGCATGCAGGAAGGTATTAAGAGCAACAAATCTGGTAAAAATATTCTTATTCCGAAAATCGATGCTCTCCCAGAGAAATGTGGATTCGACTGCAATTCGTAAGTTAATTTCATCCATTTTTCCTTTCTGATTAATTTCCCTAACCATTTTACAATAATGTTAAGGCCACATATGTGCCTTTGTTAGAAAAAAAATTATTGAGTAAATGTACCTCAAATGGTTCGTATTCAATTCGATAAGGAGTGCAACTCCAATATTGTGAGTTACTGAGTTTCGTAATGTACTTGTGGAGTGCTTTATTACCAACTTGAGATTTGACTGTTTGGCAGGGAAACAATGCAATTTCACTGTCATTGTTTTTCTTTTCTTTTCCATTTTTTTTAAAATTTTGCCGGACCTGTTTACAATCATGTTCACAACAGCCGGCACCAATCTTCACTTTTTTTGAGTCAAAACGGATAACATGAATTTTAGATATTATTCTTTTACAATTCAAATTTTAAAATATACATTTTAATGAGAATTATATCTTATATTAAATATATTTATAACTAAAACACATGTACTAACTTTATTTTAACATAGTTTAATGGCTCTAATAATTTTAGAAAGGTATTCTAATAAAATTAAATAAATTTACATATTTTAGTTAGAAGTTAGAACAAATTTTTTAAAATAATTATATATTAATTAGAATAATTAAGTAAACTATAGTTATACGGGATTTAATTATAATATATTTTCTAAAATAATAATGTAAATAGAATATGATTTAAATATTTAAACTTGTTGAGTTAAAATATAAATTCAAATTAAAAATAGTACACGGATTTTTGTTAGAATAGATTTTTATGATAATTACGCTTATTAAAATAGGTTTCAAATAAGTAGCATAATAGTAATTGTTTTTATATTTAAAATCTATGCTTATAATAATTATAAACATTTATATTTAGGCCTGTTATTAAATTGAAGATTCGACCAAGTGAATCTCATATGTAAATAAATAAGCAGAATGAATCTTCAAGAAAAAAATTTGATTCGCTAACGATGCGATAAGATAATTGTCCAATTAGATAATGAGCTGTATGAATATTGTATGATCTCATTCGCTAACAATTCGACCCGAATATATTATATTTAAATTTTATATATAACATACCATTCGCTAAAAATTCGATCCAAATATATTATATTTAAGTTTCATATATAAAATAAAATATAATATACATATATAATATTATATATGTATGTATTAATGTATACAATTATATATATATATATATTATAATATTATATTTTAAGTAAAATATAATTATTCTGAAATTCAAAATTGGATTTTTTTTTTAGGGCTTTTTCCATATATACCCAAGTTTATGAACTTTTTTGCAAAAATACTATATTTTTTTTAACCAAATTGCAAAAATACGATTTTAGCTAAAAAATTTGTAAAAATACGATTCAACTACTTGCAACCATCTGCACCATTTTCCAACCATATACAACTTTGCAAAAAAGGTTGCTATTCAACCCAACATACACATGCAACCAAAATCAATCCTGGCGGGGCCAGAAACAACTAAAATCAACTGATTTCAACCTCCAAAATCAACTATGCAATTTGTAGATCTAGTTTACAAAATTGAAGAACACTGCCGAAAATTGAATTTAGAAACTTAATTAATTGACCTGGTTCAACAAGAAGTAGTGAGGAATCACGTGGGCCTCCATCCCCAAGCAGACATCACTCACGTACATACACGCACATACTTCACAAATTGATAAAGTCAAGATAAAGGTGGTTGATTATCTTCTCTAATTTAATGGGTAAAGGCGTTGGTGTTGGTAGAAAAGGAGATATTTGTCGGAGATCGGGGTCGTAGATTTTGTGGTGGTGGTGGGTGTGGATCGACGATCGTGGGGGCGGGGGGAAAGGTGGATCAGCGAGGGGTGGGAGAGAAAGGGTTGAGAGAGAGGGGGGTGGATCCGTATTTTTGCAAAAGCTTTTAGTTTTTTATTAAAAAATCGTATAAATGCAAGAAATTTAATAAGAACGTAAATTTGCAAAAAAAGAAAGAAAAGTCAGTATATTCTACAATTTCTCTTTTTTTTAATTTAAATGTCATAATTTTAATTTTACTAAATAAGAGTTAAAAAAAAAGTTTAAATGGTTTAGACTTCATATGCGATAACCCAAGATCCTAATGGATCAAATATGGATTGAATCGCATATACCCAAGATCCTAATGGATCAAATATGGATTGAATTGAAAAAATTTGATACATGTTTCGATCCGATCCAAATTTAAAAGATACAAATTGAATCGAATATGAATTTAGATGATCCAATTCGAATCTGTCATGTTAAAAAACCTAATTACATCCCTTAAAATTACTACAATTCCCGAGACAAATAATTTACAAAATATTATGTGTTATGCTCTGATTGGCTAAAATATCAATGAACTCATGTACATTCTCACTGTATCATCACTAAAACAACTTCATAATGCCACATCACCGATATCAAATTATTTTGTACTCGTTTCAATAGAGTTATCATGTTTTCATTTTAAATGGTCAAATGGATTAAATTTTGACTGTAAATTATAAATTATTTATTTATAATTCGTAAAAACTTTAAAATATATTTTAAGTAAAGTGTAAGTACTTTTTTTGACATAAGTGTTAGTCACAGAGGCATGCCTGTATCTATCTAATAACAACAAGCCTAATTGTTTGTAATACTTTTCATTACTTACATGACCCCTCAATTTTAGGTAGATTCTCTACTTGTAATTTGTATTTGTAATGGGCACCAACTGTAGTTGTGTATTTGTATATATCAATGTCATAAAATAATGTTTGGAAGAAGATCCAGAGATCATGCCTCAAACTTGAAGTACAAGGCTGAAGAAATAAAAACATTTGAAGTTGAAGGTTGAAAATTTGCCTAAGTACAAATTCGAGAAGTAATTTGGTCTATTCGAGAAGTCAATGTTTCGAGAAGTCAGGGATTCGATATGTCAAAGACATTGTTCAATATCTCAAGAAGTCAACAAGTCAAAGTTCAATTCGATAACTCAGAGATTCGACATGTCCAAGACTCTATTAGAGAACTCAGGAGGTCAACAAGTCAAAACATCATTTGAGTTCTGATAAGCGTGCATTTAATCCTAATATTGTCCCTATATTTAAGTTATTTTGTATTGATTTAGATTTTTATTTAATAAATTTTAATGTTTTATTGTAGGTATTAAGGAACTGTAATAAAGGAAGGCTTCGAGCTTAATTAAAAAGAGTTGGATATTAATTTGATTAAAAATCGGATTTTATGGGTCGCTTGCGCAGTTTACACTGTTTGGGCCATATCTGGAGTTCCAGAAGTCCGTTTTAGACGATTCAACAGCCCACGGAAAGCTTATTAGAAGAGCTTTAATTCAGAAGTGGTCTTGATATCAGAATCCAACCACATCAGCCCATAAACAGAGCCCAAAAGTCAGCTACGAATTTCCTTTCTTGGAATTCAATTTTGATTGGAAAATCTCCTTGTATTTGTAGTAAATAATTAAAAAATACTTTTATTAGAGATAATATTAGACACATCAGACCTAATATAGAGAGACGATAGAAGAGACAATAGCCGCACAAAGGAGGAGAAGCAATTAACAAGAGTAGTTCAGCCGTTGAAGACATTCAATTGGCTTTGTTTTCTCTTTACCTTTTTTATCTCTTCTTATGAACATGTGTTGGTTATCTTTGGATTGTTTTGATACCTTGATTATGAACTAAATTTATTGAGTTGGGATTTTTGTGGAATCCTAGTATTGGATTGTTGGTGTTTTGATAAGAAGTACTATTTGCAGTTACAGTTTATTCGTTTGAGTGGATTTCATGTTATATATTTGCCAATGTTTGGCCAACTGTGGTAGATTGTTGAGTTAATTATATTACTGAGAGGGTTATGATTAACCGACACAAGACTTGAATGGTGCATGATTATATCTGCTGATAATAATTTTGTGACGGTATAGACATATATCGTTACCTTGCATAACCATGTGAAATTTGTGCTTAATTGTATTCTGGAAGTTGAATTGGGCATAGACATATGTTAATTTTATTACAGAATCTATAACATAGTGATTTTGAGAGAAACCTATGACTGTTAAATTTCTGGTTAGTAGACTGTGATTTTGCTATAGTATTACACTACTCTGTTGCTGACATGAACCTATTAGGGGGAAGTAATTACCTTGACTTAACTTTTCGTATCTGAAACTCTCGTAACTCTCTTTGCTAGTACAATATTAGTTAGTTAATTTAGTTATTGCTTGATTAGTTTAATTAGAAAAACCAAACTCAAATATTATGTTCTATAACCGAATTGTTTGATATTATTTGCGATTTACACAAATTGACAGTCCTTGAGGAACGATATTTAGTATTTACTACTGTATTTCTTGCTTGCGATTGTGTACACTTGCACATCTGTATTTTATGCAACAAGTTCTCAAAGGGTCAACAAGTCAAAGTCACATTCGATATCTCAAGAACTCAGAAGCTAATCGACATTTCAAGGATTCCATAAGTAAAAGGCACTATTCGATAACTCGAGGATTCCAGAAGAAAAAGCTCATTCGAGAAGTAATAACTCGAGGCACAGAAGTAAGTGGATTGGCATACTCGATAGGTACGAGTGTGCTAGCATTTCTCCGGATTAGTCGAGGTGCGAAAAAGTTGGGTCGGACACCGAATTATCAAAAAAAAAATGTTGCTTATATAGCATTTAAAAAAATCAGACTATGCAAGGTAGTGAAAAAATGTAAAATAAAAGTACAAAAATTTTCATCCGAGCATTATTTAAAAAGCATATAAAATAGCGTTTATATATTTATACAGATGCCTATGCAAGAAATTGTATTTTAAGTAATTATTAGATTATTAATCTATTTATTTTAGTATTAATAAAATGCTTTCTAAAACGTTATGTTAGAGCATTTCCAATGGGACCTTATAGGTTCAGTAAATTTTAGCTAATTATTACTTTTTTAAAATGTAACCGATTGACTTAGCCAATACCGTTGGAGGTGTTCTTAGTGAAGAAAGTTGGCAAAATATCCACTCTCAATTTTTTGACCTTTAACCGATCCAGTACCCATTCTCTCTCTCTCCCTCTCTCTCTCTTTCAAAAAACTTTTTTTTTTTTGGTTTTTGTCTTTTTGACAAAAACATGTCTAAAATGGGTTTATGAGCTTGAACCCAAACGTACCGGTATTGAAAAGCATATTTCAAGAAAATGAAAAATGAGGCCGAACCCGAATGTTCAGTTTTCGAAAACATATATTCGACTTTCATGTTCTGTATCTGATCTCCCCAAAACTTTTGTGTGTCTCTATGTTTTCATCTGAAGAATATGGCTTGGAATTGAATCTGCTTTAATTCATTTTGTAAGTTTACCATTTGTGGGTTTTATAATTGTAACTTTGTGGGTTTTTAATTTTAGGGTTCATCTTTCCTTTTTAAACTTGTTGGCTGCTTCATTCATAATGTCTTGATTTAGCTCCTACTATATTATTATAGTGTATCTGCTACATATTAATTGTTCTATATGGCTTCTCATTTTGCTAATTGCTCGTAAATTGGCAAACTAATGTCTTAAGTTCTTATTTTAATTGTACTATCTATTTATGACAAATTTGTTATACGAGGAATCCTTATAAACATGAAACTGCAGGAAATCGGGAAAGACTGGGAAATTTTTGTTAGTCGAATTTTCATTACGTAGTAAGCAAAAGGAAGTATAGAGAATAATTAATAATATTTTGACAACCAAGCATTTGGGAACCGTTTTGGGAACGATTTTGGGGATTCTAGCATTTCTCAAAATAGAAAAATGCTGCATATCCGTTTTTAAAACTTCAAATATCATATTATGTTTACATAGCAATTTAATGATTGGTTTAATTAGAATATTCTTTCATTTAATTAAAGAAACAAATATAGCATGTAATAAATATAAAATTTGAAGGGAAAAAGAAGCTGCCTCTTGAAGGGAAAAGGCATTTATTTTGCTAAATGCCTTTTTTGGTAATACCATGCATGGAGATGCACAATAGTATAGTTCGGTAAGTACATGGTCCATGTCTGTACAGGCCTACGTTGCATTAAGGGGATGATCAATACTCTATTTGCATGTTAACTAAAGAAAAAACTAGAGAAGATCTATCAAGATAAAAATTCGTGTATGGAGGATCAATGTATGAATAAGAAGGTGAGAAGTGACCCTACTGACTACTACATCCAAAACATTCTAACAACTTCCAACATGATAACAACTTGGTAATTAATACCTTTGGTACTACTAGTGGGAATGTACTTCACCTTCATTACTACCACATAATTAAACATAACGAATCCTAAATACTTTGCCACCTCACTGCTGATGAGGTTACCAGTTACCACTTCATTGCTGACATGTATCTTCATTATTATTTGGTGAACGCATTTACGGATTAAGGCTTAGGCTACGCTGAGAATCTCTCCGACTGCAGGACTCTTTTTTTTTTACGTGCATGGATTTCAATGTAATTTGGCTGATATTCAACCATATAAATTGTATTGAACAACTCTGGTTATAAAATTCTTCACGACCTTACGTTGCTAAGTTCAAGCTATGATGCCTTGTAATTTACAAGATCTGCAGACTGTTCATGCCATGCTTGTGAGATCAAGAATAATGTATTGTAATCATTTTCATTCGAAATTATTTACGAAAATACGAAGTTGATGAAAGATAATTGTTAATTGCCCACATTGTGCCTTTAATAGGGAAATCTTGTTTTCGAATAACCAAATGGCATGTCATTCAGTTTCCAGTGTCCTGCCACTGCAGTCACTTGTTGAAACACCCATAAGACGTGAGACATGTAAACCATCCACTGCCTGCCAATTGCTAAAACCCAACAAAATTCGGATTGTTCCACCTAAGTTGATGGAATCACATTGTTGGTGTTTACCTACATTAACGACTCTACTTCTGGAGTACTACAATGATAAAAAATTCGTCAAGTTTCCGCAACCGTATTTAAATGCTTGCCTGCCTTAACAACATTAGGCCTTAAATATTTGAAGTTGCCCGAATGTTTGAGTTTGCCTTCTTTAAGAACACTTCGTTTGGAATCGTGCACTTTGCCCCAACAAGTTTGGGATTTTCCGGCTTTATTGACTCTAGAAATTACTAAAGTGGTCTTTCCTCATAATATGAACGAACACTTCCTTGCACTTTCCGGTCTACAGAGTCTTGCCATAGATTTTGGCGGACACGATACTGGATTTCGTATTATATCCAATTCCCAGTTGCTGGACTTGAAAATCAGGGTCCCCTTGTACACTGCTGATTTAACCAAGGGGAAAATTGTGGTGTTGGCACCGAAACTCTGCAATTTCACTGCTATTGGTTGCTTTCTTCAAGATTTAAAGGTTCTAAATTAGATAGTGTAAATATAAGATTTTGGAATTGCAAGTATGATGCACCAGACTGGATGCCGAAGCAATGTGAAGACCTATTCCATATGATGTTCTCCAACTGGGTACCAAGATTCTTACTCTCGACTTAATGTATTTTTTGTGTAGACCTTGTTGGATGATGTGTAATAAGGAATTAGCATGCATTGTAATTTTATTATTAATAAATAAGAGATTATTAGAAATATTCTATGACCATAGGAGAGTGTCTGTTAGAAATCTACATAATTACTAATATTAGATTCTTATGTCCAAGCCTGGGTTTACTCCTATTTTAAGATATATGAAAGTATTTGTTATTTAAGATTATTGTAACTGAGATAATTTTCTTCTTATAGGTTGCGAACTTGCGATCTAACAAATTCCTCTTGTACGTTTTAGAAATTTGGTTTTACTGTGGTCTGTAGCTGACTCAGCTTAGGTTCAAGAATTTTCTGCAATTAGTCATGAACCTATTTTACTACTGTTTTATTCCATAATTCCTTGTTCCAAATTCTTGTCCTGCATCTGGAGAATTACATTAAGTATTTTATATACTCCCTTTTTAAAATCCTAGTGTGAAGATCAGAAAGACTGGTCAGAGAGTGAGTAACTAAACAGCCGATGAGTGGTCTTTGGTCTGTTAGCTTCCACTTAATAATGGAACGGAACTTTATACCACCTACATTACTAAGTTTCCTCACTCCATTTTGCTTCCTTGAAATATATAACTCTTGTAACAGAAACCATTAGTTTTTGAATATTAAAAGTAAGATTTTGTTGCCATATGGCCAATGCATCAGGGGCTGATGTTCTTGGAAGCACCTGAAATTCAAGCCCTCAAGAAGCCATATTTGTAGGTTTTTCATGTTAGATAGTATCCCGTAATCTGGAGTAAAAGATTTTGTATAAAGTTTTGTTTGGAGTTTGGGCAGATTGTGTTTTTTGCATAATTCATCACTTAAAAAGGTCTGATGGTTTTTGTATTTTGTTTTATAATTTAAATGAATGCTTTGTATAACAGGTATGCTGATTTGAAGAACAGAGAGACTAGTTGCACATACCAAGAGAAGGAGATGCTTAATGATAAGGTGATTGCGTGTGATAGTATTGTTTTATCTGGGAAACTAACAGTAGCGAATCTATTACA